>JAODKC010000038.1:15964997-16008037 GCA_026777985.1 Mormyrops attenuatus
ATATATATTTTCATTCCATTTTTTCTTGAGTCTGTTTGCGCATGTAAAATGAAATGCGATTAATATAGATTAAAAATGAATGATATTTCATCATGATTAATCAAAATTAATCCACAGCAACCCTGTGATTAATCTGATAAAAAATTTTAATCGTTTGACAGCACTAATTTGTTTACATTCCAGGTACTTGGGATATTTAGTCAATTTGTATTTTTTCTAAGAAAAAAGATTTTTTTTAATCTTATGTGATGTGTTCAGCACAAATGCACTTTTTACATTTTCCAGTTGGAAACATTGATGTGAATAAATAAATAGTGCAGGGCCGATCCACATTTTTTCAGTCCTATCAAATTCCGATACACAACTGCCATTACCGATACAGATTCCGATACAAGAGCTCATTTTATTTTAATATTAATATAATAAACATTAGATATTTATACTTTATATATTAATATTTTTAAACTAAATTATAGATCTTTAGTCTAAAAAATCTTTAGTCTTTATAAAAATCTTTAGTCTACTACAAACATACATAACATACTGTTCCACCTCGTTTGTACATCTTGTTTTAAGCATTTTTGAGGCATTTTGCAGTTCAATAGGAATTAAAATCTTCCAAGCAAGGATACGCAAGTGGCGAATGCATAAAATGCCCCACAATTTTTCTCCCACTGGCAACAGCATCACTTGCACTTCGTTGCAATAGCAGCCCGTATCACAAGCTGCAGCGATTGCGCGAACAGCCCAAGCTAGTGACAAGCTAGCCCAAATCATCCATTGCTTTTTCATATTACTCGCGTTGTCCCGCAAAAAAGTTGCGTTCGCTTCGTTTAGTAGGATTTTCCACTAAACGCTACCACCATCTGTCAAAACTTTGTTTTTACAAAGATTGCAAACCAGTAGTTGTACTTCCCAGACCGTCACGGCCTTGTCTGCCGTTTTCACGCTGCTCTTGCTGCACATGGTATGCGCATGACGTCACAGCAGGCGGAAGTCACTGCGTTTACACCCACTGAGTAGCCGAGTGGCAGCGTTGGCATTTAACTTGAATGTCACAAAAACACATCAAAAATGTGAAAGAGCTGTCGTGTGATTGTACAAGTAGGTTTAACACGAAATTGATTATTTTTAGTGACTGCATAAAACTAAATAAATAAGTATTGGATGTGGATCGGGCACTTACGGCTGATACCCGATCTGTCTAATAGGTCTGGATCAGTGCCGATACTAATCCAAATATTGGATCAATGCATCTCTATAAATAAGAATAATTCATTCTGACTTTGTCTTCATTTTAAAAGAAAAAAAAAGTGTCGATATCAAATATCGATATAATGACCTAAAATCGAGATATTGCTTTACAGTCATATCGTCCAGCCCTAGTTTACAGTTACAATTAATTTTTCTGAAGGATATTTTAGGAAAGCACGTAAAGTACACAAGCGCAGGAAATCCACCAACCCCCAAAGTTTGAACTTTCCACATCTTGGTGGAAAGTCTTCATCTTGTCTGGTCTGCCAGTCAATGCCTAAGTGACCAGAAAGTCATCAGCAGGGTTACAATACTGAAGGTGCACTCACTCTAGCTGATCTATACCGTGCCCATGTATGTTTGACCCCCAAAGTCCAGTTCATTTGACTAGTGTCATCGCTCCATACCATGGGTGGGCACAGTACACTTAACCGTGCCCTGGCCTGCTTGGAGAGGGGGCACCAGAGCACAATTAGTTGGACTCAGGCCTGGTATGAATTTAGTGTGATCGCTATCTGGGCCAGAGTACAGAAGACAGACATTATGTCAATGATGTGACTGACTCACACATGTGCACATGTACATTATGTGAACCCGAACTCCGAAGGAACTGATCAAGCAGGCTGTTTTGATCGTGTCATTTTTTTCAATTTAAAATAAGCTGCGAATAATTCAATTTGTTTAGAAACTGTTGTTGATGTCCAGGGAAGAGGTATAGAGATATTCAATGAAAAGTTTACATCACACACTTCTCATTACTTGTGGTGCATGAAAAGTCTCTACACACTCTCATTCATGACAGCGTCATGACAAACCTGCACGTCAGTCCCTTAACATCAGGTTGTGGGCAACAGGGCAAAAACATTAGCAGTACCAAATGTGAATACCAATCAGTAATCTTTTAAGTTTAAACTGATGTTTAGAAACAGACTTTAAGCCCCACGGCAATATTAAAATCACCATTTGGAAGAATGACAGAGCTGCCCCCCCCCACATACCCCCCGATTGATCATCTAACTGCTTAAACCGCAGCACAGCATAACAACCTGTAGGTACTGATGCTAGTTTAATGTTAATGTAGCCTGTTTGCTATATTATAAGATTTTGCTGTATTATAAGATCCCTTACACAAATCACTGACTTGAAGCTAGGGAGATCATATTTAACTAGCTGACATTTTAGTATTCTACTATAACATGATGCGTGTAATTCTGACATAGGGTATAACTGAGTTTTGGCAGTGGTTCATACATACTGAGTCCATGGTTCTAATTCAATGGTTAGCACTAGCAATGTCTGTAATAGTGTAATGAGTACCAATATTAAAGAAATGTAACACCAAACAGCTTTCAAAAATGCAGTACCACACTACCTTTCCAGAGATATTGGTGGGACTCTTCTTATATGTGCAGCATGAATACATAAAAATTGCTGCATTGCAAACTTGATAGATATACGAGTTATTTGGAGTCGTTTTGGGCACGATAAGCCACAAAATAAAGACATTAAATCATGAATTTCATTTTGCTGTGCGGTAGTGCTTTCCTCTCTATGTTTTCTTCTACACAAAAAAGTTGCACGGTGATGGCAGAAGCGTGCTCAGGCCAGGATCGTTAAGCGCAGACCAGTGGGGGAGTGTGGGCAATCATGCTTGGCCATGGTACAAGATAATGAGGCCAAATGTGAGTAGACCCTAAGGCAGCTTCAGGCTTAACCCCACGTCAGGGCACTCTCATACAAATCCTCAGGACAACAGAAAACCAGGGCTGACTACAACTGTTGCCTTTAATGATTCTTAACCCATGCCCTTCCTATGTAACACAGATCTCAGTAAACCTAATATAAATCAACACATTACATCAGTTCACAGCATCTCATAACACACCAGCACCTCTGGTTAACACCTACATTGACACTCAGGGCACTGAATTAATATTTTGACCATGACTCTGTTCCACCAGAACGACTGTCGCTGGACACATGCTCGTTACGTGGACAACTGCTAAACCTGCCTTTACAGTGCCTTGGTAAAAACACACACCTGAAAGCCATAACAGATTCAGCACATATGCATGAACATCCACATTAGCTGGTGTTAAAGCAGAGGAAGGGTAAAGTACTTCCTAATCTAACTACAATACAACGTGTGAGAAATGAGGTCCATGCAAACATGACTGCCAAGGCAGCTTTTCATCCAACGCCAATCGATGTTCAGAAATACACTTCACACTTCATATACAGGCTGAACTGCAGCCGGCAGGCCAGTGAGTCACACCACAGGACTGTCACGGAAACCACAACCATGCAAATGCTTTCAGCAGGAGAGACGGGTGTGTGGCAAATGATTAGGGGCCTTGGTCAATGATCAGGAGAGACCATACATAGCACGTAGTGTGTGCTTCTGCGAGAAAGACAGCTCATTCAGATAGAAGGCGCTGGTTATTATCAAGGTTATAAAGCAGCCCTTCAAAAACTGGATTACTTTGACAGGAAGGTGTATATTCTATAACTGGGCAAAGATAACTCCAGGAAGTCCAGTACATGAAGAGCAGCCCAACATTAGGGCTGCCACAATTAGTCGACGCAGTCAGTGACGTCAATGCTGAAAATGCATTGGCATCAATATTTTAAATAGACCCCTCATTTTTAAAAAATTAATGAAATTATCTTTTTGATTTCTAAAATGTTTCAATTCATTATAACAAATGTCTGTCAAGTTATTGGTGTTGCTGTGAATTCTGCCAACAGACGAAGCAGTGCTGACAAACCACTTGCTTTTGCTCATTACTACTACTATGGAATACAAAATATTTCAATACAGTGCAATACGAATATCTTTTCGTGACCAGTTCTCGTTCGTTTCTCCTCTTCGCAATTTTTTTTTAATTTAATAATTTCTCACAGTCTATGAATCAGTCCAACAGCAAGGACAAAAATTATACAGTTGTCTGGGAGATCGCATGCAATACTCGTGCAAAAGCAGCGGTGGTAAACTTTAGAATGATTTTTTAAACCTATACTAGATAATCCTGAAAAGGAACGATCATTAAAATTGCAAATCTTGCCAAGTTTCGTTTCCTATGACCAAGTGAAAATGTTTTAAACGCAACATATTGATGGTTTGAACCCAGCAGACCCTTGCTATGTGACAACTGCACGTGCATGAAATGCCATGTTGATATTAACGTCACGTCTTGCAAGCCTAGCGATACAGTGGCAAACTAAGTAGCGTTGTCATCACACACCACTTCTTTGTGTGTGCAGTTTGCATGTTCGCCTTGTGTGTGCATGCCTTTTTGACAGATCAGCCGAATTTACCGTATGTGTGGTTGGGTGCTGCCTTGCACCGATTACAATCTTAGTGTTGGGTGGTATACCAGTTCATATCGAAAACTGTTTCTTATTGTTATGATATAAAAAATTCATATCGCAATACCAGTTTAAATAGCCTACACAACATTCGGAAAGTGGCGCAGCTGGAAACTGTTTAAGGGGAGACCTTTTTCACTGCTGCACCGCTAAAAATGTACCACGAAAGATCAGAAACGGGAGATATAGCTGACGCTGGAGTTGAAAAAAATGAGACACTGGGGCTGTCAAAAAATCGATTCTCAGATACTAATTCTTAATATTGATTAGTATCTGATTAGATACACATTTTCACCATTATTGATACAAACAGTGCGGTTTTCCCATCATTCGCCACACTTCACACAGCACCACTACAGCGCAGGCACGCATGCACGCACACACACACACACACACACACTCATGCAGCCCCTCTCCTCCTCTCAATAGCCGCTGAGTGCATTTGCACTGGTTAACACACACATACCGAGTTAGCCAAACAGGGCTTATGCTGCAGTTGTAGGCACTTCGAAAGCTGATTGAGAAAAGAAAAAAAAAAAAATGCTAAAGTGCCGTTTTGAAGTATCCTGGTCTTTGAGAAATTCTGCAAGGTCAGTAAAGCTCACGTTCCAGCAACACTGAACTATTAAACACTTATCAAAAATGTTAACTAGGCCGGCGCACACCTTAACATTAGCCGCGTATCTATAAGCAGTTAGCCAACAAACACATTAGCCGTATGTTATCATTAAGGTAGCGGATAGGCACAATGGCTAATAAAATATAGTTAATGTGGGAACAATGCAAAAACATAAAACAAAAATGTATACCGTGAAATCGATATAACTTATAAAATACTGTGATATAAATTTTTGATCATACCGCCTAGCTCTACAATCTGTGTGTATTATATTATATTGCATTATTTTACATTACCCTATACTACACATACACAATTAGTCAATAAATCGTTAGATTAATCAGATTCTCAATTATACTTAGATTATTAGATTCTCAATTACTGATATAATCAATAGTGATAGCCCCAATAAGGATATTTCAAATTTATACAGATTTCCAAGTCAAAGAACAAAGTGCATGCATAGGTTAATGCCACAAAAACAAAATTCAACGCAAACTGTTGAAGCATGCATGGCATACATAAAACTTAGTGTGCATGTGGCCGCAGATCAGACAGCAACAGCTGTGTCAGTAAACGAAGGATGATCTTTTTAACGCCACCTTTGTGCGTCACAATATACCTCATTAATATTTTAGGCATACTAGTAATCTGCTTATCAAATTGTGGCTCTCCTCATTTCCCTAGTGCTCAGTTTCCACACTGATGAGCCCATCTAAGCTAATTTTGAGTTATACAGCACACTACACGATTTACATTTCTTTTTTCTAAAAAAAAATAATAAAAATAATTAAAAATAAAAAAAAATACCATCATATACCATATACCAGGGTGAAATGTCCAGAAGGTATGACGGTATGAAAAAAATACCGCTCAAGCCTACTTCACAACAAATAACTCACTGGCACAAATTAACCTGGCTCCAAAAAAGAACTCTGTCAATCCCACACTCATCTTCAGCACCCTCCAAATCACAGGGACCTTTGCATTTTAACTATAATGCAAAATATATACCAAAGACTTGCATGATGCACAAAGCTCCAAGCTTTCTGGCTGCCTTCACTACAGATTACGTCACACAGCACCAGCATTCCATAAATGAACGTTTCAAACTGCACCAGCCCCATCCCCAATATAACCATAACATTATAATTGTAAATGACTCACATCTGTTTTAGATGACTCATAACTATACACATGTTCCTATGGCAATTTAATGTGATTCGCCATGCTCTGTGTGAGGCAGAAAGTAAAAAAGGCAGAATTAATCTTACCCAGAAAGGCCTAGGGTATAACAGACGCTTCCAACTTTTTATTATAAACAGTTATTTATACAAACATTTAAAAATCATGAGTCTAAATTTAAACATGAAGAAAATGTTGTTAAAGCACATCAGTTAAAATGCTTCCTAAAGCTTCCATTAAGGCAGTTATATTTGGTCAAGTTGAAATGCAATGTTCAAATCATGTTGTCAAAAGCACATCACTCACACTGCACCATTTCATGGCCTAAAGACATCACAGGCACTGAATTTGTGCATTGTAACAATGATCCAAAAGCAGTCGATCTTCACAAGAGCAATGAATGAATTACAGACAAGTGCAAACAGTCAAGCAAATAGTGCTAAAAGTGAACCACGCATAACTGCGAGGTAGGTCTGGCCTGCATGCTCACACAGATAAAATGCACGAACAACAGTGACTCTCACACACACACAAAGTAAAATCCCTAGAAACAAATACAGCTCACAAAAAGATTTCCTGCATGCTCAACTAAAAAACTGAAACTTGCACCGTGCATCCTCTCAGCCTCAAATTATCCCGGTCAAAATTAGCCTGCATGAAAAGAATGAGGACAGTTTTATGTAGAGATGAGCAATATATCAGTTAACATATCAGCTTATACTTGTTAAAAATCAAGACATCAGTATCAGTCTGATGCCTTAATCATAGCTGATACTGCAGGCCAACATTCAGCCTTTAGTCAACATTGAAAGTTAGCAGCACTAGAGCTAAAGACATGAGTAAAACAATGGAGATGACTGCATTGAATGATCAGCCATTTTCCATAGCATTATATGATGTGGTTTCTGCATACTACTTAAGATTTTGTGAAGGTAACATTACCGACATCAGTTTTACTACAGATTTGTGGAGTTCAGAGGTTAGCCATTTATCAGTATCAGTAATATCAGAGAAAAATATACTGATTATGGGTTCTGGACAAAATTTCCACATCAGTGTACCACTCGTTTTGAGGTATGAAGAGACCATTCGACAAACCGTGTATATTTACGTTAATTTTGCGGACACTTTTATCAAAAGCGATGAAAAGAAGTGAGGATCAGACAGTCCCCGGAGCAATTGGGGATAAGGGCCTTGCTCAAAGGCCCATCAGCGAAATGACTCAGACAGCCATGGAATTCAAACGAGCAACCTTGCGATCACTAACCCACAGAGCCACGCTCCATCCAAAGAGAAGGCAGAGTCACCAGCTGCCATTCAAGCTTGGGCCGACTGAAAAACAGCAAGTCAGGAATCTTCTCTGGGGCCTTCATTGGGGAAAGCTTGAGTTGTATTCAAGTGGGCATGCCACACACAGGACAGGGTACTACATATACAAAGCGCGCATGCAAATCTCTCCTATATAACTAGGGGGTGGTTCACATCCTGTGTGCAGCCCAGCAGCCTAACAGTTTCTAAACAATAAATCTTCAAAAGTGTAACTCTGCAAACAACAGCCACTGTGTTTGTTCCCTAATGCTTTAACACTGAGTCAGGCCAGATTCAAGAGTAAGGAGGACAGTTTGGTTGCAATCATTTTACCCTCTTAACTGTCCCTTACTGGCCTTATCCACCCATCCACACCCACACACACACTACAGCTGGTAGCATAAACACCCTCAAAAACACACAAAATGTACCACGATATAACATCAAAGCATCTGACTCCCTAAGATTCACAGGCTAACTCCCCCCCACCCGCAATTAAACCCAACTGCAATTATTTTAACACTATTCTTGGCTAACACATTTGCATAAAGTTTCCGCCTGCTAGAATGATTGAGCTTTCACGAAGCTTCCTTATGTAATATATTTTATTAATAAAAACATTAATACAAAACCCAAAATCTTTAGATTTATCTTATTAATGAAAAAGATCCCGCCCTAAAAGAGTATTGTCCCTCCCGCAATTCTGCCCAGGCGAATGTCCTCTCTTACCAGAGCTCCTCCGAAACATAGTGGTTCAAAGTAACAAGGCAGAAGGTTTTCAGCATGTGTTCGATACACTCTTTCAAGGACAAAGGCCATCAGGGAAAATTTAAGGTTGGCTTAAATGTCCAATAAAAATCCAATGCAAGGCTGGTGGCCAAAATCGAAAAAGATCGAACATTTCCTCCAATATCCAGATTTCATTTTCATTTTTAACCTTCAGCAAGCTCGATCCCTTGAGAGGAATATAATTTCACTGAACACCAGTAAACAGCCAGCCATAATGGAGGCTACATCCAGTATGGTAATTAAAATTACACATTTACCAGTCCACATTCCAACATGATCTTTCGCACTGAATGAACAAGTGAATATTTAAAAAGTTCTTTAAAAAGTTCGTTACACATTACTGTCATGGCCTTGAACCCAAAGGATGGACCTTTCCAAACATTACATGCAGATCATCTTTTCAAAGAAAAAAATGAAATCTACGCCTGGCATTCAGAGCAA
The DNA here is from genome assembly GCA_026777985.1 of Mormyrops attenuatus. Lineage (NCBI taxonomy): Eukaryota > Metazoa > Chordata > Actinopteri > Osteoglossiformes > Mormyridae > Mormyrops > Mormyrops attenuatus. Next base: position 15,973,963 of record JAODKC010000038.1, read on the forward strand.
GTGGCATACTTTAAAACTGAAACAACTTTAAGAATGCCATAACTATTATTTTCTGAGAAATGTACTTTTGCAACATAGCACATATTACAAAAGAAAAGATGTACCAGGATAAACACCAACAAATTAGTTTGATCGTGTCAATCATTTTCAGCTGAAGAATAATTTAAAAAATAATCTAATCTTTTAATCTAGCACTTGTAAATGAAATCTACCTGAATGTTTATTCACGATTCTTCATGGCCTGCACAGAATGTTCCCTGACTGAACTCTAAAATGAACAAGAGACCATCACCCTTCTCACTTGCCATTTCACAGAGGGCCAAACCGAACGGTACAGCAAAAGCCACCATCACCTTGTTGGTGCAACAGATAATTCTAGAGCAGACATTTAAAGGCCACGTAGGAAGCAAGTCATCTTTGGAACACAATCTAAGGAAAAAGAAAAACAAAAGGTCTACAAAAATCTGACACACAGTTCTGTAATTCCGCAATCCTGAGATCACCATTTCTTTACAGTATTACCTAGTATTTCATTAATGATAAATTTAAGCAATAACATGCAACAATGTGCACTGAAAAGCATTTTGTAAAACATCAGGAAAGTTTACAAGCACACTGGTGGTATTTTAACACTTAACACCTAGACTAAGTTTGAGAAGAACCATTTTCACATCCCACACAACAATGAAGGTCATAAATGTAATATCTGAAAGTAGCAGTTCAAAGTTCTACAAGGTGCTAGAGCAGCATACATCTCAGAACAAGTCATTTCTCAATAAAATGGCAATCTAGCAATCCACCAAAAGCTTCACAATAAAATCTTTAAGGGTATAGCAGCCTGCCCTATCACATGATCAGGCAATAGTTGGGATCACAAGGCCTCATATTCATTAAATGAGAGTATATATGTAGTTACTCTTCATGAGATGTTCTCTCCCTCACTTAAGAACACAGTGCACAACACTATAAGCAAAGGGTTCTCAATTTATGCGAGAGTTGCATTCTGGAAGTGCACACATTTCAAACTTCACATACTTTAAGCATCCCACCCCAAATGAAAAATAAAACCAGTCTAACTTTGTTATTTTGACTCAAGCCACATAATTTATAAAAAAAAAAAAAAAAAACACTTGAGGGTATAGCATTATTTTGAACTGAATACTTCTCAGCAATAGACCAACACTCAGCCAGTGTAGCAATGTACTTAAGCTAAACTACATCAGTAAATTATTCAAAGGTGCAAACAGGTTGAAAACGTGGGCCACAGCACGGCTCAACCAGAATTGTTACAGTAAAGAGGTTTGAAGGCTGCTGGAGACTCTGCCAGTCTTCATCTCTCAGCCAATTCCATTGCCATTAAAGATAGACAGACAGCAGCCAGAATTGAATGACACATCCTCCCCCCCTACTAATGCAGAATAAAACAGCATACCCTGTCATGGCTAAAGAAAGCTACCAGCTTGACTGGAACAGACATCCCTCCTTCAAAGTAATGGGTGGCTGTTAGGATGTTATGGCAAGAGATTGTCTGACAATACATGTAATAAGCAAAAAGCTGGGATTACAAAAAAAAAAAAAAAAAAAAACATAGGAGGGAGTGAGAAAGGGAGAGCCTGGTAGCGGCGACAGTCTTCCACGCAACTAGTCTCAAGTTACATGCATCATAATGGTATGAATTTTAGCTCAAAAGCAACAAGACACATGCTGCCATGACACATAGATAAGCTACGAGTCCTTATGTAATCATGATGAGGGAATACCACAAAGCATTCAGTCTATGACAAACGTTTGACAGCCAGGTACGGCAAGACATTTTTAATGAGTCAGAGTGCCTTTCAGAGTCAAAACAAAGCATATTACATGGCAGGAAAGTGCATAAGGAGAAAGATGAAAATGCACCATTACAGATGTTTTATGGTTCCTCAGATCTCAATAGTGACTTGTATCCATTTTTTTTGTTTTGCTTTATGGTGGCACCAGCTCTTCTATCGACAAACACACTACAATGGCACGTTTCAAAACAAAATCCTTACAATTACATTTTCAGCTAAGCTATATTTGGTGCATGTAGCGATTAAAGAAAAGTGTATCACAAAGGGCAGGTGGATCCAAGGCATTTTCTCCCAAACAGCAGTGGAACTAGTCATTTGTGTTTTGTGCATCACAGACATTAGCACATAGCTTATTCCCTACCATAAACTCCTTTAAACATACAATAAACATACTTCCTCAAAACTGATATCATGGATGCTTGCTTATGTAACCAGCAGTTTAAATGTTTTTCCTAGTAGCATTTATAAAAATGATAGCAATGCATTCTCCATTCGTTCTTTTAGTCTGAAGTTTTCAATGAACACATCCATATTTTAGAGTTTTCAGGTTGATCAATTGCATTTACTTGAAGTTAAAGTTGAATACAAGTACTGCGGTCATAATAAAGTTTAAAATAGCTACTACAAAAGAAGCCAGTATGCGTTTATGAGAAGAAACTTCTGAAACTAAATCATGAACCTCTGAACACATACTGTTATATTTCAATGAAAATGTTCCATTGTATTTCCTTGCAAACAAAGACCTGTGTCTGCACAGATTGGTCAATGCAAACCGCAGGGTGAAGAGCATTTGTAATTGTGTTGGGCCACAGGTAGCAATAAATCTGAAATTTTGAAAACTTGATCAACATTTCAAAAAAATACAACTAAGAAAAAACTGACCAATACTGTGCAACAATTTTAGAATGAAAAAGTAAATATTTCCTGTACATCACTAAGTCAAATGACCAGGTTAATGTGACAACTAGACACTCTTTTTAACGGTTTCTTACAAATTAAGCTGTCTGAATTAATGTTACAACTGGTAAACAAAGACGCACATGCTTCACATTTTGGCAGAACTCCCAGGCATGGGGCAATAAGGTACTGCCACAACTTAAATGGCACAGCCACAGACAGACACTTAAACCTTCTTTGTTCACCTGCTTTTTACAGAGGGGTAGCCATTGGCATAATGTTTCCTGCAGAAGTTACGGTATTGATATATTGTAGCTTTTCATTACCAGTTCTCAAAGCATTTCCTCATTTTTACAAGACCTCCACATGTTGACCTTAACAACTAATATAAAACAGCTACCAAAGCAAACAAAACCACAAACATTCCCAAGTACTCATTTCATAAAACTGCACATACGTTTTAAAAGCTGCATATACATTCAATAAATACTAAAAGAAACACTTACAGTGAATTTCTTTTTCAATGGAATTTGAACCTTAACATTCATGAATTAACTTTTATTTTACAAGTGATATTCATATTTTAATCCCAAAAACTGCACAATGCATTGGGTATTCTACCTTAACCCTATCGGTTCTCATACTGAAATTAAAAATATAAAAATATCCCTTAAATGTGAGACCAACTAGACCTTATTTGTTCTACTCTTGCTTGAACAGACTTGCTCGTCACGTACGTCACTTTCCTCCTCAAATATATATATATATATATATACACACACATACACACAGATAATCTACACAAAAATGGCCATACTAGTCCTCATATACGCCCTTACCATAAACACACAATTTGTCACAGCTAGCAGAGATAGAGCGTCGGAGCCTTTTTAACCATTTAGTCCCACCACCGAGGTCCACATGTGAAACAGCGGCCGGGCCCCCGGAGGAGCGCAGCTCCGGAGCGGCCTTTGTTCGGTGTCCGACGTGCCACAGGTTGACGGGGATGCGACGCACCACCCCCGCCCCCCCCCCCCACGCGTTGGGGACTCAACCCCCAGTAGGTTATATAAAAAAAACCCACTGCGCCTCAAACCACGTTCCGGGGCGCTTAGCAAGGACCCCCGCGCCCGTCGGCCCAACTCGTCCAAGCTGGACATCATCAATTCGTATCCCTAACGATATTTCTCATCTTTAATTTCCCCCTCTTCTCCCTGTCCCGCCATCTTGGGCCGATTCGAGCAGCCATTACTACATAAGCCATAGCCAGCTAGTCAAATCTGAGTGTTTAAATAAATATATATAAACAGAGCATTATCGTCATCGGTCCAAAGTCGCCCGGGACAGGGCCGACAGACCCTGACAGGCCAGCGCCGTCATTACACGCAGATTTTTATTCGTCACACACCGAGGCGCGGGGCTCGTGTAAACGCCAGTGTAACGCTAACGTCAAACGCATCCTGGTCCAAACACCCCCCCCCCATCCTCCTAACTCCAAAAGGCACCGTCCACAGTTAACTAACTCAGTACACCCTGCCAGTACTAGTCCACCCAAATTCGCCTCCTAACCAGCGACGAGGTTACCGTCCGCCCGGCTGCATTTCTAACCACCTCGCATTGTATATTTACCCAAATTTCAAGGCATGAAGACACGCGGGGATTTACTGACCCCCCCCCCCGCCAGCATGTTTAAGTCAGACCTCGCAAAGTGTCAAAAAAATGTCCGGCCGGTGTCTCTCCTGGGCGGACAGCTACCCCTGTCCACTGGGGAGAACCGGTACGTTCGACATAACTATAACAAACGGTCCGCACAAGCGGCACAAATACCTCGTAATGGTGATGGATTAGTGCAAAAAATGTTTCGTAAATGCGAAGGGGGGTATGAGCGCGATGCGCGCACGTCCAGCAAGTGGTCCGAAGGCGGCCGAGCCGTCCGCGCGGCCGTCGGTTAAATTTCACGACGGGCCGAATATAAAGAGGCGTTAAAAGGCACGGCAAGCGCGAGCGTCCCGGTAAAGGGCCGCCCGCAACCCCTCTTCTGACATACCCACCTTTAACAGCAAGGCCTTCGTTCTGGCGCCATCTTCATGAAGCCTATGAAATCCAAACAGAGAGCTGCGAGCAAAAAAGACAAACACAGGCGGCTCCGCGTTACTTTCTGGAAGGGGGTCTGCCTTTCATTTTAATTTTATTTTTTGTTTCACACGCCCCGCTGCGAGAATATGGGCACGAAACGGCGAGACAGAGATACGGCCGCAGCCCAGGCAACCCTTTCTGACCTGTCTATCCCGGCCAGGCTGTCCCTCTCCTGCGCCGTCAGCCTCAGAGAGTCCTCCTCGGCTTCGCTGGCTCTCCCCGCCGCCATTTTCTTTTCCTCATCACCAGCAGCGCCGAGGCTCCGAGCAGCAGCGCAGGCGGCGGCGGCCAGCGACACTCCGCACGATTTCATGGAAACTCAGGCAAGGAGGAAAACTAAAAATCCACCAAAATCGGGGGACGCGAACAAAATAATAAATCAAATAAAAAAACAACTTTTCCCAGGACTGATTTTTTTCCAGAATTGAGCTGTAGATCCTTTAAGTAATAAAGAAATCGCCCTAATTGATATCCTTTTCACATTGTTATACGTAGATGGCCCCGTGCAGCCGACGCCACAGGATGCATTAAGCGCTGCTGATGCAGGGTTTCAAAAAGGTGTAATTTGGTAATATCACAAACTTCCCCCCGATCACCAGCTCAAAGTTGTTGTAATTGTGTCACACAGGCGAACCCACGCCGCCGCCGTGGAAACGCCCTCTCCGCCGCGCGTTAGCCAATGGCGACCGTCACACGTCGACATGTGACCAGTCTTGTCTTGGGGGTTCCTTTCTCTGTGGCTTCGGTTCTCATATAAACTTTCAAGGGGAGTATTTTATTAAAAAAAAAAAAAAAACATACACGCTCAACTTTGCGCAGCCAGTCCGCCGGCTTCGATTGGTTTCTTATTGCGCATTCTTGTGATGTAGCTCCTTTTCAAGCAGCCCATTGCCTGCAGCCCCTGTCACTTACGGTGCGGCCTGTGCGGGGCATTAAGCAGCATGTTAGGTTGCGCCAATCTATACTCACGTATAGGGAGTTGTAATATTCTGCTCCCTTTAAAAAAAAAAAGACTTCCCGTATGTGTAGATTTCGAAAGAAGTAAAATTAGCATTAGAAAGGTAACTTTCCGCATGTTGGTACATTAGAAATAAGTTGTATGTGCATACAATATTGGAAAACGGTTTTACCCGTTCTCTGGTTAAATCGTGTTTTTGGCCCAGATTGGCACCAGCGTCATAGTAATATCGTATTTTACTTGTATTTACTGGTTCCGCACTGCACGCATATATGCTTAATGGAATGCTTTAATAATAATGCAGTACCGGCCCAATAATGAAGTTACTGTTGATGCTACTGGATGTGCATATTTACATATATTTAAATCTACCAAAATAAAACTGCCATATTTGTTTTTGAGGGGGAAGTGAGATAAACCGGGGCATTGCTTCTGGACAGCAAAGCAAAGCATGTATTGCTAACAGTAAGAGAATATATTTGACGCCACTCCGTTCTTTTCTACTTGCACAAGACATGGTGCCAATGGTGAAGCATGAGTACATATATATATATATATCTGTCCAGAAATTTGGTATTGAAATATTATATATATAATATGTAATAGATATATAATATGTAATATTGGGAAATACAGAATTAGATTGCCATAAATGTAGACGTAAATCAATCTCGATATTTTTGAAAAATTAAGCTTACTTTTTGCTTACTGCATAGTGCGCTTTAAGATGAGCCAGAGCTCATAATATTAAGTTAACTAATATTTAAAATATTGACATACTGCTCTATCTAACGAAATGAAATATGTGTTGGTTAAGTGTAATTTAATTCTTGTGGAGAGATTGTGAGTGTAGGAGCGATTTACTGTAGTATGCCTTTAAAGGCTGAAGAGACCGTCGTACGCGGTGCGTCCTGTTAGCATGTTATCGTGCTTAGCATCTCGGCTAACCAGATATAGTTATTTATTGCAGTGCAAAATGGCTGATTGTAGGTCACTTGCTAGATAGATACACAACTAGGTTAATAAACAATCGTTGTGTAATACCCATAATTTTTCATTTATTTGTATTAAAATTAAATTAACTTTTTGCTGTTGTGGTTATCAATAAAGACGTGCCATACTCAACAGTGTAATCAGCAATACTAGTTTAATGCAAATTTAATTCAACAGGGTGCAACTGACGAACAACTCTTTTAATCTAGGCTTTTTTTTCCCGAAGACTTAGTCATATACGTTAACACGTACGTATTACAGTAATTTATAACAACACATCGCAAAACGGCACCAATTAATTGCTTTTAAAATAAATATTTTTGCCCCATTCTCAAAAGAGTAATTGTTACACTACACCGGCTGTTTATCGACTTAATCATCTGAATACTGTTTCTTATCTGGCAAGATACGATTCAGCCGATAAAATACCCGGCTTAACGTACCTGCTGCGTATATTCAAGTACCTACATACAGTGATAACTATCGTTTAATGTAAAAATACAAGATAAATTGACCTTAGTGGGCTTAATAAGCTCCGCGGCCCTGAGCAGGAAAAGCCATTAGAAGACGGATGAATGGATAGAATATGTGTTGGTAGTTTCTGGATGACACAAATGATAAATATACTTTAGTTTTTTCTGAACTACATTAATGGAAAAGTGGCTTATATATACTTACATCTATATCATTACTCGCTCCTACTATCCAGAAAATCAAATTACTAGGTAATTTACCAAGTTGCTAGAGTGTTCGATCATTAAAAATCTTTGCTTGTGAGTGTCGTACACACTGCATACACACAGCTCCATAGCTACATGGGATGTGTGTATGAGGTGTTTCAATGTTAAGGACCCATAGTCTTAAAACAAATATATCCCTCTTAAGATAAGCCAGCGCATGACTGGCGATGTTAGACATGTTTGTGAGCCGTTTTCATCTGTCACATAAGAAATTGGACATTAAACTGTGCCATAAAACTGCCCTACAGCAATATTTCTCTACCTAGTTCAGTATTTCAGTAAATTGTATCTGCATGTAACGCAGGGTTGTCAACTTTGGTCAGCTGGCCTGCATGAGATTTTCAATTCTAGACAAGTCTGCACACACATTTACATGTATGTAACAGTTTTATTACATTGTAAATAGTCTATAGGGTTTGCAAACTAGTCCAACGTTTTTGATGTAAGTAGTTTTAGGTTTATAATGGAATAATATAGATTTGCTGTAAGATTTCTTGTGTGAGAGTCAAAAAGTGTGAGTGTCACACCAGATGCATGAGAGATGGCAAGCCTGGTAAGGGTGGAGGTGCATGTCTGCAAAATTAGTATTAAAGAAGAAATCTGTTTGAAGTGAGTTTGTTTCTATAACAGTGATCTGAAAAAATAGTTCATTTACTCATTTGGGGATAAGTTAGATGCAGATACCTTTTTTAGTCAGCTGTAAGAACCTATTTGTTACCCTAAACCTCCAAAATATTTAACAGTAGTATAGGTTTATTAATGAAAAAATTAATATCATATACAGTGCACTTTTGTTTTTTAACTATGTGGATACTGTGGTAGCCTCTGTATATGCTGGCGAATGACTGGATGAGTGCGATTCTGTTTAGAGAAACAGAAAGAGAATCTGGTTATGCTGGTTTGATAATGTACTGTAAGGCCATTATGCATTGGTTGTGGTTTTATGTTCAGTCACTCACCGCAGCCTGTCTACCACAGGCTAGATTATCAGAGTAACAGTCAGAAGTCATTCTCTAGCACCCCTGCACATGCAGGCGCATTACAGTCTCCACACACAACATCACGGTTAAGGAACTTCAAGGCCTTTTGCACATAGCCTCCCTTGAATGTCTGTCAAGACATTTGAACCAGGGAGGGAGACCACCCTAGGTGGTAGGGTCTCGGGTTTGGGAGTTTGTGAAGCAAGACTAAGGGAGCCACAGGCCTCAAGGAAATCCATCTTTGGGGCTGAAGAGCAGCTGCTCTGATGCACCCAGTGTGGGTCACATTTCCAACAGGTCAGATTGGAAGCTGTGGGTCAACAACAAGGAGCACAAGTTAGTCCATGCTGAGTTTCCTGCCATCTTTCCTCCATTTCTGTCTCTCCTGAAGACTTAGAAGGTAGTGGGAGATAAATCTGGACCGGGGTGATTAGTAAGTACATGACTTTGTCTCAAAGATCAGTTTCCTAGGGGATTACTGGAATCATGGACTGCTTGTGGGAGTGATGAGTCATGGCATTCCATGAGGAAGATGTTGAGAGTGATTGGCTCTAGACAACTTAGTTACCTGCAACAAAGTTGGTGTCATTATCCAATAGGAGTTGGAAAGGTTTCCCTCTTCTGGCCACAAACAGTCTGAGACATATTAGAATGCCATCAATGTCTAAACTCTCCAGAAGGTCCAGATGGAGCCATCATCTGGCCATACATTTGTAAATTAACAACCCCAGCTCTTCTCAGTACAACTTTCATAAATTTACAAATTGATTCATATCCATGTTTCTGTGGAAGCATTGTAATGATGGACACATGAATGTCAAATATTAAGAACTGGGCATGGTTTTGGATAAAATATCACTGTTACATTCGTTACATGAAATGATTCACAGTTCTGCTGGAATTTTGAGCAGTGCAATGAGTTGCATTATTGTAACTCTATTCATCCAACTGGCTGCATTACATTTGCAATTTGTTGTCCTTTTTACCACTAACACTATACTGTAACTTCTATACCAGGCTAAAACATTGAAGTTTAACACATTTTAAATTGCTTCACTTTATACCATTTAGATGACATGTACAGGTAATATGTGTGGAGATGTAAATAATGGCTCACTAGACAAATTATTAATTTTCAGGCTGTAAACTTTGCACCAAAATAAATGCTAGTCCAAAAACATAACAATAGCTTCAAAAAGCAGACTGCAGTTGAATTCTGAGTGGACACAATTTCCCCCTGTAGATGTTGATACAGTGATGATGTGGAACTTGAACTCTGATATCTACTGCAGATTCTCATTGTTTCCTTCTTTAAGGAGTGCAGGATATCTGTTTCACAGGCTTAGGAAGATTATAGCTGCAGTAGATGGTGGAGGATTCCTTCTATTACAAGGAGGAATCTTTGCAAAGCTTCAATGCCAAGTTAATCTGCTTTTTCTGTTTTACAGTACTGCTTCACTTTGCAGGTATCAAACTACAGCTTATTTTTGAATGAATTTGATCATGCTTAAACCTTCTGATATACCTATTACATTTAGAGGTATTTTTCGAATCAATAATTTCACATATTTCATTCAATTTTTATGTTGGATTTCTGCTATCTTGTGTGTCACAATGGTTAAGTCTAAGCTGATCCAAAGAGAGTTAAAAACAACAACAATAAAAATAAATCAAATAATTGTCTGGAAACAAAGAGCTAATGAAACATTGCATGAAGGTCTAGCTACATCCAGGTCCAAACATTTTTAATGGGTTGTTGTATGGACGTTGAGAGTCATCCATTATTTTTTCTTAATCCAGTCTCTTTGGAGGAGTTTGTGGAATGTTTCTGATTGCTGATATGTTGCTATCTCCAAAGTCAATATGCAGATGGAAGGACTGACATTCTACTACAGCATTCTTTGGTCTGACTCAGAGGTCAATGACCCTTGAAGGATGTTATAAATACAGAGACACACCTTTGCCCCCATTATGCTTTATGGTTATTTTGGTGATATACTGTAAAGTGTTATATTTTTTCGCCAAAAGTAGCATTTCTGATTTTGACTCATCCATCCAGATAATACTTTTATTGAACAGTCCAAAGGTTCATTCAGTTGGAGTTTGAAAACCTAAAGTTAAGTTTGATTTTAGAGAACAGCATAATGCTGTCCGAGTTGGGTCATATTTTACAAACATAAACATGCAGATACTTAAATGTGGGTCTGGAGTTCTTATGGGCATTCTGTATTGTTTTTCTTGTTATCTGTAGACAGTGTGTCATAATGTGCCCCAAATCATAATAAATACAATGTGTTCTCCACCTATAACATTCTTCTTCTCTTAGTGTATAAAACTAACCAATACTGTCATCGTCAAACTGGTTACATTGTTCAACTCTACCTATAAGATGCCTACACTTAGTGATTGGTTCTTTGATGGAATTATCTTATTAATAACCCTATAGTATAAATACCATTTTATATTTACAGTAGAATCTCGCTTATCTGACCTTCGCTTATCTGACATTCTGTATTATCCGACGTCCCGCCGCAAAAAAAAACAAAAAACGCATCAATCGGCAACAAGAACTGCAAGTTGCGAGCGTGCGCGTCGTCTATTTTTTCTTGCTCCCGACTCTACCGCAGCTAATTAGTTACCCTGACTGTACAGTGGCGCGCCCGTCTGCACTAAAACATGATTATTAGGTTCGTAATGTGTAATATTATAACATAATTTGACGTTTAATGGGCTTTGTCTTAACACCTCCCATTATCCGACATTTTCGCTTATCCGACGTTCTGCCGGCCTGTTTATGTCGGATAAGCGAGACTTTACTGTACTTTGTTAACTCAGCTAATGCATTTAGTGGTAATTTTTTTTTTTTGCACATGGGTAATTGCACAATTTGCCTCTTATTCTCCTGCTTGGATTGAGCCTCTAAAAAACATGTCAGGTAGACATAAAGCCTTGCTTTCAGGCATGTTAGCAATGGTTTGAGTCAAACAAGAATTTCAAGGTAAAATCTATGCACTATACACTTAGGGCTTCAAACCTCTAAGTGAAACTGTAGTAATTCTGACAGATTTCTGCTAAGACAACAGGGGGTCCAGCATTTCCTAAAGTAAGTGTGATATAGGCTATGGTAATGTTGAGGTCTTCCACCAGCCCCCCGAGGCAGATTTCAGGCAGTGTGCCCAGTGTATTCAAGGTCAAACTTCAGAATTAAATTTTGTGAACTGCAGTAACTCCATGCTGCTTGGAATTTGCTCCATGAGGCCTGCACTAGAAAAAGCTCTTGGGAGATAGACAATAAGTCTGAGAAGGCATTCTAATTAGAAAGTTTGTGTTCTTATAAACCATATGTTGCTATATTTTTACACTTCAAGCTTATCTGCAGTCCGTGGGATTTTTGAAGCAAAATGTTGTCATTCCTGGTGAGTTTGGGGAAGATGATCTGCTAGAATCAGTGTGGACTGACTGATGGTTTGACTGGTGGGTTGTGGCACAATGAATTTGTGGTCTTTTATCCCCACTGTCCTGAAATCATTTACTGTGAAGTGGCTTAATCCTGTATAGTATTCCACTATAGCTTGTCTTCCCAGAACGTGACAAAGCACAGTAGATGTACAGAAGCTTGGACTTGCTTTACCATGACTGATCACTGATCTATGCATTTTGTTCTTTACCTTTATAACATCTGTGAAGTAATCCCAATAATCCCAGTAATCCCAGTAAATTTCTAACATATTGGATTGGGAACAATATTGTGATGTACATTTGAAAATGTAATAAAACTCATTCTAATCCACAGCCAATGCAGGTTTATTTTATCTGAGTGTGATTACTGTTTTTCATTCTCCAGATGTCTAGAACAAATTTGGCAAATAATTCCTGCCCTTAAATGTTTCTTTTATTTTTAAATGAATGAAACTGATTAAATGAAAGTCATGTTGCGTTACCATGATTAACTGCTGTTCAGACAAATATGAAAATAAAGTACTAATAAAAATGACTTTCTTTACCAGTATTGTATAGGTGGACTTTGTGTGCTTTTATGTGTTAAATGTATAGTGATATATGTGGAAAAGGACAGAGGTGGAGATTTCAGGTCCAGAGAGTACAAATCCAGACCAAGATTTAGTTTTAACCAACCAGTTGAGCATAAAGAGTCACAGTCACAGAGTGTCTAGATTTATACTCTCTGGACCTGAAATCTCGACCTCTGGAAAAGGACACCCTGTAACAAGGTCTTCATCAGTCTTAAAGAACTTCTATCAATAAATGAGATCCGTGTGTCTCTCTCAAGTGCCTAATACTTGTAATAAAGATATTCAAGGTTAATAGTTAATATAAAACAGCTGGACAAAAATGGGCTCCATCCAATTTTGTCTTGTTTATTATCCACCTGCAGTTTTGGACACCCCCACTTGACCATTAATGCCTGACTCTCTTCTTCTGCATTACTTTCCCTCCAAACAGTCTGTATTCATACAGACAGGGTCCCAGCGATGCATCTTTAGCCTGAAACATTGTTACCTTCCTCTCTGCCTTCGCTTTTGAGACCAAACCCAGGAGCGACATTTAGAATTTGTCATTTTTATCAAAAAAAAGCTCTCACATGATGTCACCAGAAGAGGCTGGAGCCAAATCTCCCATAATAGCAAAGTAAATAAATTACCTGACACAAACAGTACAGGTTCTTCATACAAATGATGCATCGAATGAGGATTACGGATGAATATATCTGAGTCTCAGGAGCAAATGAAGGAAATAAACTGTAGCACTATTACCAGTTTATAGAAAAACTATCACAGTAAGGGCACCATGTCTCAATAAGCCTGTGTGTTTCCTGAAGTCTAATTGTAGATTACCTAAAAATAATTCTAAAAAATCTCTATATGTTATTGTCTTCTATTCTGCTTGGTCTTTGAGGGATTTTATTTTTCAGCTCAATCTCTCATCCTAGCTGTTCTTCGATGCTTCATTAAGATTTTGCTATGTGATCCACAACAGCGCAATCTGACATTTTCAGAAAAAGTGCTTTACTTGCATATGACCACTTGATGTCAGTAGGAGTAGGGATCCAATAGCTTAGGCCTGTATTTCTCAACCCAGTCCTTGGGGACCTCCAGACAGTCTATGTTTTTGCTCCCTCCCAGGACTGTCTGGCAGGGAGCTAGGAGGGAGCAAAAACATGGACTGACTGGGGTTTCCCAAGGAGCGGGTTGAGAAACACTGGCTTAGGAAAATGTTCATAGGATCGTGCTTTTAAAATTGCCTTTGATTTTGTTTGTATCTAAAATACAGCATACTGTCTCTTTATGGATGTGCCAGTTAATTGATGAAGTTTATTTGTGTCTGGCAAGCAAATAATTTTAATTGCAACTATTGTGTCTCCCTGCAAATCTGACCAGTATAAGTAGTTAGAAGATGGATGGATGGATGGATGGATGGGTGGATGGATGGAATTGTGACTGTAAAATACAATGTGCTTCTAGATTTACCTGTTTGCCCCCCCCAACACAAGTTATGATATTGTTTCTCTTGTATGCGATCTGCAATCATGACAACAATTGCTAATGTTCTTTAATGAAGCCCTAATTTTAACATATAATAAATGTATATCGACATAAAAACATATATTGATAGCAATGTCATATTTTTTTCTACTCTTTGCAAGTAAATTGTGTGCCCCCCCCCGGTTGAGAACCAAAGTTGTACGGTATATTTCAAAGATTTAAGTTTCACTGAGAGCTGCTCACTCTGGGCTATATAGCAGTGCAAATACTGGATCCACTCTTACTTATTTTAACTGCACAGTGATTTGTGGAGATGCTGTGGGTCAACGGAGCACGACTGAATAAGACCTGTGGAACATCTGTCTTTTAAGACACGATATGAGAGATTGTCCCTCAGTATCTATATCTTCAGACAGTTGGACATGTGAACAAAGCTACACCCACCAACAGCTAATATGCAGCTATATCCCGGCCTGTTGGTCAGAACGCTGTCCTTACAGGGCAATGGACACTCAATTGCAAAACCAGTTCAGGAATCCGTTTTCTCCAGGTAAAACAATTATTTTTAGTTAGTCAAATTTAGTTACCCCCCTGCCCCCCCCCTTGCCGCCCTGCCCCAACGCACACCATCCTTCAGGGCACAGCTACAGTCCCGAGTCATCCTCAGAGCGGGTGTGCGCTGTAATGGCTTCTTCTCTGCATAAAATCCCTTCAACTACTGCTTCAACTAGGGGGGCTCAAGCTGCCAGAGTAAGACAATAAAATGTTTGTGGAGCTAGGCTAGGAGATGTTTTGTGGGGCATGCATGTAGAGTGATCCTAAAGGCATCTGTGATCCATCACTGAATATTTCTTTCAACCTTCAAGGTTTCAATGCCAAGCAATTTTTTTTTTTTCACGGCACAACAGCTGTATTTATTTTTCATTGCGTGACTGATCCGTGGTGTAGGTTTACTTCAGAAGATGTCATTAGGTTTATCAACATTTTCCTCTGATGGCTCTCTTTGAATATCATGTGCAAATACTCACCCTTCTTATCACTATCCAGGGAAAAACAGCATTTTTATGCAGTGTCCCTCTCTCCAAACGTTTCTACTCTTGGTGCAGGTGGGAGAATTAAAGTTTCCAGAGTTAAACATTTGAGTATGAAATTGTATTATATATTATCACAAGACAATAATGCATCGTGATTTTTAGGAAAAATTAAAATGGTGCAATTAGACTACCATAGAAGAGTTTTTTTTTTGCTGGTTCATGAAGACCATGAGGGAAAATCCGATGATTTTGTTATACTGAGCCTATTCTAAAGAATCGCTCTCACATAATTAATTGTCAGGTGTACATTCACCAATTTGTCAGTTACAGATATAATTTAAAAAGGCATCTTTGTGGTTAGGTGGAGGAGACATTTAGCAACTGAAGCATAGAGCTGTTTGCAGAGTAGCGTTCATGAGGGACCTCCAGGTCTTCACACACCTCGCAGCACCAAACGCAATATGTTTGAGTGTTCTAGAAAGATAAAGGCTGATCAGTCTGCAAACTATCAGCCCAGATAGAGGAGCTGTGATTACCTCTGCCAGTACCAAATGTGCAACAGCAATATTAAAATCAGATGATTCCTACAAACTGAGAATCGTGCTGCAAGAAGTATACATTAGAATACCAGAAAATGCAAAACCTTTTTGATTTTATACTTTCTACACATGCTTTGCCCATCTTAGAGATTGCCCTGAGCCTATTCTAGACTGAGACAGCGAACTCAGAATAGAAACAAATCTGTCATCCTCAGATAACTCAGAAAGATGCCACAACCCCAAATGGAAAAGGGATTGTGAAGGATACTCACTTCTTCATTTTATGTGGTAAAGTACAACTGTACAGTCATGGAGTGTAAACTGCTTTGTGTTTTTTAAATCAGCTTTCCTTCTGCAAAAGGATCCATTTGTTATGTAGCTGTAATTTAACAAACAATGCTTGTAATATCCAATGTACAAACACTGACAACATTAAGATGCACATGTCTAGCAGAGAGAATCATGATCTGTTTGTCATAGTATCAGTAGAGCTGGCCTCCTATCCAGGATGTATCCTGCTTCATTCCCTTGAATGCAGTCACTTTTGTTTAGCAGAAACTTTTATCCAAAGACACATGCAACTGGAAAAGCAGGGTTAGTTTGTTTCTAGAGCAGTTTGGGTAAAGGGCCTCACTCAAGAGCCCTACAATGAAATCAGTCTGCCTAACACAGGATTCAAACGTGTGACCTTCCAATCACTGGCGCAGCAGCGGAAACCACAGACCCATTCAGACTCAGGACAACCCTGATTTCAATAAGTATATCTACAAAATGGATGGATTATCAACTCAGACCTACACAACATAGGCTAAGTTATTGTTTTATTTGGAAACTTGTCAACCACTGTATTTCCACATTTGAGTCTATACTTTTCCTGCCTTTACCTGTGTGCCCTGCTGCAACCTATTAACAAGGCTTTGCATTGTAAACATAACATGAATAAGAGTTATGGCTGAGTCCAAATTCAGGGACTGCTTTCTTCTAAGGCTTTATTCAAAGACTGACGTGGACCGTCTGCCCCCCCTACCCTGCCCCAAGGCTGTCACATTTCGAAGGCTACTTCACATGTTGGATCCTTCAGTGCAACATATCCCAAGATTCATTGTGCAGACCTTCGAAGGGCGTGGCAAAGAAAGACTACACAGACCACATCCTTCGAAAGATGCGGCCCTCAAATTCAAACACAACCTATATTGGGATGCTTCAAATATTCTTCTGGAAATCTGCTACAGTGCTGCGTGATGCAGGCAGGAAAAAAGGTGGCGATCCACAGAGCAGCTCCGAGATAATATGGGGTTTATTAAATACAACTAAAATACACTGGGGGAAAATTTCAAAACAAAAGGAACACGAGGGGTTAGAACAAAACAAGAAAAAGCAAGAGACTAAACTAAAAGAAACTACAAAATAAATATATGGGGGAAACTGGGCAACATGGGGAACAGAACTAGGAAAACCAGGCAGATTATCCACACACAGTAACATATACATAATGACTGACTAGAGAACATAACAGGAGCGGGCCCTTAAATACACAGGCATGGAACATAAGACAATCAAGCAAGCAGAACAGGCACTGGCAACAAGCAATTGGTGGAGTGACTAACTAATGAGCACAGGACTAGGCAACTCTAACAAACAATGAAACTAAGAATCACTAACCACACACTGGGAATACTACACTAGGATAATTAACATGGAACAAAACTATAAGCAGGGCAAACCAATGTCAGAGAAACAAAATAGAAAATTACAAACACTGGAGAAAACAGAAAACCAATAAATACAAATAAACAGATGAGCCTGGCCTCTGGTCAGCCTCGAACCCATGACTGGGGGGTTACAGTATTGTTTTCAGTTAAAGCTAAATTGCAATGGACAATCTTTAGGTACATTCATTTGCTTTCCTTTTGCAACTTGTTTATGTAAAGGAAATACTACGTTTTTTTTACTTTATCTTGTATTTTTATCTTGTATTTAATATTTTATATTTTCTATTGCTGTTGTTTTCTCTGAGAGCTACCAAAGTCTCATTGTATGGCTACAATGCAAATAGAGTGTTATCTATCTATCTATCTATCTATGAATATTTTTTTGCGCACTGATAGTAGAGAGCTATAAAAGAGAATTCGGTCAAAATTTTCAGGTCAAAACTTTTTATGTTCTTTTACATCTTGAATATGTAAACAATTTCGTGAAACAAATTTGTGGTGTAAACAACACTATAAATCAGCAGCACAAATTGATATTTAGCAAAAACAGTACATCTTTGTGTGGGTATCCATATCTCATGAACAGAGAATGTTTCAACATATGAAAGAAGGTCTTATGATGGGGAAAAATTCTAGTAAAAAAACAACAACAGAATTCTCCCAGAGTAGCAGAGAACTCTTCAGATAATTCTGTGACAGCATCGAGATGCTGAGATGACTGTACATTCAAGCTACTGTACAGCTGGTCTCCTGGTGTCAAACCCGGAGAAGTTCATTTTCAGGGACAGCTCAGACTTTGTTTCACATCCACATTGTCTTTATCACTGAATGGGATGTGTCTTCTTCACATGCGTCATTTGATAATCAGAAGGGCAATGCTGTTTATAAAAAGGCTTTCAGGTTGACTACACTGTAATCAGACCCTTCAGTAATCAAGCTGCAACCCACCACTGTGACAGAATGGGCCCATTACATCACACTGGTATTAGCAAGTCCTCATTCTTAGCTTTCACGCTTCTTAAAACATTACCCCATGGAGCCAGTGGCTTCTAGTAAAAAAGACAAAGCCTGACATTTGTGAGGGCATCTGTGTCCTTTTAGGGACTGTGAGGACAGAATAGGACCAGGTACAGTCCCCAAAGCAGCAGTGTGGCTATCAGACTTCAGGGGAAGACCCCAAACAAACAGAGCTGCACCACCAACGCGCAGCATTCCACGTGACTCGTGTATTTCTACTGAACAAAAGAAAAACAGAAGATACAATCATAATGACCAGCAGTACATATTAAAGATAAGTCTGTATTTTGCAAAGCAAGAGATATGACATCAAAAATTATGAACTTAAGCTAGCATTTCTCAAATTAAGAACCGTCCATGAACAAAGTTTGAGTAGTTACACAACAAGCGCCATATTCTATATCCACCTCCAAAATACGGTTCTGAAGTCTTTTATCCAAGCAAATTAGACCCCTTTTATCTTTGAGCATTCCCTAATGAAATTTCCACCTTTTAAAATCTGGTCCAGGATGCTTTCATCACATATTGGGTTTGACTGTATAGTACCCAATTAAACCCATTGAAACTATTAAAGCAAAGATTCATTTGACATCTACTCAGTACAATTATAATCCCTAAGTGTATCAAAACTGGGTTTCATGGTGAATGTGCAACATTTGGGTCTGGTCTTATCTCAACTTAAGTCCTTCAAAGAACAGAATGATCAACTGAATATTTGCCATGGATGCTGTAAACCAGAATGCAAAACCTTAATCTTCTGGATGAAAAACCAGGACATAGGACACAAGAATTTGTGGATGAAACGGTGTTTTCAGTTTTCTTGGCACCCTTGACATTATTCTGCACTCTAACTTAACCATAAACCCGCGAGAGCTTGATGAATGATCCCAGACTCTCTAACATACACAGCTAACTTGCTTTATACTTTTTGATAATTAGTAACTGGTGAGCAGACAGACCTCCCCCACTCCACCCCTCATTCGAAACTACGATCCATAGCAGTTTCCAGCCAATTGTAATTATAAACACTGTAATGTATAAAGAATAGCTATATTTTATTTACATTTTATTTATATTTCATATCCATATTGTCATGCCCTGCCTATCTGACCCTGCTTGTGTGACCCCAATGAGCCACACCTGTTCCTCATTTGTCTTACCTCGTGTTCCTGCCCTTGTGTTAATCACTCCAGCTGCCTCTCGTTTGCTCCCTCATCAGTCTTGTATAAAAGTGCTTCCTAGTCCTGTGTTCCCCAGTTCTGTCATTGATGTTGTAACCTTTCGTTCCCTGTGCCCAGCTTTCCTCCGGTCCTCCCATTTTGAATCCCCTGAGATTGTGTTTGTTTCTGACAGTTGTTCTTTTGAGTTTAAAAAAACCCTTTTGCTTTATAATCTTGCCTTTTCCCGCATCCTCCTTCTCAGTGTCATGATACATATTTTGATGGCAGCTTGTATTCAGAGGTAGACTGAAACAGAAAATACTACTTTTTCTGTATTTTATAATTTATTTCAAATTGAGGCGAAAGTGGTTCAAGTTTTGAGCATTCCACAAAATGGAACTAACAGGACTTTTCTGTGAAACAATTATTCCCTCTATCGATTCTTGACAACAAACAGAAAGCGAGTTCTGTTGACCTTGGAGTCAGTCCTCTTTCTTAAGTTTGGTTTTTTTCTTTTTCTAACAGTACATTGGTGGCTGAACCATATAGTTTTATTTAGGTGAAGTACTCACATTCCCTAATGGCATATTTCGGCAGCTGCCTGTCCTGCTAGAGTAAAGAATGTTTCATTTTACCAAGCAAGTAGATGTAACAGTAACAGTATTTTGAGTGATAAGATGAAGAGGGGCTATTCTGCAATGAAAAAACTAAAAATGCAAAAACTCTTGTATTTTGTTTGGTTACGTATGGTTATGGTTAGGGCTGGGTAGGGGTTAAGGTTGTCATGGTTAGCATTAGCATTTTTCCTATAGAAATGAATGAGTGGTCCCCAAAAAGATATGGTTACACGACTGTGTGTGTGTGTGTGATTTCACGGGTCCTGAAATGATCCTTATAATGATGCTTATGAACTAAACTGTGCTTCTTACCTATCAATCACAACTCTCCAAGCTGCTTATAGCGTGCAGGACATGAACCAGGTGTTGCTACTCCGCATAATTTTGCCAGTTAGGTAAGAAAAGACCTTGTGAAATGGGAGAGTATCTGACAGTAACAGTGGTCAAAGACACTGCTATGATGTACCAAATTCACAATATTGACATGCAGCTGCTCCCTTGCATTCATTGGACAGGAGCTTCTGGATTCAGTATGCTAAACAAACTAAATGTGGCAGAAGCCAATATAAATGGAAAGTTTTCTGGTGGGGGCTATAGAATGAAGCAAAGGGCATCCTGGAGAGGATGCCAATCCATTACAGGGCATGTACTCGCATATTATGAGCATTTCAGAGTCACCAGTTCGCCTAACTGAATCCTTTCAGGAGAAAGTTGACACAGATCCAACACACAGGGACAGGAGGTTGGATTTCAACACACAACCCTGCAGGTAAGAGTTTATAATACCAACCTGTACTCACCATGGTAGCTGTTCCCCTCTTCAGAATGTTACTCTACTCACCAAAGTAATTCTTCATCTTTTGAGAAGATGTCCATTTTCACAGCAGTAATTTTTATTTTTGGTTACTATGCTTGCTGTGGTAGATCTCCTTCTTTTGAGATGGTTCCTTTATTCACCATGGTAATTCTTCCTTTTTTTGACGAGTTTTCCATTCTTGCCACAGTAACTCTTCTTTGTAGGTTACTACACTGACTGTGGTAGCTCTTTGTTTTTGATAGGGTTACTGTACTCACCATGGTAACGCCTCTTCTTTCCAAAAGGATTCCATTCTTGCCGTAGTAACTTCTTCTCCTTTTATACATATCCTAATCAGGTCTCCTTTCCTTTATTGACACATATTTTAAGAGCTGTTATAAAAAGGAAGAAAGCTCTTGCATATTTTCCAACACATCTGTGCAACGTGGTTAAATCATCTGTCGAGACAAGCTTCAGGTGAATTCATTTAATGATGAATCAGTCTGATGTATCTGAGTTTTGGGTATCATGGGGGCAACTTACAGCAAGAAGGCCAATGACGTATCACTCAGCTAACAGGTCCATAACCCTTCATTAAATGGGACATCAAAGGGTTATTTCACCAGCCATCCTACGGCTGCGCCCCCCCCCCCCCTTTGATCTCTGAGTGTGTCAATGTGCGTGTGTAATTGCCCCCCTTTGTTTTTACATGACGTCTCTGTCACGGTTCACATCTGAAAATGATCTCAGAATGGGCAGCAGGTTCCTTTTTTTCTCGTGTTTCTCCTATAAGAAGGAGCGATTGAAGCAGGGAGGTGAGGGAGAGGGAGCAGATCCAGCTGCTTGTGCCTGAGAGCGAAGGGGGAATAGGGGAGGGAGCCTGGGGCAACTGTTTTTGAAGACACTTGACGTCTCCCGATCGTGCGGCAGCTGTGGCAGAGTCACCAGTGCCCCACTGCCTGGTCTGTGGATCTGAGGGTGAGCCCCATTGTCGCCGGTGCTGATCCAGGTACGGAACACTGTTCTGATTGCTGCGTGTGCGCCGGGAACATCCTATGGCTTACCGTCATTGGCATTGAATGCAGAGCTTATCTTCCTCTTTGGCTTTGTAATGGATTAAGTGTGACAAAGCTCAATGATACGTCCGATCATCAAACCATTAGGTACACACCTTAGTCTCCCAGTAAATGTGTCTAATATGTACACACAATTCAGAATTTGTATGGTTGTTTCAAAGTGAAAACCACAATGCACTCCAGAATTAAGGGCCAAATTTAATTATGGATTAAAGAAAATAGAGAATAAAGAATAAAAAGTGTGAAACGTGTAGGTGGCTAACCCATATGAGGCTCGACTTGCATCACAGTCACTTATTAATTTTTCATTTATTTTATGTCTGAGCAGTAAAAATGAACTTGCGTGTCGCAACTGATTTCAGTAACTTTTAAACAGAAGCACAAGGTTACTTTGTTTTAGCAAGTTTTAAGACATCTGTTTCTCAGCAGGCTTAAGAAAGTCAGTGCAAAAGTCAGTGGAACATAACATTAACCACTAATGAGGAATAATGATTGAGGTGTATTTTAGCATACTCTCAAGGTGATGACAGGTGAAAGAAGGCCAGCAAACGGCAGTTTGTACAGCGTGTATCGGTGCTTGATGGGATGCTGTCGGGCGTGTCTGCCGCTTCTCCTCCACTGTGGAGACTTATCACATGATACTGAGGCCCGACCGCAAAGCTAACATTAGTTTAGTGTCAGGCTGCGCGGCCAGCTGCCATTGGCCACGGGCTGCCTTAAAATCTGCCGTGTTTGTCTTTGCTTTATCAGGGGGGTATATTTAGTCGATGAGCGTAGTTTGGGTGGTGTCAATGTACTGCAGTAGCGCTGCACTCAGTTTCGGCATGCCGCGTGTGGCCCCACAAAGAATCTGCCCTTTGGTTTATTAAAAGCCACCGAGACAATGGGCACTGAGCAAACAGAAAGCATGACATGTTGCGGACTCTGGGGGTATCGCTGGGAGACCACCCACCTCCCCCCCTGCCCCCCACCATACACACACACACACACACACACACACTTAGCAACAAGCCCGGCAAAGCACAAAGCATCAGTCAAATGAATAAATGGGCTTGTTTCTGAGCTCTTCCGTGTTAAAAGAGTAAGCCTGAGGAGTGGACTACTGTAAGCGAATCATGGGAACCTAAGGTGGGGCTTAAGAGACCTTGCTGCCCAATCAGTGTCCTGCGTTTCATTAGCTATCTGAAGCATTAAAAATACTTCAATATGTTCTCATTTTGTAAAGAATAATGTTGTCTTGTTGTCGTCATTATAATTTTTCTATGAACTAGAAGCTTCCATCATGACTGCTAGATTAGCAGTCACTCAGCTAACTGACAAATAAACGTAGCAGAGCACCAGCCTGTGTTAGAAATCACATAGGGCAGAACTGACGTATGCTGAACCTCGCAGCATGGGCAAATATCGCAAGACCTGCGGAGAAATGTAACACTGGGGTAGATATAAATATATGTGTGCGTTTCTTTTTATATACGAGCTAAATATGGTTTGAGTTCTTATTGTGTAAGATTTTAGCTCAGACATAAATTGAAGCATTGATTAATGTAACTTAATTATTGCAGCTATAACTTGCCATTGATCACCTTCAAATTTTTACAGTGAGATGGACCATTAGCTAAACAAACTTTTGGATATAAGGCCCTTAAAAATAACTATAAATCTAGCACCTACAGGCAGGATAGGGAAGAAAGAAAAGGCCCTGAATGTGGGGCTTGTTCAGGTCCAGTTGTCTTTAAGAGGCACACGCTTTGGCAGGCCCATCTGGATCTTGTCCTTAGCGGGGGCAGACGAGCCTGGATCCCCGGCTAGAGTCTTCCTGGCACATCTGACCCGGCGGCCCTCCGTTGCTGGGTGCTGACATCACCTCCTATCAAACAGTGTTTGTTTTTTTGTTGTCCATTTAAGTGCCGTGTCTGTCACGGAGCACCCTAGAGGGTGGGGGATCTGTGGTATTGTATTTTTACGTAGCATCTTCACCGGAGTCATCTCTGATTAGCTCAGAGACACAACAAAAGAGAGAGGCAGTAGTCACTTCAGCACATGTTTATTTAAGGAGCAAGACGGCACTGAAGGTGGGTTTGGAATGATATATTTATGGCTTTATAATAAGTTAGGGCATTTTAACAATTGTTTTAACGTTAACATTGTTACCATACCCGGTTCTGATTTCCTTTGTCTAAATTAGGTGCAAGGCTCCTCCAGAGTTACATGGCTTAAATAAACCGGTGCCATAAAAGAATATTAGTGATTATGCTGTTTTGTTTCATATGGAAGTCCAGCAGTATTAAGTGCAATAGGAAAGATAAGAACACATTCCATTTGGCAGTAGGCTCACTGTCAGGAGAGAACTCATAAAAACATTTTTTATTTACCCACTCATTCCTGGGAGAATGATTTTCTCCAGGAGGTTTTCTGGTCAATTGTGTTTCTTCTCTCTGTAACATACCATTTACAGTAAAAGTTGTTAGAGTAAGAGTTGGATGAGGTGCCTGATTACCTTAAGAGCCTTGACCTCCTTGTTGTGAGTTGTGGAAATAGAAATGGCCTCAGCTGTTTGGCAGGCTCACAGAAAACGGTCTCAGATCCTCTGAAGGTGATGTATTGCAAATCCTACAGCATAACTCATTTGCTCCCAAATCCCGCTGATAACATTACCAGCTCTCGGTCCAAACCTCTAATTAGGTGAAATTGGCATTCTTAACAGTATTGTTAGGTCAAGCAGCCTGGAAACATTCCCTTTAAGGGGTAACCTGACCTACTCCTTCTATAGCAGGGCTACACAGGAAGGAGACAGACATGGGGACAGGTTCCAAGACAGCCCACGCCATCCCCTGCTTTTTGGGGAGCATTCATGGGGATGGAAGGCAAGCCCTGTGACCTTTTCTAAAGACGCCGCCGCTTCGTTCATCAGGAGAGCGTTTTTTGGTGATTTGATCTCTCTCAAAAAAGACAAAAATGAGAAACTCCAACCCCATTGCGCAGCCTGGAATTATGCTCTTCCTGGTCACTTGCCCCCTGCTGGTCATGCTGCAAAGTGCGCCCAGTGAAGCTCAAAGTGGGCATCTTGGGGACAACGACCCAGACAGGTGTATGAGGCACCACTTTGTGGAGACTATCACACATCCCATTTACAAGTGCAACTCTAAGGTAAGACACTGCCCATTTCACTGTAAAATGCTAATGCGACATTGGTGCATGCTGTCTCCTTAAGGTACCCCAGAGCTTTATATTATTAGCATTGTGTCTGAGCTGTCTCGTATCATTCACATGATGAGATATATTTAGAGTACAGTGTTCTTTTGCTCTTTGAAAGACATCGTGAACATCTCGCAAACTTAAAAAGGAAAGGACAAGTGAGACATACCTGTGTGTTCTGTGCTAATTACAGCTTTACTTATTTCTAGATTATCCATTTGAGAAATTGCATTCCTACATTTCTCCAGGTGACACTCATGACTTGTTTTGTATATGCGCCTGGACATTGGTGGCCACTTGCTCCGTTTCCAGCCGAAACCACAGCATCCCACTGGTAACAGGCAGGCTTTGCTTAAATGTCTAAACTCTCACCACAGCGGCACACGCAGTTTGTTTATTTTCTTGGGCAAATGAGGCCATATTGTGGAGACTCAACAGAACAGGACTGCATCAATAAATAAATAGGTAAATATAAATAAACAAGTAATAAATACATGTAGGGCAGCAGGGTAGCCTCATACTGTACCTCCAGGGTTGGGAGTGTCCAGTCTCACCCCCAGTCTGTGTATGTGGAGTTAGTCTCTCCATATTTGCACCTAGATGAGCATCTAGTTGAATTAGTGCCCCTAAGTTTCCCATAGTGTGCTCCGCATTACACTGGAATCCTGTCCAGGGTGTCCCCTGCCCTGTGCCTTGAGCCTCCTGGGACAGGTTCCAGGCTTGTACTGGATAAGCCATTATGGAACAATGCGGCTGGGTCAAAAGTGAGTTGCGAAGGTTTTCTCTATGTGTTACTGTTTTATGGGGCACCAGTTGCACTGCTATGTGAAATGTTTTAGGTAACGGCCAAAAATATTCCAGTTTCCAGCCACACCACAATTGCACAACACACAATTCTGTCATTGTTCTATAGCTCCTTATAGTCAAAAAGCCACTTTACTTACTTGTAAGAAGATTTTATGGATATATATATATATTCCATATATATACATACACACA
The DNA here is from genome assembly GCA_026777985.1 of Mormyrops attenuatus. Classification (NCBI taxonomy): domain Eukaryota; kingdom Metazoa; phylum Chordata; class Actinopteri; order Osteoglossiformes; family Mormyridae; genus Mormyrops; species Mormyrops attenuatus. The sequence goes on from JAODKC010000038.1 coordinate 16,000,145, forward strand.
TTTGGGAGTAAAATGTAATATGATTACAATCTAGCTACTCCTTTTTTCTGAATGTAAAATAAGACACTGCACATTTGTAAGTCTCTGAAGTGAGTAGGGTCAAGACTGTGACCTGACATAGGATAGTGTGGTCCAGATTCCATGTGTAGAAGACCAGTTCTTTGAAGAGGGAGATATCCAAGGATGTTCCTGTGGAATATTAGTTGCAGTACCACCTCAAATCAGGTTGAGGAGCTACGTGTCAGTATTGGGCAGAACCTCATTTAGTGACACGCAGCTTTATTTGGCGTCTTACCTCACTGCAGTGCCAACTACAGATTTGAGCCATGGGGATGGATTCCTGCAATCCCACATGGGATTACTGGCCACACATGGCTGATTCCCTCCATCCCACAAATAGAATTGCACCTAGTGCAACAGCGGTTGGTAACTGTTACAGGCAAATGTGCTGTTGTAGCTGTCCTCAAAATGTTTGAGACAGTGAGGGTAATTGTCAGTAGTGTGATCTAAAAATGCCTACAGATAAATATGGATATCTTTGAAAATGACACCTTTTAACTTTATTTTTGTAAATATTATAGTTGTTGCTTGGCCGGACATTTTATTACTTTGATTACACAAGCAAAGACCTGATGTGCTGTCAAATACCCACTTCCTTTTGATTTCTTTATTTTGTGCCATTTGGTTAAACCAGGAAGTGACCGACAGATCAGAATAGTGCCCTCATTTTTTCCCTAATCACTAAGCAAAGCTCTTCCTATGCCACTTCTAAGTTCAAGGCTTGTTTGTTCATACACTCCGTACTAACAGCAGATCACAGGCTCATTCATTGCAAAAAATGTTTGTACTTTCTAATGTTTGTTATAGGTGGTACTGTTATCTGGCAACTCACTTAGTTTTGGAGAATATAGTGCCACCTTTGACATTTGTGTGGAGTTCATATACTCTCCCTGTGTTTCCTCCTGGATTTGAAAGACATGCATTTAGGCTAAATTGTATCTCTTAATTGCCCAAAGTGTATGATTGTGTGTGTGCATGTGTGTGCATGTATGTGCCCTGTGAAGGAATGGCATTTCATCTAGGGTGTACCCCAGCCTTGTGTCCCCTGACCAGCATAAGTAGTTGTAGGAGGAATGGATGAAATTTTAAAAAATATTTTGTAATATAAAATGCTGTGCAAAAGTCTTTGGTAGTCAAAGAAAATGTTTATGGCTATTTATCTTGGTAGTATGTGTGTATTTGCTCACATGCAGATTAACAGTAACACAATAAAAATGAACAAGAATTTTGTCTGTTCTACAAAAAGTTACTGATACTGATGCTTTTTCCTTTCTTTCTTTTTCATTTCAGGTGAGTATCTGCTGTCAGCTCATTGTGTGTTTAAAAACGAACAAACAAACAAACAAATATATACATTTACATGTATTGTAATCGATGATGGAGTCCTGATTCGAATTTCGTTATGAACCTGTTCCCCCACTGGTCCACAGATGGCGCTGTTGGCACGCTGCGAGGGTCAGTGCAACCACAGCTCACGGTCAGAGCCCCTGGTATCCTTCAGTTCTGTCCTGAAGCAGCCTTTCCAGAGCACCTGTGCTTGCTGCCGGCCCCACACCTCCAAGCTAAAGGCAGTGCGCCTGCGATGCGCCGGTGGCCTGCGCATCACCGCCACGTACCGCTACATCCTGGCCTGCAGCTGTGAGGAGTGCAGCTGAGTCCCTGTGGCAGGACTCCAACAGGAAGCATAAAAAAGATCACGGGAAACTGAGATCGTTAGACCAATAAGGACATCATCAGCACCAAAAGCGAGTCTAATGGCCACATTAAGACCTTTGATTGTGACTTCTGGCCACAAGTGTGTCACACTTAGTGTCATGTTGCTGAAAGCCTGTATAGTGTGCAGCCATTACAGGCACGATCAGGGTAGGGATGATCCCTGAGAACGGGTGGTGAACCATGGGTAAAAGGGTTACCGGATTCATTTTGCACTCTGATTGCATTACATATTGCAGGTTCTGTTTGGTAGTAATGTGGAAGGCACCAAATTTTCTATGTGATTGCTGGCATTGGTGTTGGTGAGAATGAGGATATTTTATTTCTTGTGCATTGTGAGCAGGTGCTGGTGGATTCAGGTCAACACACCTATCACATTCGTCTCCAGATTTAATCGACATATTAATAGTATGTTGGAGCTCAACTGACAGAAAACGCTTAGGGACAGTTTTAACCAAGGGGACAATGGACCGTGGAAATGTTTTTTTTTTGCTCAGTTCTCAATGTCTCACTGCTGCAAATACACACTTGGCATTACAAATACTCTGATATCCAGGCATAAACCTAAGCAACAATTTTACAGTTTACATAGTCAGACACATTACCATTCATATCCTTCACTCTGTCCTGCTCGTTAAATTTTAAGAATGTACATCTTGCTTGCAGGCATCCATTAGGAAACATGGTCTAATAAATGTTTTTCCTTTCTTTCTAAGCACTGCATTGACAGGCTGATTTGAGAGACCAGAGCAGCAGCCATAAGTGTGTCTGTGTTTCTCAGAATGTCTTGGGAATTTCTGTGGAAGCATCTTAATTTTGCTCTGGTTTGTTCTAATTGCAAGAATGCTTCGCTGATGTCACTGAGTACATTCTGCCCCCTGCCTATACCCTTAACTTGCTTTCTGACCTCTACTAAATTGTTCTGGTTTCTCAATAAATTCTTCAACGAGAACATAACCACATATGGTGCTCAGATAAGTCCAGGCATAATCGTTTTGATAAGCGCACATTTTTTCCATTGTGATAGTGAACATCATTATCGTACTACAGGTAAGTAAGGACAGAACAGTCCACCAGAAGAAAAGTCTGATTAATCACTTCTTCACTCTGTTTTCCACGTAAGTTGTTAATGTGTTAAAGCAATTCAGCTTTTTGAAGCGGAAAAATCTCCTCTGCTCAGGATGGTTTCTGTCGGTTCCTGTGGCAACACCTTCACCAGTTAATAATCAATAGTGATATAACATCATCTGAAGAAGCAAAAGCGAAGTCATTCATCCAAATCCTGTTTTCTTTGCTTGAACGTTATTTTGCAGCCAGAATGCTAAAAATAAGTTACGCAACAACACTGTCTTCTGCTGGCAGAAAAAAGAAGTGCACTCCAAATTGACAACGGTGTGGGGGTTCGGGGTGCAGCAGAAAGGGCTGGTTGCCATTTAAATTTATTTTAGGATGATTAGCCTTTTAACAGTCATAATCCTCATCTGCATTTTACACTGGCAATGACAATATGTATGAACGTGACGACAATACTACAAGTTTCGATTATAAGGCGGGATAGTGCCAGTATCCCTTCTAGTCTCATACAAATATCTACTCCAAAGTACGTTTGCTTACTGCACTTCATGCCAAAAGAATTTTTCCAAGACATTAAAAGCTTTATATCCATTGCTTGTGGCTTAGATGGTATTAACATTGTCTGTTGTGTCCATACAATTGAAATCTGAAGCAAACAGCATTTGCATTAACTTATTCAGTGGTTCAGGGCTCAATTCTCTGTGTGCCGCATTCGGAGGTATTGTGGGATCTTCGCACCACATGTTATTACAGCATAACATGTGCATTTATACAGCTGGTTGGTTTATTGGAGAGGATGTTTTTTTTGCTCAAAGATTCCGCGGCAGGACCCCTATCAGCGCTGGTTACAGATCCGCTATGCTACTTGCTGCCCAGTCACACCCCATAAGATTTATTTTAGCCGAAGTGTTTGACTGGTGGGAATATGACTTAGGTATTTAGTTATCAATAAATCAATCCATCTATCCATCCATTTTCTATACCTGCTTGTCCTAAGCAGGGTCACAAGGGTCCGGAGCCTATCCCAAAAGGTATGGGCGCAAGACATCCATAAATTCAATTTAATTTATTTTTATGAAATATTCTTCCAAATATACTTGCTTGGGCACAATTTATGTATTGCATATACAAAGACACACATTGCACTCTACAATCCAAGGTAACAGAGGACAGGAACAAAGATTCCTTTAGGATTGAAAAGTGGGGAGAAAAATCTCTTGGAGCCCAATGCAAGTTGGCAGGCAACCTCACCAGGTCATGCTAATTTCAATTAGACGTCCAAATTACATCAGATAAATAAGTGAGGTTCAGCCAGTCTGGTTCTTGTCCACTGTGATCTGCTGTCCTTGACCAAAAGAGTTAATCAAGGCTTTAATGTTAGGATCCAGGAGGTTCAGTGTTGTAAACCTGAGACACCGGCATGCCCACAGGAAATTAACATAATGACTATTTAGCTATGCAGTCAACATAAACACAGCATACGGCTTGCATAGCAACATCAACATTATGCAAAGCCAAACCAATGGGTCTGATTTAAAGACAAGGGGGGGGGGTGCATTTGTGCATTTCTAGGTAAGCTATCCCACAATGTGGAGACCCTATAGCAGAATACTGCCAGTGCTTACTTTCAGTATTATTTGTATTGCATTAAGGCCTGGGTTTAATGAATGGAGCATGTGGCTGGATAAGGAAAACATTCAGAATTTCAATTAAATATTTTGGTGCTTGTTCATGCAGCAATATTTTGAAATCAGTCCTAAAGCTAATTGGGACATAACAGTTTGTGTAATATGATTATATGGTTGTGATTCTTGCTGAAGAGCTCAGTTCTCACCCCGCAGAGAATAATGTCAGCTTTGTGCTCAATTGTTTTAGATTTTCTCTCCCTGCTGCTCCATGGAGGTTCTTTGTGTTTGTGCTACAGTCCCTCCTGAGCTTGGTATTCCCTCCTGGACTGAGGAGCTGCCTCACCGCCTCGCTGCCTCGCCGCCTCGCTGCCGTAAAACCCAGAGCCATGCAGCCCCACAGAGTCAGGGGTACAGCTGCTCAGGTTCTTTTTTTGGTTGTATTTGACTTTTTCGCTAATTTATCTTTTCTCCTGTATTTTGTCCAAGAAAAAATTTTTGGGAGTCAAAATCTTCAAGGCTAGTAGTAGCTGTTTGGGATATCCAGCAGGACAGATCAGCGATCTGCGTTAAGCCTTACGGTTCAGAATGAGGAGAAGCCTGAAGATTGTCTCCAGCCCTGGACGTTGTTATGGTTCACTGCAATTCAGCTGTAACTGCTTTTGATGGAAGTGCCAAATGGTCATGAATTCATCTGAAACCTAACTGCTATCTAAAGTCTCTTTATTTACGTGCTTCTTACCATGTTCTTAAACCTGAAATGTCTGTTTTGTCATAATATATATTATAAAAGTCTTTTTTGCGTATTATATGTTTTAATTACTGATAGCAAAAAAATAAAAAATAAATTAAACACATTGTTACTGCCAGTGCTTTTTCAGAATAAAGATGTCCTGTTATGAGAAGCTCTCTTTATTTTGCCCTTACGGATAAGCACAGCTCTGCTCCCTGGAATCACACAGGAAGAACAGATCTCTCCAGGCTACGGGGATCGGCCAAGCCCATCACATCCTCAGCAGGTCAGATGCTCTCTTTGCCATAATCCCGCTGCACTCTCTCTCCATCTGGACTCTCTGTGTGCCATTCGTGGCACTTCTCCCATCTGGTTTCTAAACCGAAGGTTCCTCGCTGTGTCCCCGCCTCCTCCGCCCTTTATGCCAGCCCCCGCACAATGTTTATTCACCAAACGCTGCTATAAACAAACCAGAATGGGAAACAATCCTGTTTCTAGCTACTGGCTCAAGCTGCGCACTTCTGCTCGCTCTCAAATGCATCCAGATTACAGTCACGCATTCCCGTCACCTCACTAAGGTATAGAGGATGTGTGGGTTTATTTATTGTAAAAGAAATTGGCTTCTAGGAACGATAAGAAGAAAAAAAAACCAAAATATAGTGAACAGCGCTGTAATGGCCACGAGGGGGTGTTAAAGAGCTACTCAGGGTATCGAAGATTAGTATCTGCAGTAGCATACAAAAAGCCCACTTCATTTCAACAATATAATATGCATATTACAAATATTAGAAATACAGCATGAGGTTATGTGTGGGAGTAAGAATATCTATACATTTATGCAAGTTTATAACTATGAAGTGTTTGTGTGTATTATACTTAAGCATGAAGGATTGTCATTTTCCTGAGATGAGCGATTGATGGAATGGCAAATGTAACATTGAAAAAAGACCCATTCAACAGCCCTAGTGTCCTGGTTTACATGACACTGCAGAGTTTCAGCCCCATTCTGAGCACAGTAACATACATGTTGATACATTTCCTGCTTTTAAAAGTAGGGCCTTATCAGATGACTGCTGTCCCTACCACCCATGTTTATTCTACTAATGGATCTATGAATTACTTTGTCTTTTATATTACATATACAATGTAACTGTCCATTCATGTTATTTATTTTGTTATCTATTGTTACTTGTTTTAGATACATCTTAAAAGATATAAAATACAAAATGAATATAATGTTTCCCCATTCTTTCAGACGCTTCAGTCACTGATCAGTGGCTTTTAGGCTGTTTAACAGGCAGCTGAACTCTGACTTGCTGTTTGGCCACTTAATAGTTTCAGATTAGAAATGATTCAGATGCTGTTCGGCGATGCCCGAAAACTAACATTACAAAAGGTAAAAGATTTCTGCGCAAAGGATGGAGGAAATGCACCCGGGTAAATGAGAAACTTAGTAACAGTCATGCGCTAAATTTCCTTGCAAATGAAGTTTGTTTATCTAGACTCACAGATGGGCAGGTAGGGAGGGCACTAAGCCAGCGGAATTCCACTGAGAATTTTCCCTGCATTGCCTGTAAAGTGGAATTGAACTTGAACTGGTACTTGAGAATGCAGATCCTTCCTTCCTTAGACAATGTGATAGGAGGGTCTTGTCCCTGCTGACTGGTAACTAATACCATGCTTTACTTGTAGGATAGGCACAGGATGAGCCTACAGTTTTGTTCAAGGGAGTCGCTAGACATAAAACTCTATTTGGGCACAGACCCCCCCACCCCCTATTACCCATAGGAATTGAAAGTGAGATTTTACTGGGGTACAGCACATAAATACTGGGGTATAGCACATAAATACTGGGGTATAGCACATAAATATTGGGGTACATGCCCCAGTAAAGCGGGTCTAGCTACGCCCATGATTTTGTTCAAGTTTTTTTTTGTTGCAAATATCCATATGCGAAATACCAGAGACAGGCAAGTAAATGCATTTTTAAGATTAATAAAGTGAATATACCCTCTCTCCACTATTCCCCGCTAGCACCACCAGAATTGCCCAGCCAATGTATTCTTACTTGTACATCCATCCATCCATCCATCCATCCATCCATCCATCTATCTATCTCCACAGGACAGAAGGCAGCGGACAGCTTGGACAGGAAACCAGTCCATCACAGAACAGAAGGCAGGGGACAGTCTGGATAGGAAACCAGTCCATCACAGGACAGAAGGCAGGGGACAGTCTGGACAGGAAGCCAGTCCATGACAGGACAGAAGGCAGGGGACAGCCTGGATTGGAAACCAGTCCATCAAAGGACAGAAGGCAGGGGACAGTCTGGATAGGAAACCAGTCTATCACAGGACAGAAGGCAGGGGACAGTCTGGATAGGAAGCCAGTCCATCACAGGACAGAAGGCAGCGGACAACCTGGACAGGAAGCCAGTCCATCACAGGACAGAAGGCAGCGGACAGCCTGGATAGGAAACCAGTCCATCACAGGACAGAAGGTAGCGGACAGCCTGGATAGGAAACCAGTCCATCACAGGACAGAAGGTAGCGGACAGCCTGGACGGGAAACCAGTCCATCACAGGACAGAAGGTAGCGGACAGCCTGGACGGGAAACCAGTCCATCACAGGACAGAAGGTAGCGGACAGCCTGGACGGGAAACCAGTCCATCACAGGACAGAAGGTAG
>JAODKC010000038.1:16008137-16037285 GCA_026777985.1 Mormyrops attenuatus
ACAGGAAGCCAGTCCATCACAGGACAGAAGGTAGCGGACAGCCTGGACAGGAAGCCAGTCCATCACAGGACAGAAGGTAGCGGACAGCCTGGACGGGAAGCCAGTCCATCACAGGACAGAAGGCAGCGGACAACCTGGATAGGAAGCCAGTCCATCACAGGACAGAAGGCAGCGGACAACCTGGATAGGAAACCAGTCCATCACAGGACAGAAGGCAGGGGACAGTCTGGACAGGAAGCCAGTCCATCACAGGACAGAAGGTAGCGGACAGCCTGGACAGGAAGCCAGTCCATCACAGGACAGAAGGCAGGGGACAACCTGGATAGGAAGCCAGTCCATCACAGGACAGAAGGCAGGGGACAGTCTGGACAGGAAGCCAGTCCATCACAGGACAGAAGGCAGGGCTACCAGAGTAATTATATTTTTGTTGGGCTCTTGAATAAAGCCCCTAACCCTAACTGCTCTAGGGGCACATGCTGACCTTCTCTCTGATCCACACTTGTATGCTGCTTTGGACTAAAGTATCTGCTAAATAAATTGAATCAAGTCAAATATTTTTTCTCCCACACGCTATGCTGATTAATTATTGGTGTGGAGGGGATCGACATCTATCCCTGCATATTGCTGTCATTTGTTCTAAGGTCCAGAGATTTAACTTATCACGTACATTATTATTATTATTATTATTATTATTATTATTTCCACTCTCCAGTGTATATGATGTCACCTGATCCTGTCCCCTCTAGACAGCTCCTGCTGGTCTGTCTCTGCAGTGCTAAGGGGAACTACTTCCAAAATAGGCATCTTACAAGGTCTCTACTACTAGCCTCTCTCCTGGGTGCCATCTCCTCTCCCCAGTGTTTGACTGGATTAACTGGAGTAACAGAGCCAAATGTGGGATGGGTTTACAGGGGACACAGTGAGCTGCAGCCGGAAGAAAAATGTTCTCAGGATTCATGGTGTCTGTTTTGGACCCGATGGGGAATGAACTTTGAAGCTAGAGTTCAGCCTAAGTTCCCCCTGAAGCTTCCCATGCTCAAGTGTGCAGCCTGAAGTCTGGCTTCATTTTTCACCTCTCCTATGGTTCCTAAACACTGCCCAACATTTCAGTGAACTTTGATTTCATTTTTTCAGTGAAATAATTTAGATGTAAAAGAGCAAAGACACTTTAACCAAAAAAGGTTTTTACAGAAGAAGCCATTTCTTCAAATCATGCGGAACTGTAATTAGTACCATTGTAAATATTCATTTGTTAAATCTTGTATTTAATATCAATAATCTGAAGGTTAATCAATTATGATTTGGGAATTTATTAATCATCAGTCATCAGTGACCAATTTTCATAGAAATTACTTCATAAGGTAGAGCATGATTCATGGGCTTGAATAACAAATGTGTGTGAAGGGTAATGTCTGTTTCTACGTTGTTCTACTTAATTATGGTTCTAGAGCATTCAATATGGCCATGATGCTGACTGTGGACTTTCTAGGCATTAGAAAGAAAGCATATTTAAGCTAATTACAGGCCCTATCCTGGAGAACACATGGTGATCATCAGGCCTTCTGATTTTGAGTGGTTAAAGCCTAAAAAAATTTTATGTGACAGGTGGAGCATTTGATGTCACACAGTGGGTATGATGTACCAAGAATATTGTATGTAAGAGGGAACTCTATCTATCTCTATGAATTTATGCAACGTTTACCTGATGTGACTCTGTGTCTCTTCCCCTGATTATTTTTTTTAATTTGTTATTTTTCTCGCCTTTCCATAAACTCCCTCTAGATTCTAGTCTATTGGCGAATTCTTTCACTTGTGTAAAAAGATTTCAGTTCCTAATTTATACTGGATTTAAATTAAATATTTGTACTGTATACATCTTAGCATAACAAAATTTCTATTTGCAGTCGCATGTCACAGAAACATTTAATTGGACAAACTAAGATTTTAGTAAAGGAACTTGTGTCTTCATGGGGAATTCCTAGCTGAAACAATGATAAGGTCAGTTATGCAAAGTAATGATAAACACAGAATCATATGTTTATATGCATTGATGTAAATGAGAATGAAATAGGAGTGCGGCAGGTGACTATCACTGTTCAATTTGCTCCACATATTGCTAATTTCTGGTGTTTTTGTTTTAGTCTCTTGGTTTCCTTTAACACTAATTTTAGACCTGATCGCATTTCTGCATAGGGCCTAAAAGTCCACGGTATCAGGCACTTGCGCATGCAGTGTTTGGTGTTTTTACCTCTCTTCTGGCCAAAACATATTTTTTTTTCATTTGGTTATTATGAAGCCTTTTTGTAGAAGTGTTTCCCTCCAGGTCTGGAAAAGGAACCCCTCCCCACCTCCCCCCATCATGCAATTATGTTGACAGAGTCACCCAGGCTTTCCCACACTGACCATCTTTATTCTTACTATCATGGCATTCTGAGGCATGAGGGCCCATCTCCAGGAGAGAGAGGACACTTCCACAGATCCTGTCGCACATTAGATCATCCATGCTGCCTCCATTACTCTATATTTCCCAGATATTGTATCTGCCCAGACCTTTATTCACGATCGCTCCATCATCGTCATCCTAAATATCTGTGTGGGTACTTATCAGGGTATACTCAGCGCAACGAAATAAACTCTGAATGGCAAAACCACGATAAATAGAGGTTATACCAGGAGCAGTTTTCATTTTTTAAAAAGGACTTGTGTGTTTGTATGAACTGTATTAATTCTGTAACTGATATCCCCACCCCCCTGCCTACCTCCAGGCTCTTGAGTTATTCTCTGAATTTGGTTAGCAGGTGCAAGCTTTAGATTGGCTCCTTCTGATCCCTCCACACACATGTACAGCCAACAACAGTCCCTATCCCAGTGTTCAGCACCTGACCTATCGCTTTATCTCCCAGCATGCCGCAATCCCCGCCTCTCTGCCCGATAGAAAATACAATGGACCATCGACAGCTGTCTGAAAACATGAATGAGTCATGCTCATCAAGACACCAGACCTTAACAGTACAATTCTCTTTCTACGTGCCCAGAGGTGAAGCAGACTACCGCTGTTATCACTACAGGAACGCTCAGGACCCCTAATCCGGATCCTGCTGCTGTTTCTAATGTCAGGGACTGGCACTGCTTTGCCCACTGCCAGCCTGGAGCAAGAGCAGGATATCCCCACCATTCTGCAGTATTTGTGCTGAGAGATGAAAAAACGAAAGCAGAAGGACCTGGACCGACATAGATGCAGAAACCAAATCTAGGTTCAGGTTCTTCTGTCACTTCATACATGAATAAGTTAAAACATGTAAAAATACACTATTACAGATATTACGGTGATTATTGGAAATCCTGTGTAGTCAGTCGTCCACAAATGACCCAGAAGAGCATGGAGCATAAAGCGGTGTTACATTAGGCTAAGATGGGGAAGACATGGCAAGAAGCTGGAAGAAAACCCACATGAATACGAGAGGAACATAAATTCAGCACACAGAGCTTCAATTCGTCAAATCACAGCTGTCATTGTGGATGGCGTGAGGTGGCGACGCTGCACACTGAGCCAGTATTCCACCCACCATGTGAAAAAAGTGAAGTCAAACTTTATGTGTTTTATCGAGCATCCATCAGCGACAGTGAGCAGAATGTGTTGACAGCATCACAATGTCTTCCAAATATTGAAAGAATGTACATTTTCATTAAAAAAATACTAAGTATATGAATGCACCTGACTCAAATCAATGTCCTTTACTATTCATAGTTTAAAAATGTGGTATATGTGCACGACATCTTTAGAGGGTCAACTTCTAAAAAGGATTCAGTTTCCAGCAAGCACAATAAAGCAATTGAAACTGAACAACAGACTTCACTGCAGAATAAACATTATTGGACCTGAAATCTTTTTTTTTATTTACCTGATAAACCATCCCTTCCCAATGCAGTAATAACACAATTCACAATCTGCCACTCACTGTTATATTGATCTTACTATCAAGACACAAAAAAGCCACTGAAAAAGTTCAATGCAGAATAAATCCAAGGAAAATCATTTTTAAACCTCTTGGAAAGAAACTCTTGTGGAATTCATGTGATCTTACTGTAAAATATCCATCCATCCATCCATCCATCCATCCACTGTGTGCCACTTGTCCAGGTCCAGGTTGTGGGGGCAGCAGTCTGAGCAGAGACGCACAGGCCTCCCAAATCCTAGTTACCTCCTCCATCTCCTCTGGGGAGATACCCAGACACTTCTAGGCCAGCTGAGAAATATAATATCTCCAGTGTGTCCTTTTGGCTCAGTACACTCTTTACCATGATGGACCAGTACAATGTCCACTGCTGACACTGCACCAATCTGCCTGTCAGTCTCTCACTCCACTATTCTCTCACTCACGAACAAGACCCTAAGATACTTGAGGTCCTCCACTTGGGGCAGTAACTCATTCCCAACGTAAGTCCTCATCCCTGTCACTTCACACTTGGCTAAAAAACTGCTCCAGCACATGCTGAAGGTCACAGCTCGATAAAGCCAAAAGGACCACATAATCTGCAAAAGGTCCCCCCGAGGGGCACTGTCATGTGCCTTTTCCAAATCAGCAAAACACGTATAGACTGGTTGGGCAAACTTCCATGCACCCTCCAGTATGCTTGTCAGGGTAGAGAGCTTATCCAGTGTTCCATGACCAGGACAGAATCCACATTGCTCTTCCTGGATCCAAGGACTGACCAACTGATGGACCCCAGTACTCTGGCGTAGGCCTTCCCAGGGACACTCTGATACCCCTGAAGTTGAAACACACTCTCTGGTCCACATTCTTAAAGATTGGGACCACCGTCCAAGCCTGCCAGTCCAGAGATCCCGTCCCCGACCTCCATGCCATTTGATGATGGATGTCAGCCAAGACACCCCAACAACATCAAGAGCCCTCGGGAGCTCTGGGTGAATTTCATTTACCCCCAGATTCTTACCACTGATGAAACTACATGAATGACCTCAGTCCTAGTGATTGTCAAATCCTCTTTTGAGACCACTGACTGTACTAACTTCCAAGGAAGATATATCAGTGGGATTCAAGAGATCCTCAAAGTACTTCTTCCACCACCCAACTATATCCCCAGTTGAGGATCTTCAGGTCAACAGCACTCCATCCCTGCTGGAAACAGCAGGAACAAAGCCCTGCTTCCCCCTTCTGAGTTGCCAGATGGTTTGCCAGAAACTCTTCAAGGCCAACTGAAAGTCACTTTTCACGGCCACACCGAATTCCTCCCACGCCCGAGTTTTTTCTTTCGCAACTGCCAAAGCGGCATTCCACTTGGCTTGTCGCTACCTGTCAGCTGCTTCTTGAGTTCCACAAGCTAACCAAGCTTGCAAGACCTCCATCTTCAGCCTGACAGCTTTATCACAGGTGAGCACCACCAGGTTTGGGGGATGCCACCACGACACTCTCAGCAATGGAGCATTGTCCATTCAAGCTCAATGTCTCCAGCTTCCCTCAGAGCGCAACAGAAGATCTGCTGGAGGTTTAAGTTGAAGATCTCCTACACAGGGCACTCTGCCAGATGTTCCCAGCACGCCATCACTATATGATTGAGTCTACCAGGTCTGTTCAGCCTAAGTACAGACAACAGTCAAAGCCTGTCCCCTAACTCTAAGTTGAAGGGAGGTGACCATCTCATTCAACACACAAGCACTGAACTGGGGCTATGAGCAAACTAACACCTGCCCAACACATCTCATCCAGGGCAATTCCACAGTGGAACAGAATGCAGCCCCTCTCCGGAGCCTGTTCTGTACAGTATGTTGTGGTGACTATATCTAGGTGGCATCTCTCTATCTCCTCCACTGGCTTAGGCTCCTTTCCCACCAGAGAGGTCACATTCTATGTTCGTGAAGCTAGTGTCTGTAGAGGGGGATTGGTTTGCCAAGGCCTCTGCCTTCGACTGCCGTCTGATCCACAATGCACCAGACCCTTTTGGTTCTTCCTGCAAGAGGTGGGCCCACAGGAGAATGGTCTCATGTGGCTCATTCAGGCCGTGTCCTGTCAGGCCCCGTGGATGAAGGCCCAATTACCTTTCACTTGCTGATGAGTCGCTCCAGGGTCAGGTCCCGGTATCACTCTTAAGGTTAAAATTTCTCATTCCTAAGTCTGCCAATCCAGAGGTACTGTCCACAACGTTGAAGAGGCATGTCAGCCAAGATGGCCCAACCTCCAGGAACTCAAGGAAAATCTCATGCACCTCCAGAGTCATACCACTGATGAGTTTTTTGACTACCTTAATGACCTCGGTCCTAGTGATAAGCAAGTCTTTCTTTGATCCTCCAAATGCACTTCCTCCAAGGAAGGCAAGTCAATGGGATCCAAGAAGTCCTCAAAGTACTGCTTGACTATATCCCCAGTTGAAGGTGTTGAGGTCAACAGTTCTCCCCCCCTGCTGTAAAAAGCATGGGCAAAGCCCTGCTTACCCCTCCTGAGTTGCCTGGCAGTTTGCCAGAATCTCTTCGAGGCCAATTGAACATCATTTCTCCATGGCCTCACTGAACTCCTCCCACACCTGAATTTTTGCTTTTAGCTGCTAAAGCCAAGCTCCAGGACACACAGTGGTAGGCTTCCAGTTTAACTGGATTTTATCTTCGTTCACTTACATTTAGCCCAGACTACCTTAAATATGACAAGTTATGGACCAATCACAACTTGTGTCTGCATGTAGTCAGCCAACAACGTGCCAAATAGACTATTGCAGACACACTCACAACAGTCATTTCTGAATAACAATTAATAACAAAATGACAGTATTCACATATTAATAACCTACCTTTTTCTATTCTATGATTGTCCATATGTGAGAAAGTAAATCACTGACAAACAGACCCTCTCCTAGGACCTATTTGCATGGGGGACCCTATCAGGGGCAACTGCCCCCTGACAACATAGCTCCTAGGATTACTAGGACAAACAGACCCCTCCACAACGGTAAGGTAGCAATTCGAGGAGGGGACTCTAAAAGAGTTTAATCAAAACTATTGTGAGTCAAGAGAGAAAGTGGCCCAAGGATCCAGGGTTGACTCAGGACTGAATGTCAGTAGAGACAGTAATGGAAAAAGGTCAGGCTCAGATATACCATGCTGAAGTTAGGGAAGTAGAATGGAGAGGATGACAGTACCAAAACAAAGATTATATACCATCTGGAAGAAGGGGATATTTGGCATTTTATTCATTTCATTAAGTGATATGAGACAGAAGGATTACATACAAACAGCAGACGTTCATTTTGATTAACAGACTTGTGACTGCGGTTTGTTATCTCTTCCTATAACTTGTATCTTTTTCTGACACAGAGCCATTTGATGACAAAGTGGGTTTTCCGATGCCAAGACTGCAGGCATGTCCTTTGGACCATATAGCAATTAAAGGTAAGTGCTGCACACACACTTTGTAGAGATGTTTGCTGAAGATTCCAGGGGAATCCTATGGGGTGCCCTCTGTCTCCTGTTGATACTCCGGCACATGTCCAGCGAAGGCCCTCTGCAATGTGCTGCTGAATGAGCTTCGCTCAGCAACCCGGCACCCCCTACAAATAGGAGCAGTCATGCACCCAATCTCGCGCTTCCTTTATCTTTCCTTTGCTTTTTGCATGGTGTTTCCTTGTGTAAGACCCAACAGGACTTGGCTGGACTTGACAAAAACTTAGAAGGTTGAGAGCATGCACTGATTACAGTGCGTTGCACACCCACCACATGACAAACCACCTCAGGGATGAGAACCTGAGTGCGGCCATGTGGCGGGTGATACCTCAACACCACACCAGTCCAAATGGACCAGTGTGAGTTTTTCCCATTGGCTGGGTGCCAATCCTGCCACCAACACCAAAATTTTCCCTGTAAGTTGGAGGACCTCCTTATAAGGCTGGATGTAGATTAACATCATACCCAGGATGAAGCAATTGTAGGTTAATGGCTTTGCTCAAGGGCCCAATGATGGTCATTGTAGTATCAATATGACTGTCGCCATGGTATCTGTTCACTGTGTTTTGCTTTTTTTTCAGTTCAAAGTAAATATGCCATCATTATTAAACAGTTCAACCTCATTTCAATAATTAAACAATCACTTTATAGCAATTGGGGTTAAGAGCCTTACACAAGGGCCCAACACTGAAATGGAATCGGTGACCTTCTGATCATGGGCACACAGTCCTAATCTACAGAGACAAATAGGTACCACCCCAAAGGATGCATGTGGTGGAGACAGAAATACAAAAGATGACAGGATGCCTTTTGTAGTCCTGGATCTGTTTGATAAAGAGAAGGCTATTCGAATTCAGCTCTAATAGCACTACCTCTGGGGCAGTGTCTGCAGAGGAGCAGCCCATTAATACTGATTAAGAGTTAATGTGATGCAGCAAGCAGTGAAGACCAGCTTTATGCATGTGAAAGCTGCTACAGACTATGGATTAATAAACAGCTGTATTTGTATTATTATTGTTTTGTTCAACTACTTATCCAGTAGAGGGTTGTGTGTGTGTGGGGGGAGGGGGGGCTAACTGAAACTTATCCCAGAATGCATAAGGTATAAGGCGAGGGTACACCTTGCATGGGATGCCAGCTCAGTCCTTATACCAGGTTTAGTCTACTGCTAGGCTACACAACATTAGAACAGAATACATTGTAAATACACATTGTGTGTTTCTCTCCCAGAATGCAAATAAATGAAGGAAGATTGCCATAGTGTCAAGACAATGAGCATGAAAATGTGAAAATATAAATGACTGTCTTCTCAGACTTGACATTTTCCTCAGGCAAATGGCTTCTTCTCTACCAGTCCTTTGGCCTCATGCATTGTGAATATCTTTGCTGTTTCTTACCCAGCATGGGTCTTCAGAAGAAGGGTCTTGTTTTGTCATTTTATTAATGCTGCTTTATAGAGATATCAATCTCTAATAAAATATTACCTGGGAAATACATATATTTGAAAAAGACTTTCAAAGAGTTATTGAAACAAATAAATCTACTGTCAGGAGCAAATAGTTTAGGCCCTCAGGCAGAATGATTCTCTCTGTATTTTCAGTGATTTACTTTCTCACGTATGGGCAATGATAAATCAGAAAAAGATTAGATATTATTATATTTATGTGAATACAGTGATTTTGTTATTAATTGTTGTTCAGAAATGACTGGGAACTTAATTAATTAAGGTCAAAGATCAGACAATGAAACTAATTTTGTGAGTAAATATAAAGTGTTCCTCTGCAGTGTATGCTGTTAAAACTGAATGTGGACATATTGGCTTGGTTTAGCTTTTGAGAGGGTCTCACTGGTCATTTTGACTGTGAGGCAGCCCACAGAATGATACGTTAGTGCCTTTGCAGCATTTGTAATGCTTGGAAAAGTTGTGAAGGCTCAGATACCTTACAGCCATAGCTTCCGCCCCTGTCAGCCGGCAATACTCAATTTCCTAAAGGCCTCTAGGCTTCAGCACCTCCTAATGGAGGAGTAAGTGACCACCAGCTGTCAGAAGAAGTATTTTTATCCTTTTTGCAGGGTAGAGACTTACTACTTTATCTCCATTTGTCACAGCAAATAGTCAAAAAAACCACCAACAACCACTTTTTCCTTCCAACTACTTATCAAGTACAGGGTTACAGTGAACCTGGAGCCAATTGTGGGTAGCATAGAGCACAAGACAGGAGAGCACCCGAGATAGGATGCCAGTCCATCACAGGGCACAACACTACGGGCAAATTATATATGCTTATTTACCAAACAACCTTATGGTTTTGGGCTTCAGAAAGAAACCTGTGCAACTTGGCAAGATTAGTTGAACTCCACACACAGAGATGGGCCAGGATTCCAGCCACAATCTCTCGTGGTGTGAAGCAACAGTGCTATCCACTGAGCCTTTTCATGCTGTATAACTTAAACATAACTCATCTTCCTGCTTGTCTAATATTGCCAGATTCAAGGATTTAAAATGCTTAGGCCCATAGACGACTTCTCCAAAGTGATAGGGAGACCTCTCTCTGGTCTCTGAAAGATGCATATTTGTTAACAGCGAGACAGCGTAGATGTAGAGTTTACTGTGGGGACCACGGCCCCGTTGGAGAACCACACAGCCAGTAGTCTGCAGCCTTGTTCTCCTATACTGTTCAGATAAGGCATGAAGAACTATGACTTTCTGAAGAGCGCTGATGTCATGCTGAAGACCTATAACTATAGGTTTCGTTTGGGTGTCTTATGAAGCACCTACCCTGTTTTGGAGGCTCTGCTGTTTCGATGGAGAGGAGCAAATTCTACCCCCAAAGATGTTTATTTCGAAGGCACACTGGCACATGTATTAAATCATCAGGTGTATTGAAATTCTTCTCAATAAAGTATATATACCATTCTCCATACAGCAACTTCCTTCCCTTCCAAATAGATCCATAATTTTAAGTGCCACATTTTAAAGAGATAGCTTCAGTGTTTCAGTGTTGCCAAAGCAAATCCTAGAAAAATGATAATATTGAGGCAATAACAGAACAGAAAGGCAAAATGCTCCCATAGCCCAATTGTTATTTTTCTTCTGATGCAGTGGATCCTCCAGTACAGTGGCACACAGAGGGAGGTTTTTGTGCTCTCTGAAATGTAGGATTATAGAAAGAGACTTTGCACATTCAGGCTCCAGCGAGCAGTGACAGTATAATGCTCTGCTGGAGTGCTCATTAGTGGCTATGTCTGCACCATCTGTCACTAGGCCCTTCAAATGGGAATTCCTCCGTATGCTAAAGGAAACACTGATAAATGCTTAGAAAACGCAGAAGAAATAGTCAAAGACTAATCCTGCAGTACACGTGTACTGCAACATCCTACATCTACAATTATCACTGTAACCGAATCATGACTCTCAAGCAGGGTATATCCTGCCCCAAGCCCTGTGCATCACCCTACAATGGATGAGTGCTTCTGTAATATGAAAGCATGGAGTTGTGACGAGTTGCTTTTGATTCAAAGGAAATGTAATGCCGGTTGAGGCCCATGTGGTAACCTAGGCAGGCTTGGCTCCCAGCAGCTAGCAAACTTCACTGCCCAATTAAACTCCATGTCGTGCCATGGCAGGGGGGTGGGATGGTGGTGGTGAAGCTAGCCGGAGGTTTGGGGGGATTGTGAAGCCAGTGGTTTGCCAAGTCAGCGCACCCTCTGGAGATTGTAGCCATTATTATTGTTGTTAATGAAGGGTATTAACTGGCTACTGGATGAGCTGTTTCATATTTCCAGGTAGTACTGTTAGAAAAGCAAACCCTAGTCCCTTAATGAGAATGTACAGTTCCAGACACATGCAGGATGTGGAAACTGAATTCAAGTAGGGCGGTACGGTTAGCGCTGCTGCCTCGCACCTCTAGGGCTGCGGTTTTCAATTGAAACCTCTGGCCCGTCTGCGGAGTTTGCATGCTTCTCTGCAGTCAAGCTACCTGTCACCTCGAAGGTGATGGGGTACTGTATGTGTATGTGTCCAACAGTGGACTGACAATCTGTCCATCATATTCCCCAGCCTTGGGATAGGTTTCACAACCCTGACAATGGATGGATGGATGGATGGATGGACAGATGGATGGATGGATGGATGGAGAGATGGATGGGTAAACAGCTGAATTGAAGCACTGGTAGTGGCTCCAGTGTCACAGTGTGAAGTGTGGCACCACTAAACGGCAGCATATATCTGAAGACTCATTAAACATCCATAACATGGTCAGATCTGTAATGGAAATGAACAATATAAGGGTAACAAGCCATTTTGTAAAAATGATATATCTTGATTGTGCATTGCATGCAATGAAGATATTTAGCCTCATCTGGATTATTTACGGGAAGGTGCGTGCAGTGTAATGTGTTTAGCCCTCATCTGCGCGCATTTCATCAAGTCTATATAATTTCGCTCCATATCAGTTGTGCTTCAAGATGCCCTGTACGCATTTCATGTTCCCCCCTACACAGTATACCATGCAACTGCGGTGCATTTCAATGAATCACCACAGGAGAACGAGGACAAGCCTTATTTGTATTCTTTTATTTATTGATACAAGCCAACGCTCTGTGTCTGTCCATCACAGTGAAGAACCAGGAGTACGTTGTTTCAAGTGAAATTTTGAGAGGAGCTTTAACCCCCCTGAGTATATAATAGACTGATTAATATATCACTAATACTTGTAAAAATAAAATTTAAATTTAAGCATGGAAAGGGCCAGTCAGCTATCTATGAGGCCAAGTAAAAGTTTTGTTTTTAGCTGAGTCACACCGATAGGTTACCTTTGGCTTCCCGCTGAGCCATAAATCCCACAGAATGCCTGCGATTCTCCTTAATGAAGAAATTCATGCTTGCAGATGGTATATCTTAGACTGTTTTCACTATTTTATGTCCGAGAAGATGACCCCGGCTCTACCACGGTACCATGGTCATTTACAGATGTGTCAGAGAAAAGGGAGAATACAAAGGGGAGACTGACTAACAGGCATTCATTATGTAGACCCTTCACATGTACTGTTTCCACATAATAGGTAGCAATAATAATATATAATGCTGCCTCATAACAAAAGAAAAGCCCAAGAGAAAGATGAACTTGTATAGACAGAAGACCGTAGTATTTCAGGCCAATAAACTCGTTTTGGTCATAGAACCCGTCAAAGAACCTT
The DNA here is from genome assembly GCA_026777985.1 of Mormyrops attenuatus. Classification (NCBI taxonomy): domain Eukaryota; kingdom Metazoa; phylum Chordata; class Actinopteri; order Osteoglossiformes; family Mormyridae; genus Mormyrops; species Mormyrops attenuatus. Next base: position 16,020,787 of record JAODKC010000038.1, read on the forward strand.
GGTATATTTTTGCTGCTGCACAAAAGGAGAACATCTACGGGCAAACATTGGGGTGAGGTTTGCAAAGTCTTCATCTAATGGCTTGCAGGCCTATTAGCTTGTGCTGATGTATAGACACAATCGACAGAATCGGTGCTTCCGTAAGACCGGAATATTAATCTGACTCTTTCGTGTGGAGTTTGGCTGATGACTGTGGAAACTTACGTAAAACACTAGCCAGGCCCTCAGCCGTGTTTGAATCACACTGCCAGGATTATTTCACCGGCTACACTTACTCAGTCAAATTAATTCCTCTGTTTGTGTGTGTTAGTGTGCAAGTGGGCGGAGAGTCATTTTGGTTGCAGTGTCAGGTGTAATACGCTGAAATGCAACCAGCAGCAACATTTCATATTGGAAAAAGTAAAAACTGATAATAAGCCATTAGCAGGTATTTTATCGTATAAATAAACTAAAAAAAACCTTCTATATTTTTAAAAAGTTCTCAAGCAAAGAGAAAGAAGGTTTAATGATTTGCAATAAGAAATAACTATTACCATACTGTAATGCAAGACTCCTGGTCAAAACCTGAGTCAAGTAGAGAAACCAGTCCCCAGCAAGGTGTGGAGAAGTTGGGTGTGGCTAATTGAAGGCAGGTATTATGTTCTGTCTACTTTCAGTATTATATAACATTAAAACAATCCAGCTGGGACCATGAATTGAAATATTGTCAGTAATCGCCAATTCATTAACTGTTATTCTACTTTCTCCCTGGTGTTTTTACTCAAAGCGACTAATAATTTATGTATTTATTCAGCTGGATATTTAACTTGAGCAATTCAGGTTTAGTACCTTGCTCAAGGGTAACACTCCAGAGCCCCTCCTGAGACTGTAACCAGCAACCTTCAGAGCCCGTCTCCTTAACCAGCCAATTACAATTCTTGCCTTAAGCGGCATGCAGTTTTTTTCTCCTTTTGAAATATAATAATATGCTCCCTATGCCTGAGGACTTCTAGAGCTGAATCCTCCTGTTCTGGCCATGGCAGCTAGAAGAGGTATCTGCTTCAGGAGCATCACTCAATGATGTGGAGCTGAGCTGCAGGCCCGGTCCCTTGTCTCCTCTGAATACTTGCTGAAGGTGAGAGGCAGGCTGCGTACATGAGTAGTCATGACTGCAGAACATGCCAGACACCCTGCTATTTTCTTCAGGATTATGGGTGTGTGTGAGCGTTATCTGTCATGCACATGAGCTCCAGTACGGTTCACTAGCTTTTAAGCCTGTGCAGGAAACAGTGAGTGTGAACCATTCTGTTAGAGATCTTCATGATAACAAAGAACAAGACAGAGCTTTGGTGAATGATTCCAAAAACACAGAGAATTATTATTATTATTATTATTATTCTATGCATTCTTTTTTGGAACTTTCATGGAGAATTCATAGAATTCACATTTTGGAGTCTAGGTCAGACTGAGGCGTTTCAAAAGACATATTTTGATGGCTGATATTGCTGAAGGGCTCTAATCTGTAACAAAGGCACAGCAGAGAGCAAGGGGCCCTTTAAACTCAGAGAGATATTTCCATTCACTGCTTGAACCTTGGCCTCCTGCACCTACCTGTCTACTGTAAGACAGCTTCACAGGCTAAACCTGATGGTTGAATCGGGTTCTGGCAGATGCTCACGTACTTCATCCTCAATGCCATCTGCTCAATAGAGTTGAAAAACATCAATTTTATTACTTAAATAGCTGCAACAATGAGACGTTATATTCATTTAAAGGTAAAGGCATGATGTTAAAATGCTTATAACGAACACTATTTGGTGGGCTCACCAGTTGTGACCAGGGCTGCTTTAATGCTTACCTGGTCCTCAAAATGTACCCCCCTCACCCCCAGCCACTCCCTGGTTGACTAATTTTACCATTGCCAACCATCCGGTCAACTAAACAATAGCAGAAGATAGTAGCGGAACCTCTGACAACCATGGACCATGATAATATGTCTCTGTGTAAAAAGATTGATGCAGATCAATTAGTAATACAGGAGAAACCTGTCTAAAACAAGTGGGATAATGTGCCTGACACTCAAACGTACATGGATTTAGAGACCTAAACTGTAATTTTAAACCAGGACAACATGTTACATACAGTCATAGCTATCTGATGGCTATATATAGGCCTTTTATAGACATCTTTCAACGTTTTGTGGTGTGTGGATCTCTTGAACTTTACTACATCTACGAGTAGTCTTCATGAATGTCTTGTGGTTTTTGATCTATCATCAGGTCTTTAGCAGAGTCACCAGAATGAGGTTAGCGTGTTATAAATACATCATTAACAGAGGTGGCTATTTTTAAATGTGATTACACTGACACGGGGATTTAAGATTATCTACAAAGTCCTCACAGGTGAAACTCTGTCACCTTGAACTCACTTCCCATAGGGGGCAGTGTACTCAATGTCCTTGTATAATCTGTTGGTACACTGAACGCTCTGTCTGTTTATCGGGTGAGTTCTGCTTTTCCACACTGGGCATTTACCTCATTTGTTAGAGTGAGATCTGCTATTTCCAGCCAGTGCCCGCTGATGTGATGAGTCTTTGGCCTTCTGTGGCTCTATCATGAAGTTCCCTTCCGCACTGGGGCTAGACGCCCAGTGGTTCACGCCATTCTTCTTTGTCAGAAAGTTCCCCGCCTCTGGGAGTACTGGTGTCTTCTCTTTCCTGACTTGGGTTGTCCTCATCAGCATCAGTTCCCAGGCTAAGATTTATGGTTATAATCCTTATAAAACAAACTGAAAATCTTCCACATAGAAGCGTTCTGTTAAACAGCACATCATGTTATTTTCACTTCTCAGTCTCGCCATCGGCAGAGAACACATTGTATTTCAGTGTAAATAATTTGTTCTACCCTGTTATCAAAGTACAGCATTTGTGAAGCCTCTCGCTGTGACCTGCGGGAAGGCGGGGTTGGACATCCAACCCAGCGCACTTATTTTGGTAAGTAAAAAAACCTTTAGTTTGCATCTCAGTATAATTCCAGAGCTATCTGTTATTTTGTTGTCATGGTTTCTGTTAGATAGGCTAATGTCCCTCAATAAATATACAAAAAATTTACTGTGGCACATGTGTCGTTGTATATGGTTATTTTGTTACTAGTCATACATTTCCATCAGTTAGCTAACTGTCCAGCTAACTACCTACCAAACTATAACTCGGTAAAAAAAACTTCTTGCTGATAATACAGCCTTCATTAAGTTAATAAGACTTAAAATCCATAACGCAAAGACTTTCATCAAACGTTATAGTAGCTGTTCAAATGACTATTCGGCAGGCTTTACATGGGTTTCCAATGTCACGGAGGCAAGTTATTAGTTAGCTAGCAACGCCACTGTGGTACCGTTCATATATTGTCATGTCGTTGTTGATAACCGTAAAAGCCGCAAGTGCCACAAAGCACTTCCTGAAAAAGTGTGCAAGATATGCATAGATCAAATGCCGCAAAGTGCTTCTTGAATGAATGGCATGATTGATAGGCTCATGAGGTGACGTAGTGTAGGCCGGGTTGGATGTGTGCCAGGTTGGATGTCCAACTGCACCTTCGCACAGGTTGCAGCGAGACATACTTGCAGAATTTAGTTACATAGTATGTTTGAATAGCAGGGAATTCAAATTATTTCTGATAGTGAGCAGAAGCCCCACGGTGCTTCCGCCGACACAGATGATTTTATCTTGGGGCATTTGTCTAAGTTCCTCTCTGGAGTAATGAAATATGACGGCTCCCAATACATCTAGGGGTTGTATGCACACCAGAGCCTTTAGATCGTGGGCCGCAGTGGGAGAGCTGCACTGCTACACTCAGCTCACTCAGTGCAGCATGTCCAGAGTCACAGATTTCCCACTTTTTGGACATCTCCTTCAAATGGCCTAAGAGCAGAGAGATCTTTACACTCAGACAGATTTACTGACTAGTCCTGCCTTCTGGCAAGAATCTAATCTGTAACATTATCTTCATCTGTCTCTATCAGATTCGTCATGCTCAAGCCACAAAATGTCCATTCATCAACCCATTTTCAGAAGGTTTGACTCAAATTTACTTCAATACAGTCATAATCAATTTATAACAAGTTCAAAATATGATCTCTGTAGTCAGTAAAGTATAGCCTATAATTTCTTTCATATCACTTTATTAATGGACCCTTTATAGCATTTAAATGTTTTAGCTTTACAACTTCAACTGTATTTAATCGTTAGAATAATTCTTCATTAAAATTTCCCACTACTACTGTTGTAGCCTGCCAGAGGTTTTTAGCTCTGGCAGCCCATGGGAGCAGAAACCTTAGATTTTGCTTACATAAAGAATTAGTACTTAGAAGGCTTAAATTCAGTTTAATGCTTACATTGAATAATATCTAAAGATACATTTATGGCATTTAAAATTAATTGATAGTCTATTGTTACCCAGCAATGAACTGGCATCCCGTCTATTGTGTGTCTCTGCCTTGTAAGTTGTCATAAAAGGGATGACTGATGTTCTACAGTTTATTTTTATGAGCTTCTAAATAAAAGGGGTTGATAGAACAATGGAAACAACACATGAAACAAGCCTTTGACTTTGAATTGACTAAATCACAATTACAAGTGCAGCCAAAGGGGTGAGTCATATTACGGTGAATGTCAATTAACAGTATGTGTGAGCTGTGAAAGAGCTCTGACAATCAGTGCTTTGATATCTGACTGGTCAAAAGAAACATGAAGCAATCAAATTCCAAAGTGGTCAAACAGTTGGTGGCTGAATTGTAGGCGCACTGATCACAAGCACTGCAAAAATATGTCAAGAGGGATGGTTTCAAAATTCATGGCAGCATATACCAAATGTGGACAGAGATGAACAGTGGTCACGAGTTGCAGATTGCCGGCAGGATTAGAAAGACATTTTACAGGATAGCACATTGCAAGTATGCATGCTGTCAAGAAGTCAACCAGGTAGACTGAGCTTCCAATGAACGTCCAGGTACAACTGTAAACAATATTGGGCAGGAACTACACAACAACTTCTGACAAAGCAAGAACTGAATAAGACAATTTAAGGCCCAGAACATTCAGGGAACATCAAGACAAATTGCAGCTTAAAGGCTTCAAAAATTAAAAGCTTAAAGGCTTCGAAAATTACCAGAGCGCTGAATCATCACCTCAGGTGTCCAAGTCACAACCTTTTCATTCTGTGAGCTTCACAAAGCTGCAATTTGTGACAAGACTTCAATTTGGATATTTCTTATATACATCTCCAATACACAAAGACACACAACCTTGTGTAAGGATCAAAATAACCGGGAGTCCTGAGCGATGAAAAAATTATATGAATTCATTGGTCATCTTTCACCCTACACACAGAAAGCTAAATGATCTCTAATGATATGGGCAACTATCCCGTGGGAGTCCAGTGAATGCTCTGCATGGACATACAGCAGCCAATGAATATGAGGCCGTTTTACAGGACCAGGTGCTCTCTACGGTGCAAACACTCTTCCCTCATAATTTTCCCATATGCCAAAATGATGATGCATAGATATTGCTGAAGAAAACTGAGTGTTTTCATGAAAGTCAGGGCGAAGCCAAAAGCATTCCATGGATTCTCTAAACACTAGTACAGTCCAATACCCCACCATGCACATTTTAGCACTTCTAGGACGTTTGAAGGATTGAAGCTGTTCTGAAGACAGAGTGTGACTATGCTCCACATAAGGTCCTTGATATTGACATATTATGTCATATTTTCCCACTCCTTTTATGATTATTATATAATCATTTAAAAATTGCCATTGATTGAAGGGTTCTTTCTGGAATAGACAATTCCTAGATGAGGAGGAGTGTGTGGCTAAGGGGTCAGGCTACTGCGTCTGTGATCAGAAGGTCACCAGTTCAAATCCCAGAGTCAGCAGAGTGATTTCATCATTGGACTCTTTGAGCAAGGCCCTAACCCACCCCCAATTGCTCTAGGGATGGTCTTCAATCGTATATTGTTTTGGATAAACATGTCCACTAAATAAAGTAATCATAATATTGGTCCTGTCATACCAGTGGTCTGAACCTGCAGGTCAGCAAATGGATTTTGCTCTAGGTGGTGAAGATACACGGACGAAACAGAGGCGTGTAATCTCTCAAACAACAAAGCAAGTGCAGAACTGTCTTTCTCGTCATCTATGCTGAATGTGTTGTGTTGCAGCAAAATAAATTAATATACATTTCTTTTTAAGAAGTTTTTTGGAAGATGCTATGTTTTCCTGTTTTGTACTACAAAGACTGGCGGACTAAGGATGCAATAAAACATATGTACACAGTAAACAAAGCCAATATGTGGCTACACACACCAGTGAGGCACAAACTGTACAGTCCATATGCCAAATGCCTCCGTCTCCCACACGTTTCAAAGCTAGTTTTAAATCATCAGCACCATAAAGTGAAGCTGCATTGTACGTATATTAAACATCACTGCTGTGATATCTAATCATATAATTATGAACATATATATATGATATAAATGCAATAAATATGATATAGTATGTAATATAAAGATTAATGATATTATTCATGATTTAAAGACATTGTTTTAGTTTTCGTCAACAGTGATTTGTCATTGTATTTGGTTTTCTATATTGTACTGTTTTCTATATTTCTATATTTTTCTATATTGTACTTTTTGTATACCGCAACGTTTTCTATTTTCAGGTATTTATTGAAGATGATTAATTATGTAAAATATTATGAGAAAACCTCGAAGTGTGCTCAAACTTTTGATAAATAACATTGTTTGAGGCACCTGGGCTGAATATTTTAATATCATAAAACATATTGCAGTGACTCTGGTAGCCCAGTTGTGCTGCCTGATCCTGTTGGTGATGCTGTTAGGGTCACTGGCTTCAGCATGAAAGACTCAAACATCAGTCATGGCAAGCGGCTGCCCCCTGCGGCATCTGCACAGTGCATGAATATAAAAACAATCACACTCAGCCACACCTGACTAATTTAGCTGTTTAGTAAATGGCTTGAATTGAGTCGACTTGGAAAAACTTTGGAGGATTGACCCAATTTTCTTCCAATTTTCAGTAAGCAACTCATTTCAGATTTATGAAGGAAAATTTGACAAGAATTGTGTGATTAATAGATTAGTCCTCATGATCAAGAACAATTCCCCTCAAATTTATGAAACAGGTTGGTGTCTGTAAAACAACTAGGCATTTGCATGCTTACATACTTTTAAAAAATTGCTCAAAACAGACAAAATGCTGTAAATCAGTCTCTTGCATACTCTTTAACAATGAAATTTAAAACTATGATATGATTTACTATATAAGTTATATGTATATTAACTATTTTCAAAGGATAAATGCGTCCTCTTAATATTTTATGGATTTACAACGGAAAGCTTCGTCAGTGATGATGATTTGAAGAAAAACACTCATGAATGGTACATATTCTGCATAATTAATAAGACATGGCCTCACGTCCCATTCCGTGAAATTTCCAGTATCATAAGCTATAACTGGCACAGCGATGTTACAGCGTACATTAACGCACTACGCTACTGGCAAAATACCTAGGAGCAGTTGGCAACGTTTGAAGTCACGCTTGATTTGCAGAGCCGCTGACGTCAGCCGACGGGAACAGTTGATTTACGCATGCGCGTTGGACTTCCATGGATATTTTTTTTCGGACAGCGTGCGCCTACCTGAAGCGCGATAGGAAACTGCGGTCCCAGAGCTCTCCCTCGGCGCCGCGCTCCGCCATCTTGGCTCCATTGACTACATTGTTTAAAGCGATAATTCGGGCATTTCGGCGCATGCGACTAAGCCACTATGGCGTTGATTTGAGCCAGTTTCATAACCTTGGGAGGGAGGAGTCTGGCGTGTTTGAGAGCCGGGGCAGCGATGTGACGGAGAAAAGGAGGAAAACTAGAGCAACTGCGAACTGAAGAGGAAATCGTTACGGTGGTCGATTTTCCCCCAAGCGTAGTACCTGGATGTACGTGGGAGCGGGGAAATGGGTGCCTTTTAAAGAGAGAGCAAGCAAACGAATTATTTGTAGCCCTTCTTGACGTTTAGGGCACAGCATAGGGGTGTTCAGTTTTGTCGGTTAGTGGATTGCCAACTAAGAAACAAGGGATGTGGTCTGTGCGATAATATTTTTCCCAGTAATTGTCGATAGCTCTCCCAGCCATCTCGCTTGCGGTATAGCAAACGGAGGGAGTATCCCGGGCGTTCCGGCAAAGAAAGAGAGACATCGATCTGACGCTAAAAGCGGGGTGATTATTACAAAAAAAGGAATTAAACCTCCAGTTTGTCGCCTTCGACAGGAGGGTTAAACAGCTGAAAGACGGGAAGGTGGGGTCGGCGAGAGGAGGAGGAACTGGCTAAATCATCACCTGGCGACGTGCGGGGGGAATCGAAAGGAGTCTTTTGGGATCTGGGCAGCGAACGAGGCGACCCGTTTGGTTGCATTATCATATAAACACCCACGAACTGGACTGTTTCCCCCCCCCCACCACCCTTTTTGAGACTTTTGTTTTTTGGAGGATAATTCGCCGCCCATTCTTGTTGGACCATGGCCGACGACGACGTCCTCTTTGAAGATGTGTACGAGCTCTGCGAGGTGATCGGAAAGTAAGTGGCGCGCCGACGAAAGCGGCGATGCGGGCCGTCCGGCACCGGCGCGGGCGTCAACTTTCTGCAGCCGCGGGGCTGCTCTCGCCTCATTATGGCGAGTCCGTGGGTGCCGGCATGTTTTTGTGCAGATTTGAAAATGCCGTAGGACTGCGTGGAGAAGTAAATGAGACTTTACTCTGTCAGGCGTCGCGAATCCCGGTGCGCACCTAAAGACCTCCAGGGATTAACATGCAGTCAGTCGGACGTGCAGAGGTACCAGAAGAGTGCCGTTAAACCCAGTAGCACTCGTCTAATTCTTTTGTTAGTGTTTTCCCTTTTAATCGAGTAATAAAATGGTGAAGCACACAGGCAAAGCGTCTGCTAGCATGTGTTTTTGCCATGTCCGACGTAGGCGGACCTTTCCCTGGAAAGCGCTTACCGGAATCCACACCGCACCTGTGCTTTGTGCTCAACTTAAAAAAGCCCAGAAAAACAACATTACGACGACGGCACAAGGAGTATTAATTTCCCGTCTGTCCTCGGTGGAAACCTTTAAGCATGCGTTCTGGGAATTTAATTAAAATGCATTTTATTGAATTAGGGGTGTCTGCTGACAAGCTGTTGGCGGAAACCGGTAGTTTTTTTTCTTATGTTGTCTGCAGTCGGTTTTTATTTCTGCTGGAAAATTCAGTAACATTTTTGTTACGTTATATGATCTCCGCAAAACCTTGTTTACTGATTTATTTTGTGCTAATGACATGTATGTTTTCAGTTTTGGTGCTGTACTGGTTATAAGGAAGCAGACTGACCCAAGGGTGGTATACATAGTGGAAGTTATGCATGGATGGCCGCTGTTTTCGGCTTTGACTGACTTGTTGTGTTTGAGCACTGGAAGTCATACTGGCACTTCTGGACTTGGGTTACCCCGTTGACTGACGTAGGCGTCTTTGTGGGGGTCATGGTTTTACATCTGGAAGAAACATTCTTCTAGCCACTAGTAGACTTTGATCTCGATATTAAGGCCTTTAATTTGGTACAGGAGCTTCAGACGTCTTAGCCTGGAGTCTGCCTGCTTACAGTCATGAATAAATCAGATTTTGCTCTCCTTGCATTTTTGGAAAGGTTGGGTAAATGGCTTCCAATTTGATTATACGGGATTATATATGCTGACAAGTGCTGTATTACCGGTTTTCTGCCTTATGAAAGCTTGGCGCTTTCCATGTTTTGGCTGTCCTGGAACGTGTGAATGTGTTTGGAGCTTCCTTGCGTACATTTACAAGAAGATTATTTCTGCAGGCGTTCCATAAAATTGTATAAGCCCTTTTCTGAACCAGTGGTGTTCTGAACCTGAAAAGCTGCTCCTTACCTGGAAATATGCGGATAGGGGTGTTCAATGTCTGTCTGTTTGGGTCTTTGCTCTTGGGGTCTGTAATGTTCACCTGTACTAGCTTTTTTATGTAGGTTTTGAATATATCCTGACAGAATGGCAGCTCAGGGGGAAGCATAGGTGTCTCTCGCCTACAGCGTTGGAGGATTGAATCCCACCTCTTTGTGTGTTTGCTTGTCCTCTCTGTGTTGCATGGGATTCCCCTCTAAATTAAATTGTCCGTGGAGTGTGTGTGTGTGTGTGTGTGTGTGTGTTGCCTATGATGGTCTGGCTTTTCATCCAGGGTGTGCCCCATCTCTGTACTGCCTGGGATTGTCTGAAGGCTGGCTCCCCCCGTACAAACATTTAGAAGATGGATATGTTGAAACCTAAGCTGACCGTAGTATAGGTGGAATAAATACAGTGGCACTGAGCTTGAAAATAGTGATAATTCTCAGAAATGCTTTGTTGTTTTTGCCTGTGCTCTTTCACAGTTTTGTTTTTTTGATTAATGGGATGGAGTATCTCTTCAAGCAGTGAAGAAATGCCGGCTGTGTCATTGGTGCCGCTGTCTGCTCTGGATTCACTTTCATTGGACTGATGTCCTCTTTGGATCTCTCTGGTTGTATTGTCTTGTTTTGTCATGGGCAGTGTTCCCTTGCGCCCCAGTGCAATTTCCACACTAAATGCACCCCCGAGTTCCTGTGTACACACCTCCCAGTGTGGCTGTGTGAAGGACTACCTTGTGGTTGAGTCTACAGCTGGTCCCATCTCCCAAGTTTTCCTTTGGAAGCTTGGTCCCTCAAGAAGAGCTTGTGATGTCGGTACTGCAAAGCTATAGGAGCTGGAGGCAGTTCCCCATTTTGTGTTAATAGATATTCCTTTGTGTGTAGTTAAATGTGCGGACATGAACACCAGCAACTAAACAATAGCTTTTAAATGTGAGCTAGATGCTTATTTGCTGCTGTTTTTTGCAGGTTATTCAGACTATTACTATACAGCCCGAGACTAAATATGTTTTAATGTTATAAACTATTATAAAACTTTAATGTGGCTGCTGTGTGATTTCTCAGTCCTATTGGTTAACTGGATCTGGTATCACTGATGATTGCAAATGGGAGACCATCTTCTCAATAGTGATTAAACAGTCATGGTCGTCTGATGCATGACTGCTGGACGTCTATGGATTTTTTTTTTTCCTCAGAAAGTGAGACTGATCCTAAGCGTTTTGTTTTTCCTGGGTGGAGCTCATCATGAATCGGAAATAATTTTTTTTCTGACTCTGTGACCTTTTTGTGCTTTGTATATTGTGATTGAGTGTTACAATGGCTTATAACAAATTACAAAATGAGTCCTTTCATGAAACATTTAATATTTGTTAAGACTTCATATAAAGAATTATTTTTGCGCGATTTATTTCAAAGCAGCAGACAAGGTAAATGCGAAAATGTTCTATCCTCAGTCCTTGCCATATTTTCCAAAAGCAGAGCATTCACTCAATTATAATAAATAAGCTAAATCTAGACACTTATTTTGACAGTGTGAATCCAGGTGGCTGAGAGACAGCACTGCAAATTGTTTGATTGAAATGAGTGAAAGTTTGAAATAACTGATATGATGCCTGGTTTAGATTATTCTACATTGGTAATGATTTCCATGCTGGTTTGAGTGTTAAAAGTATTTTGATATAACACACTGATATACACGGCTGTTAATCTAAAAATGTATCTGCTTTTTTACTGCATGAGTGCCTTGCGAACATGTTTTATGGCATGCATGGTAGTGCCTATAACTGCTTTACTGTGTCTTGGGAAAAACTGCCAAATGAAAATGCTTAGCTGTATATTATGTTGTACATTTTATGTCGAAAGTCTGTGTTTTAAATCTTTAAAAGCGTCCATTTAGCCTCTGCTGAGGTACAGAATTAGTTGATTACGATCTCGATTTTTGTAAATGGGTTGACGGTGTGTGTTTAAATGTCTGTGCCATGACCAGGTTGCAGTAATGCGCGTTTAATAAATATGTAATTGCTGTGATGTCGTTCTTCCATGATGGGAGGAATCTTGTTTCGCTGTAGCAGAATAGCTTTTGAAAATGCTGAGCAGATGTTACTCATTAATGGATATCGTTAGTTTTATGTGAATGCCTTCAATGGGATCCTGATATTGATTTAATGCGAAGTGCGAATGGGGGTCGTTTATCAGTGGGGACGGCGTGTGGAAGCTGGTAATGAAGAGGGGCCGGACTCTTGCTGGTTGGCGCTGGCAGCTTTACTGATGTGGATAGCAGATAGGCTATGACTTTCACCAACAGGGTTTGAAGTGGCAGCTTTGTTCTGTGGGACGGCTGCAGGAGGTGTCTGGCCAGGTTCCCCAGGGTTGGGTTATTCAGTTGGAGCCCATTCAGATGTTGTGAGCTGTTGTCCAGAATTACACCTGAAGAACAGCCTACTGAGGCTGTAGTGCATCGGTAAAGAATAACGACAAGAAACGTGAGCCAGCCTCAAGCCTGGTATGTGATTGAGTTTTACTGTTATGATTCTCTGCCTGAGATATTTGTCCTGTGACTTTAATGATTATAATGTGGCTGATGATAATAGATTTAGTGATACATGTGCTGAAAGATATTTTTGCTTCTGCAGTATGGTGTGCTTTATGGCGAAGTGCTTGCATTTAACAGCCTGCCATGTGTCCGGCTGAGCATGTGGTATGAACCTGTAATGGTGTACCATGCCGGGCTGCCTTTAATCTGAGGGGTGCTGCTGCTTTGGCGAAAGGCTGCGGCCAGCCATAACACGCTGAGCTTTTTTTTTGTTTGTTTTTTAGTGTGTGTGTGTGCCTGTGTTAAAGCCATTTTTAGAATAATTAGCTTTTATGTTTGTGGGAATGTGTGTATTGAAACAACTCATTCCAGATGAGAGGCTGTGAATGTTGCATGAAAACGTTGTTGGGTGTAGTTGGGTGTTACAAAGGGCTCTTTGTTATTGAGTTAGGGAATGTAGCTCCCCCCCCCCCTCAGCTCAAGATAAGATTTACGACTTCCTTTTGTGGAAGCCTATACCTTTTTGCAAGTTTTCAAATTGTCAGAATTTGTAACTAAATGTCATTATGACAATTGATTTGATTAATCGAAAATACCCTGTCCATCAAAAGAGATTGGAGCCACTTAAGGTGACCCTGGTGTGCATTTAGCACCATGCCTATGTGCACTGGATTCTCACTGCCTGAGACCACGCAGTACAGCATCTGATTTGAGGTTTGAGGGTAAAAATCACAGCTGATTTCCCAGTCGATTGTGTGCTCACTCTGTACCCTTGTTGATGGGCCGTGATACTTACAACAATGTGGGATGCTGCTGTAGCTATTTTTGATCAGATGATTTAAATTGTGGCCTGTGCTGCCTGGAATAGGGTCCAGTCGCCCCTGTGATCATGACCAGGATAAGTCATTAGAAGATGGATGAATAGATTTACCTAATCTTCCGTGCCAAAGGAAACTTGTAATATTGTAATCGTATGTATTTCAGGAGGTGAAAATGGTCTCCCAACATACACTACAGACAAGTTTACTAAATTACGACACTAAGCTTTGTTTGACGGCAACAGTAATTCTTTTTACCTTTTAAATGATTGTTTAATGTTCCTCTCAGGTGAGTTGGTGCAGGACTCTTGACAGCTTTCGGATGCTTTTGCCCGATTGTAAGCTAGGAAGGGAGGTTGTCTTGAGTTTCCAGTCATTCAGTGCTCTGAACTTCTGAAGTTTAAAATAAATTAAGGGGTTATTTATGCATTTATTCACTATAGGCGCAGGTAGACTTCCCTCCAAAGCACTTGTTGAGTAATTTTTTGACTGGGAATACCAATAGTTATAATATGGTAATTGTCTCTGCCAACAGCCAAAACGTTTGGCATTTCATACGTTTTTGAAGGGCAGTCTTTATATACCGATGCTGTGAAGACGAGTTCACATGTCAGATCTGCAGATAAAACCTTTTCAGTTTCCTCAGTTTCCCTTGACACTGTTTACAAAGCAGGCTGTATTTAAGTGGTTCTGAAATGCATTGTTACATCATTTTGTTTCTGACTTTCTTTTTTTCTTGAACTTTTTTCTCCCCAGAAGCCTGAGGTATTTTCTCTCGTGTCGGTTAACTTCTGCCGAAAAGACCCTCCGCATAATGTCACGTTGACGGTGCCATATAATGTACCCGCTCCAAAAAACCCGCATCTCTCTTTCGCGTACAGCTCTAACCGCTGTGGAGAGTCTCTGCGTTCTTTTGTTATCATTCAAAGAGGAGCAAAATCCTGAAATTGTTACAGAGCTAATTGGCCCCATAGCTCCTGGCACCCCGAGACCAGACATTCAGAGCCTGCCCTAATGCTTTGAGATTTCTCACCATGAAACCGAGATGACAAGAGAAGGGTAAGCTATGAATTCACGCGAGCTTGTGAACGGCTATGAACAATTCCCACAAGCGCTTCTTTATTCATCAAGACTCGCATTTGCTTTAGAGCAGTTGGGGTAGTAGTTGATGTAGGAGGAACTGTTGTGTTAGCATGTTAGCTCTACACAGAGCATTCTCTATGGATGTTCTATCCATGGTCTTCCAGGGATTTTTCATGCCCTGGCACTGCCCAGCCCATGACACTCTGTTTCCTGCAAGTAACAAGGGTAAAGAATAGAGACATCATCTTTGGCATGTCTAGACTGTCTCTCACTTAGGTGACACTTAGAACAACTTGACACTTTTTTAAGTTGTATCCCTGCTGAATGTTTACTACAGTCCCGGATCCTGTCTCAGGGCTTGAGTCATCAGTCATTTGGTAACAAATGCCAGTTTTTGGTTAGCAACTTGACGTAGGGTGAGGGAAGTGTTAGAAAGCTCAAAAACTTGAGGACTACATCAACGGCATTCATTTAAAACAGGGCATTAAGAAGAAGAAACCACGAATAAGGTCTTTAAAAGGCACGGCAGGGTGAGTTTATTTACAATATACTGGCGTCATTCAAAGTGCTTTACATAGATAAGTTTGAGTAATAGGAATCATTAAGTGGAAAAATTAAAAAGTAAAAGGAAAGACAATATAATAAAGCACCAATATGAATTAGCAGTGTTAAAGGCACTAAATACCTATATGATGTGTGATACAGGGACTCCCTGCAGTAGGGAGAGACAGTGGGAATATTTCAAAAGAGTGTTCAGCATTGTCTCTTGGTGTAGTAAGTGTGCTGTGACATTTGTGTGATGCTGTTCGACAACTATTGCCAAATCAAAGCGGAAAGCCCATTGATGATGATGAGATGGAGAGGACAGCGTGGGTTTGCGCTGACATTCCCTTGGATAAATGGGGAAAAAACGCCTTCTCTTCTTCTTTGTACAATATTAACAAGGCCCATGTTTAGGCTCTATGCACACCCCGACTGTTAAATCAGCATTTAAATAAATAGCACTTTTGAATCGCCCTGTCTCTATGCTCCGCTTGGTCAGCTGTCCCAGCTATGAAACTAACCTACAATTTATATATCCTGCCTGCAAAAATATGCAGGAGCTTTCAGTATATACTTGTGGACAGTGCCAACAAAACAATTATTAAACATTAGTTGATTGTTGGCAAAATATATTGATTTCATTTGGACAAATGTGATGTGTTAATTCAGAAGCTGAAAATCCCATTATCATCTTATTGTGTACCTCTTGTTTTCTGATCTGAGTGGGGGAATTTTTTTCAATACAGGGCTTGAGTGTTGATCTGTTTTGTTTTTTTTGGTTAGTCTTTGTCTCTGCTGGTTGTAAACTGAGACTTCAGGGTTATTCATCCAAAGAAAAATGCAGTGTAATCTCTGCTCAACATTGCTGTTATGTACCTCTTTCAAATATTTGCAATGCTATATTCCTCCTCAGATAAAGATAAGCTGTGTTTACTGGTGGGATTGCGGCGCCAAGATGTTACATAGCAGGCAGATTTAGTACTAAGGATGCATGATTTACAAAAATTGTATTAAAATAAGAATAATACCCTGTGAAGTCTCCTTGCATTTATTTATTTATTTATTTATTTATTTATTATTATTATAGTAGTAGTATTTATTTACGTTTTAACACTATACATGTGTCACCTTTTGCTTTTTAAATTTTGATCAGAACAAATGTCTGGAAACTGTAGGCCATTTTTGCATTTTACAGTTTAAGTTGCAGAATTGTTTTGTTTTTTTCCTGTTCAAACAAACCATTATTACTTGGGTAGTGCTACTGACATGTAAGTTGCTGAAACTTGTCCCAAATGTGTCTCTCTTTGTGGCTTAGGGATCCATTCGTACTGCTTTCTCCACACCAGCTGCCCTCATTCTTCAGGGTAATGAGTGAAGCTGTCAGTTACAACCTGACCATCACTTACTTGTGAAGCTTTAAATGCTGGGCTGGGGCGGGCGCGGCCCCCCCCCCGGCCCCGCCCCCCCCCGCCGCGGGGGGGGGGGGGGGCGGCCCGCGCCCCGGGCGGCGGGGGTGTGTGGCGGGCGGGGGGGGG
>JAODKC010000038.1:16037295-16059067 GCA_026777985.1 Mormyrops attenuatus
TGACCATCACTTAGTTGTGAAGCTTTAAATGCGGGGCTACCCCCCCCCCCCCCTTCCCCTTCCCCTTCCATCCTGGGTTGTGGGCGTCACAGCCTCCAGCCTTTAACAGAGTGTTTGATTATGGCCCCTTTGACCGGGTGGTGTGAATGTGCCCATAGGGGCTTCTGTCTGCACTCGTCATGGTCTATTTTAAAAACATTTCCCCTTGGTCTCTAGGCTTGGTCTGGCTTCCCGCACTCTGAGGGATGGGTGTTGTCAGAGGGCATGGTTGCACGCTGCAGAATGCTGTAAGATCGGAGGCGAAGTTGTGCTTTTATTTTTGGCCCCATCCTGTCACTCCTGCATATTGTGCAATAACACCCCTCCCCCCTCCCCCAATACAGTTTCTGTTCCCATTGGCTTTGCTGGTTGTCTGTGTCTGTCTTTTGTGCATACTTGCATCGTGACCCTTCCCAGAATACGCGTGTTTGAAGACGGATGGATGGACTTGTTTATACTTGCTTGTAAATTGAATCAGGTGTTGAAGGATAGAAGCAGGTGCTTTTCCAGTCTTGGCAGATGTGCTGTTTTCTATATTTTTGTGTTTCTCCATCTTGTAATGCTCACTTTATTTACCTGGTCAGATTGACTCTGTTTTCCTGTCCCTGTGGGAGATTCTGACTCTGGAGAAGAACGATGCCTCAGCAACTGTGGAATTTGTATTATTTTGAGAGTGGTAATACTGGCATCCCTTATTTAAATGCATATTTTCCTCTTGGTTTCATTAAGCATGAAGTGTATCTGAAGGCAGAGAGGCTGACATTGCATTTGCTTTGTCGGGCGGTGGGTTTTCTCGCCCCTAGGCTCATTCTGCTTATTCTAATGGTAGCAGAATAGCAGGCACACAGTATAGCATAATGCTATACTGTATGCCTGTCTGACAGCCCTGACTCGCCGTTTCCCACGTTTAACCCTCTATGGAGTTCGTCCTCCGCCCTTCTGCCTGGCCTTTGAACTGTAGTCTTCACTGGTGAAATCCGCCTGGAAGCACACAGACAGCCCCACTGCAGATGTAAGCTGCCATTTGCACGTGCTTTTCTGTAATGTAATAGCAGCCCCACAGAGTTGGAGCTGCTAAAAGATGTAATTATATCCAGTTTAGGAGTCCCACGTCTGCAGAGCCTCTGATGACCATATCAGTGTTACAGTCCAGAGCTGCTCTACTTAAAACCTTTTATAGCGTCGAGCTTGTTTGTGCTGCGGCCTGTGTGTTGTGGTCCGGTTTGTTTTGGGGGTGTTTATATTGCCTGTGAACCCCCCCTCATGATAGGCGAAGGTGCTGCCAGTGTGACTCCCCGGAGACTCTGCGCTTTGACAGACGGGGACCTTTCTAGGGGATGCTGTCAGGGTGACCTCATCGGGGTTTGTTGACACCCCAGTCTGAGTAGCTGTTAGGGCACGTTGGACGTAACAGTCCTCAGAGAAGCTGGGGGTGTCCGAGTCTCCCCTGTGCCTCACCTGAAGAACCTGCTATTTGTTTGGTTTTTAACTCCAGAACTCCTGTGTAACCAGGAGAATAATTGTATAATGATGATGAACTCACCAGACACCGTAAGTTTTTTTTTTTTTTTTTTTTTTTTTTTTTTTTTTTTTTTTATTATCTTGTTTTATTCTGTGGGATGTTCTTGGCCACATTCTTCTTAGTTCCTGTTCACTTCCTATGCATTTAGCCTAATGTTATGTCCACATTTACACTCTGTAATTTTCTTTCCAAATCTATGAGGTGACCGTATAACTAGAGCAGGGAGCATTTTGAGGGCTGTGCATGTGTGAGGTGACCAGGCGGAGTAAAAATGTAACCGAAGTGCTCCCTCCCTCTGTGCGCATCACCTGTGTTACTGCGTGGTGTGTGCAGTGCCGAAATCATAAGCCGCCCCCATTGATCCGGGCCCTCCATTGTGCGGCCTGTACAGGGGCCAGACTCCTTTCTCAGCCAATGACATTTATTACCTCCAGTTGGAGCATATTGTTGCAAATGAACCCCCCCTTTTTTTTAGTCCGAGTCTATTGGCTGTAATTTAAGAGATGGATTGTGAGTTGATGAGTACTACAGTAATATGTTAGTAATTTATCAGAGGCTTATGTTCCTGGCAGGCGTGGGGGGTAATGAAAGTATGCCCTTATAGCAAAAGAAGACATCTTCCAGATGGAGGATATTGTTTTACCTTAATTAGAATTAGCGTTCATGCTTTTTTTAATGTACACTTCTCAGCTGTTGGAGGTGGATGTGCCACGATCACCTCATACCTAAGATTGCCTGTGACAGCCTTGCTGGAGTAGCCCTACCGAACATGCTGCTATGTGCTGTGGAGTGCGATTGGCCCTGTGTTGCCGGGTGGCGCGCTGCCTACGGTTCTGCACCCCGTAAAACACGCACTCACCTGTGCCGGATCCAGCGGCCTTACTGATGTCCCAGCAGAGCTGCACAATAATGATGTCAGGATACTAAAATCATGACCTCAATACGGGTATCGCTTTAAGTATCATGATACCAGTACTGTAACAGTACCAATGCAGAAAACAGTTAAGTATTGTTCATGGTAAATTATGCCCGTATGTCACTGAAATTAAAACACTTTTAATCAGAAACACTTTTAATGACTGAGGATCATTAAGAACTATGGACCATAATCACAAGATTAAACAGAAAATACATACTCGACCGTAACATGCATAATTGTACCACTTTGACCACCATTCAATTTAAACTGCTGGCCGTCTTACTATCACAGCCATTCTGCTTGTCAGATCAGGGCAATTTTTTGCCCAAATTAAGGTTTTTTGTCAAGAAAACAGGTGTCCATGTGTGTTTTTATGTTTATTGAGCAGATGAATGGAAGAAACTGCTGTAACTTTTATGGGCTGTTACCTCATGTTGTCTATTTGCTGCGAGTGTTTTTGACGTTGTTTTTTACGGTGGAGAGTAATTGTGATGAGTGTAATTGTGGCAGTAATACGTTTTATAGTTCTGGTGTGTGTGGTGTTTTTTATTTTTTAAAATAGTGTAATTAGTACCAGTACTAAAGAAATGTAATACTACACAGCTTTCAAAAATGCGGTACCTTATCAGTATCCTGTGCAACAATACTGCAGAATGGACTTCAGCGATGCGTCCGTTTTGAGCTGAGTGGGCCGCGATACAAATGGACGTAATCGCATGGGATTGTCTTCTTTCGCAGCGGTGCCTCCCCCCGCCCCCTCGTCATCCATATGCCCTTTTTCGCTCAGCGCTGCTTTGCGTGCCTTCTGGCGCTCTCTCCTCCTGCAAAGCCACCTTGCTGCTTTGAGCTCAGGAAGAATTCTTCAGCTTTTCTCAGATGCGTCTCGCTTGGCTTTTGAAGGTCCGCTTCATTTTGTATTTATATTCTGCTATGTACGTAAAACGCTATAATTAGCGGAAGTTTCCCGCTCGCATACAAATATACCATTCCGGTTTGAGTTTTCTGGTTGGCCAGAAGTCTTTAAATAAAGAATTATGTATCTCTTTTTTTTTCCTGCTTTTTTAAACCTGGAACCAAAGCCTAGCCTCATGCAGGCTGCATAAGGCAATGACAGCACCCAGGGGAGCGGCCTGAAAGCTCGGTCCTATCTGAGGCCTCGCTGGTTTTGACGGCTCTCTGCTCACCCCCATACATGTTAGAGGAGCTCTCTGGCTTCTGGCAATCTGCTGTCAGCTGTCAGCCCAGCTGGACCCCGCTGTGACCTCCTCAGTGTGGCATCAGTCAGGCTGCGGAGATGAAGAGCAAGCATTGTTCACTCTTCTGGTTCCTGAGATGGCTCTGTTGGAGTGCAAGTCAAACCGCACATGTGGAAATGTCTTAAGATATGACATTTGTTCAGGGTAGCATGTGTCTACTAAATTACTGGGTAACTCCCTTGGGTTTGAGAGGTTGTACTAAACTGAGTAGGTGTGATGTTGGTCGTCAGACAGTGTAGGCGGCAGAGCAATGATACGGATTTGTTGCTATTGGATGGTGTTCCTCTTCTCTATGTGATGAGGTCTGGTGAGGCAGTTGTGCAGCTTTGCAGCTGACTCCCTGCTTTCTGCATGGGTAGGAAGTTGAATGTCCCCAACCCCATTTCTCCTCCTAGGACACAAAGGATGATTTGTCAGGCCTCTCAGGGTGCCGTGTACTACGACTGTCCAGTACTCACTACACCATTTGTCTCTGTGGAGCTCTTCATTAGATTGGCTGCACTCTGAAGGGTCTCACATGCTGAAGGGTCTCTGCTCTGAAAGCACTCAGGATGAATGTGGGTCTGTCTAGCAGAACACCCCACCTTCTGGCTGATAGCCTTCTGATGAAGGGCAGCAGTAGACTTAATGTTCTCCCTAAATATGTAAACAAAGAGCAACTACTCAGGATTCCTTTCATAAATTCCTTTAATGTCCGTATTCTGTTAAGAGGCTCATACACCACTGTTGGGGGGAGGGAGAGACACAGTGACAGCCCCTCTCATTGTACGCTCATGTACATAAGAGCCGTCTGCATGGCTGAGCTCGTGCACTTTGATACGCATCATTCGGCCTGAACTGGTGTCTCCTGGCATGTAAAATATAGTGGGCAGGAGCTGATTGTGCAGCTGAAGTGTCCAAAGGCTGCCTTGGAGGAATCTACTAGCCAGTCAAATGGGTTAAATGACTCCATGAAAAATTTGTGTTCCAACCATGTTCATGTGGAAGCATTGCTATTAAATATTAGTATAAATCAATGGAGAACCATGGCTTTAAAGGTTTGGGAATGGAATATCACTTCATTTTATGTGGAGTCTGAGGAGAACTAAGATTACTGGTGAGAAGGGGGGGCGGGTTGATAAATTAGGTGATACAAAACAGTTCTCACCTGAGAGATGAATTTGTTTGTCTAATTGAAACTCAAAACCTGCCTAGAAAATGGCTTTTCTTTCAAGTGTCTCTTCTGGTATTATAGGGTTAATTTGCACTTATGAGGATTGTAATCAAGTTGTTTGTGGGTTTCGGACTGGAATGGGACCTGTGTGTTTTCAAGGCAGGATTAAGAAACACTCGTGACAAGTTGACAGTGCATGGGACTCCCCACCCCTCAGTGCAGTGTTTGATTTTCCCGAGGAATATTATTCTTTCTGGCATCTTAATTCTCTGCACGGTGATTTTAAGATGCCCAGCGTTCACCACACAGTAAAAGCAACTGAAAGATTAACGCTTAGGGAGTTACTCTGAATTCCAATCAGTATGTCTGTCAGTGCTTCTGCATTTTACACTCATTCTGTTTCTCATCATTTTTCTCCTGTCGTACTAAAGCTGGTTTTAAGGTGATAATGCTGGAGATGGGGGGCATGGTCACTGATCTAGCCTAGTTAGGACATGGTTGTACTGCCAGTGCATCTCCTAGCACAGCGTGCTGAAAAACGGTGCCCCCGCAGTGGATTTCTCTGTTTGACCGAACCATGTGACAGAGTTCAACCCTTTTTGTAATGTAATGTCAAAAATGGCTCTGAAGTTAGTCTTTGGCCCTGGTGATTCTTGGATTGGTGCAGGACTAATATCTTCATATTTGGTCCCACATTGCTATAGTTTGCCAGTTTTATGGTGATGGTGAACCAAACCTTCATGTTACATCGTGTTCTGATTCGACAGTGGTGGTTGTGGTCTGGTAAGCTGGTCTGTTTTTTAATGTCTACTCCATATTCATCACACATACTGGTACTTGATAACCAAATATTGTTGGTTTGAAATGTCTTTTTTTGTTTTGTTTTTAAAATGAGCTTGACTGTATTTGTGATGAACACCAGTTACACAAATGACTGATTTTGTTCTGTTCTGAGTTTCCAACAAATGGGCTGTTTGGTTCTTGATAAAGTACAGGCAGCAGTCGCACATGGGTTGACATTGCGTGTCTATGAGGTAGTGTAAAAGCGATTGTTTGAATTATATTGGTGAGTGCATCATCTGTTTACCTGGTGTATGTAGAGCGTATGTGAGTGTGTGAGGCATTTTCGGTCCATTGTTCATGGTCACCCTGCTCTTAGACCCAAAGGGTAGAGAAGCCCGGCACCCCTGTGATAGGATCTGTCACATTAGGCTGGTGGCAAGGAACCCTGTTCTTCTGTGGTCAATGTCCAGTGGAGTTGCTCATCATATGAGAGTGCTGGGGCCTGTGTGCTTGTTAAAGTTTTGTAAGCTTTTCAGCCCGGGCAGTGAAATAGGAAGACTGTTTGTTTGCGTCTTGAAACTCACTCCTAAGGAGTGTAGAGCCTCTTAAAAGAAAGACAACATGAATGTCTTTTCAGTGCAATAACCCCAGGAGCTGGTGGTAGCACAAGAAATATAAAATAACCAGACTGCTTGTAGCAAATGTGGGTAGTAACTAAATTAGTGGAATAAATAAGGGGATGCATGTTGTGTTGCAGTGGAGGTGATACCGCCCTGGGGCATGCTGGGAACATGGACAGAGATGACTGGCTGGGCAATAACGGAAAGGGGCCATGTCAAAATTCATGTGGTCTACTCTGCATCTGTCATACTGGCATCTTTCACCACTTCGTGTACTTTATCTAGAGAAATGTTGGGTTCTGTAAAACACATGCATGTTATCCAACTAACTGGCAACTAAAATCTGAACGTTTCTCATAGGTCATGTGGAAATTGCTCCTTCGGGGTCTATTATTTCTCTCCTCCCGTTTGCAGTTGTTGGCCTTCTGTGCATGCACTGGGGGAGACCTAGCACAGATGTTCACTGAAGGAGCATTCAAAGCAGGCCCGGTCGTCTGAATGCTGCAGCTAGGAATAATGGAATAGGACTCCGGTTCTATTAATAAGCTTCATTAAGGCACTTAGAGTTGGTGAGAAATGAACCTGAATTGTTCTGGTTTTGAAGGACCTCTAAATGCTTGTCACTGAGGCTTATGGGTTGAGTCACCATCTAACATAGATCTTTGTTCAAAATAAATTGTTAAAAAGGAAATGTTTATGTCCCAGTTAATTGCACAGTGGGCTAATTAGCAGCTACTGCATTGTTTTTCCTGCCGTTTAAATCGCTTAGCGGGTCCTAGCATGGTCTCCGTAATAGTTCCTTATCAGTCATGGTAACAGACTGGTTGTGAACTTTCTGCAGTTCCTAGGGTAGCTCTAAACATGTTGGGCTGTTAGTGATGCAGCTGCGGTATCAGTGTCCCTCGGCCTCATTATTGGTGACGTCATTCAGAGTGCCTGAGAAATGCGGCGTTTCTGATTTGGTTTTATGCTTGTGTATGTAATCTTTAAATGAAACATTGCTGCAACACTGTGTGTTGGTACTTTGACATTCCATGCAGGTGTAAAGTATGAGTACAATGCTACAAATGCTGATGCCAGTGGGTTTCAGGTGCTTGGCGTGAGCCTTTGGAAAGAGCTGTGTATGTGGTCCAGGCTGCTCTTACCAGCCTCAGGCGAGAGAGGGTCTTCAATCCCCATGGAACAACACCAAGCGGGCATTAAGCATGCTTCCAGTTTTGCATTAAATGCTAATTTCCAAATTTGACATTGAAAATGAATGCCAGTTTTCAGTGGCCAGTTGGAACTGGATTCGTAGAATACTTGGATTACCTGTTGCAAGCCTTTGTTCAGCCGAGAGGTAAGGTGTTGACTTCACATGAAGTGGACACTTTGGTAATTAACATTTTGACACAACAAGTTTGATGGCTCACCTTAAGGCGGGACAGTGAAGAGTATGTAGTGTTTCTGATAAACAAATCCATTCCAATAAAGAATGCTATAGTACTGTCAAATAATGCTAGTCTGTCCGTAATGCAAAAGACAATTTAGTGCAGACGGTGCAAAATCAAGATATTACTCGGAAGTTTCACACTTAATGATCAGTCCTTGTCTGTTATAAATGTTATAAATACAAAAGATGTATACATCAACAAAAGAGAGTGGTTTTGGACTATTGTATGCTGGAGTTAGTTTCAAACCAAAAAAATTTCTTTTGGGATGTAATAATTTTTAAAGATTAATAGTGTAGTACCCCTTTAAACTTATTTAAGCAGACCCTCCCAAACAATCGGTATCTGTGTCAGTTTTGGAAATTGGCTGTCTGTATCAGCCAGAAATTTCCTTATTGATTTTTTTTTTTTGCAATTTCTGTGCTTGTGACTAGCTGACTTCTAAGATATGGTGACTGGGCACATGACCACAAACACCTTTGTTTTCCCATGAACAGCCCTTGCATCATAACATGCGTCCAAAATTATGCATTAAAATGGGTATGTGTAAATAAAGGATACATTTTTTCAGTCTGCAGTCGAAGTTCTGCTAGTGAATGTAACCTGTTTCTTGCTTTCCGTTTGGTTTCCCGATCTCTCCCTTGGTTCTGACTTCCATGTTCCTTGTGTTGCCTCACCCTTAGCACTCTGAGCCTGGAAGAGGAACAGCTGGACTTTCTGGCTTTTCTGTCTCTTATTGTCAGAGGAGCAGTGTAAACATCTCAGTCATGAGCACTTTGATATCCTAAAACATGAGCGAATGAACTCGCACCCCCTGTGTCTTAGCAGTCCTTCTTTTAATTTAAATACGAGTTACTAATTTAATCCAAAGAGTCCAGATATCAGGAATGATGATCAGTGTGGATTTTGTCAGCATCCAGATCTCTGAGGGTTGTCTGGAGTTATCTGCGGACTCTTCTGTCTGTGGTCATTCCCCCAACCGGAGCATTGTCTGGGGCTAAAACAGTCCCGTTTCGCAAGTGTACTTAATTGTCTTTTC
Organism: Mormyrops attenuatus; assembly: GCA_026777985.1. Taxonomy (NCBI): domain Eukaryota; kingdom Metazoa; phylum Chordata; class Actinopteri; order Osteoglossiformes; family Mormyridae; genus Mormyrops; species Mormyrops attenuatus. The sequence goes on from JAODKC010000038.1 coordinate 16,046,057, forward strand.
TTAAGATTTTTCTTTCCAGAGTCTCATTATGGAGTCCAGATTTTTTTTTTTTTTTTTTTAATAGCTTTAAATTTTAATAGCAATATGATGCGGCAGCGTTACTCTTCATATTGTGACTCCATAACTGGAGTACAGCGTTGTGATGGTATTACTTCTGGGGTTATAAATGGTGATTCTGCCCTGTAATCGTTTAGTCTTGTGGTTGTTTTTAGTCTTCTTGGTAGCTTGAAGATTATCGATGACCATGTTCTTATAATTAGGTTTTGTCAGTAAGTAGTGGGGTGAGTTCTGGCCTTTCTCATCACCTGCTCCATCAGTGCTGCTTTTCATAGTTGGTTTTTCTCCACGTGTTGCACCAAGCCTGTGATCTTTCTTGTCTTCCTGTCCACCTTTTCGTGACAAGGAAGCACATTGTTTGTGTAATTAGAGATGTAACTGCGTGTAATGTTGCATAAGTATGAGTTTTGTTCCTATGTTTGTGTGTTGTGCGTCATTATTGATGTTCGTTTATATAGTTAAAGTAGTGGATATTGTGCTTCCTTACTTGCATGTAATCTTGGTGTGAACTGGGAAAAATGTGGTAATGATCATGAGCAATATGAGAGTTGTCCCACCCCGCGATTGCTTTGCATCTACATGACTGCTGTCCACTTGCTGTGCTGGGGTGCTGAATACTTCTCAGCATGAGAATGAATGGCCACTGTAAAGCAATCGCGCTTGGGAGTTTGTACTCTAACCATACTTGGCTAATTTGGCCCCACCCCCCACCTTCTAGCTTAGGCAGGGCTCACCAATCATACCTGCTGATGTGCTGATGTCTGTCTTAAAGGGAAAGACCCACTCTGGAAAACACATGCCTTGCGGTTAGTGATGCACCGATGTGTAAATTCTGACCGATACCAATAACCAATATTTTTGTCTGTTGCTTGTATCAGTACTGATAACTGGCGGTGAAACTTTCCAAGCTTGCTGGAGTCAATTAGCAGAATGACGTTACATTGTTTTTTAATTCTGTGATTGGCCCATGGGCCAGATTTAATAATCAATTATCATAAATACATAAATAAATAAATTTTATTTATATATATATATATATATTATAATCATGTATAAAATCATCTCGGGGTCGGATATTTTGAGACATTATGTGATAGGAAGAGAGGGTGGAAAAACTGCTTTTAATAGATCAGACAAGGTTTAAGCTTATGTTTCGTAGTCGTTTGTTAAAAACCAGTGGCCTACATTTCTTGCTTAGGTGGATAGCTTGTCAGATTTAAGATTAGCCTGGTGTAAATGTAAGTGAATGAAGATAAAGTCCATTTAAACTTGGGTACCTTAAATCCGACAAGTTGCCCGGCTAAGCAACAAATCCTGCTTCATGGTACAGGCCCCAGGAGTGTGCCCTTTCTGTTCTACAATATTTAACAGTCCCTTTTCAGTAACAATCATAGTAGGGTTGCACTGATGTGGAAATTCATATTTTACCCAGAATCATGCAGCCCTAATGGGAGGTGTGGTTTTGATGGACATTTCTGACATCCAGTGATACTAGTTAAACAAATGACCTTCTTAACATTTTTTCATTGGTCAGATCTCAAAGTGTTATGGCGAGTGAGTGAGTACATGTATGTATGTGTGTGCGCTCATATCTCCATGTGAGCATGTGTTTCAGGCTTCCTTTATTTCTGTCTTCAGATTTGCTGGCCCAATTTTAATAGATTTGTAGAACTGAATTGTCAACTGACTGAATTTAATAAAACTTTTTTTAATGGAGCAAGTGGCAGCGCTTTTCTGGAACCTCACTGAATAGTTTTACTGAAATTTGTTCTTTGTGCGCGCTACTAAAATATTTTGTATGTTAAAAAAAAAATTGTAACTTAATATCACATGCTGCTTGGAGTATGTGTGTATGTGTAATATATATAAAATATTGTTTTTAACGATATGGCAGTACCGATATGTTAACCGATATATTGTGCATCTCTGCATCCACTGGAACTAACAAACACGGCGAGTAAACATTGTGACCTTGTTTTAAAAGCCGTGCACATTTGCGTGAAGTGAAAGTAGCGGAACTTTGTGTTGCTCTGTGTTAAGACCTCCAATTTAGCCCCAGTGCCGGGTTTGTGATTTAAAATAACTGGCTTGGTTACAGTTTGTGTGGCAGGGCAGGCTATAAAGCACAAAAGTAATGTTTCAGAGTTGAGCACGCTGGGCTGTAATCCTGCGGAGTGCCAAAGGCAGCAGCACTGCTTAAATTTCGTTAATTAAAGCAAAAGCGGTAGAATCCTGTACCATGGCAGCATTGAGATGGCACAATGGTATGTAAAATGTGTCATGTTGTCTGTGAGAGCATATTTCAAAAGGGATTTTTTGAAGAGGTTTTGACTCGTTCTAATAAATATTACAGCATTGTGGTACGCTGTTAAGGATAACCTCAAGGACTCTACCTGAGAAGCAGCCCTAGATTATTCTGCACAGCCATCGCCATCACTCCTCTAAGTGACTTTGTGAGGCCTCTCTTTTCCAGTCTTGAGCCGCTTTAGTTGGTTACGTTTCTCAGCACTGTAAAACTTTAACTGTGAAAACCCCTCTTTGATTAGGTGAAAGTGGAAAGGGGAGAGTTTAACACAAGTCACCTGTCAGTTGATTTGAAGTCCTGCATCACAAGCTTCCTGTTTCCAGACTTGTCATGCGGTAGGAGGAGTAATCAGAACACTTTTGCTGCCTCATCTGATTTATTTAGAAATGTGTTGTGATCCACAGGTCCTGGCAGATGGAACAAATGCTAACTGCCTTTGATCCATGAGTTTGGGTCCCATTTATTTTACAGCCAGATTCAGACTCAAGCCTTTCTGCAGTAATTATCTGCATGTTAAATTCCCATAGGTTAATTAGCTCAATTAATTTTGTGTAGAGATGCACCGACTGTATCGGCCAACTATAGGTGTCGGGCCATACAGCAACAACAGTGGCCATTAGCCGACGATTAATAATGAGCCAATATTTACCGTTGATAATTCCCTTTAAAATGGTGACCCATAGTGCTTTGCACATCCACGTACTAATTTATTAGAAAAATGTGTGCTGTGTAGAATTATTTTAATGTTAGCAAAAAAGAAGACCTTAGAAGATAATTTGCCAAACATTGCTCTGCTAAAATTGCACAAGGAGGATCTACTAATAGATTTCAACACAACAAATTTGACTTCTCACTAGGGCTGCACAATTAATAGTTAAAAAAAAAATAAAAAATAGTCTCAATTCACACCTCTATGCGATCTCATTTCTAAATTACAACGGTTCTTCTGCCTTGTCAGCTGGATCAAAACAAGCGCTCCTACTTTTTTCCCCAGAGAGTCTCAAGTGTCCCATAATTCTGCATTCTCTTTAAAGGGCACTTTTCCATCGCACCAGGTATTGTACTTTTGGTACTTTTAAAGTTTTGGTTTTCCACTGGTGTAGAATCTGGTACTGGTACTGAAGGACATAACATGAGGAGTGGTATTTTGTACTGACTTCTAAAAATTGCTGTAGTGTATTATAGGGCTGGACCTTGTGTGATATTAATACCAGCATCGCATGCTGTACACATGCAGTTCTTACTTCACCTGTCAGCTAGATTAAGATCAGGCTTTTTCTTACCTTCTATTCAGTACGGACATTATAGCGCTGGGAGTTTAGGTTTCACTAAAAGATTTTTACTCTGTCATAGGCAAAAAGCAAGTTTTTGCAATTGTAATAATTATTCCTTTTCAGGATTATCTAGCATGTGTTTAAAAATCAGTTTAAAGTTTACCTCTGCTGCTTTGGCATGAGCGTTGCACGCGTTCTCCGAGACAATCATAATCTTTTTTTATCCTTGCTGTTTGAATCACTCCTGGATGGGTTTGTGAGAATTTTTTGTTGAACTCTTTTTGATCTATAAACACCCCAACATTTATTACAGCCAAATCACATTGTAATTGTGTGGCACAATCATGTTTTGTTGCGTTTCCTTTTACAGTTTGACTGCAATAAATGTTTAAACTTGAGAAAAAAATCATTACAGATTCGTGATCTCAATTCTAAGCAAAAAAATCGTGATCGACATTCTTTTCAGAATCGTGCAGCCCTATTGCTCACCTTAAGGGAAGACGGTGAAGCGTATGAAGAGTTTCAGAAAAACAAATCTATTCCAGTAAAGGAGGTACTGCCAAATAAGGCTTGTCTGTCAGTATCGCGAGCGCTTCATGGCAAAAGAAAGTTCAGTGCAGACAGTGCAAAATCAAAACTTAAATGCCATTATTTTCTGAATAATCACGCTAGATGATCAGCCCTTCTCTATTATAAATGTTATATAAGATGTATAAAGTTATAAAATATAGTGCTCTGGGACTGCTGTATGCCGGAGTTGATGTTTTCTTACCAATAAATAAATTAAATTATTTTTAAATATATTTGGGCATAGTGGCCCTTTAAACTTTTTTAAGCAGAACCTCCCAAACACAGTATGGATTTCAGTTTTCGAAATAATCGCTTCTCGGTATCAGCCAGAGATCCCAGAGGTTATAATCTGCATAAATCGGTTTATCCCTGCACTTAAGTTTTGTTAGCAGAGCATGCCGTATGCTACTGTTTTGGTATACCATGGAAGCGATAAGCACTGAAGTGACGGTGAAGAAAGGGGCAGATCAGCAGCCGCAGCATCTTTTAAATGAGGAGATATTGTGGATGAACAGACTAAAAAAAGATGGTGGTGGCGTGGCGTTAATTCTTGCTAATTGAAAGTCCTTTAAACATAAGGATCCACCGAATTTATACGGATGACATTTGGGCTTCATAATACGCCTCTCATTAATATTTTTGGGGTACTACTAATCTGCTTATAAAATTCTGAGCGTAAGTAAACATCCACATAGTACTGAAAAGCTGGTGTCCGGACAGCTATTTACACCAGTCATCTGAAGCCCTGGTGGTTATTGCGAATGGCCATATAATCGCAATGCGATATCGTGCAGCCAAACTTAAATCCGAAACGTGCAGGTGGTGAAACGGTCTATAGTTTTTACATTCTAGCAGTGTTTGTGTTCCTGGACACACCCACCTGACTCTATGAGCTTATCTTAATAATATCACGTAAATCATGCCTGTTTTATATCCATCTGATTTTTTTTGGCAAACTTTGTCCCACACGGTGGGCAGAGACTCGTTTCCTGTTCCTTGGTGGGGGCGGGGGGACTGAACCTTGGACCCACTCACAGGTTTTTGTGCAGCCTTTATTCCTGGGCTGCATTACAGCCGCCTCCACCCCGTGGAGAAGAAACAGGGATCCATGCCCCTTTCATGTGGGTTGCTCTGTTTAACAAGAGGGCTGCTCTGTTAATCAGGCCTGTTTCAGTGCCGTAAGCCCCCGTTATCTGTTCCCCTTGCCCGTTTTAGCAGGCCGATCTGCATTTTCTTTGAGCGGCCTTCCAATTAACATGATGTACGGTATAGCACTTAGACCGAATATTAGAAAACCGGCCGGCCGAGGCAGCTGCGGAGGGGGGGCGACCTGGGGACACCTCTATGCCTTCCTGTAACGCAGGGGTTGGGAACCTGGTCCATGGAGAGCCGGCGTGAGTGCAGGTTTTTGGGATGACCTCTCAATCAGGCAATAATAAAGCAGTGGTTCTCAACACCAGGGGACCTGCTGTTATTGGCTGATTGAGAGGCGATCCCAAAGCCCGCAGCCCCACCGGCTCTCCATGGATCAGGTTCCCAGCCCCTGCCGTAGCGGGTTGGGGTAACGCGCTGAGCAGCCAGGGATCCTTCCCACTGCACTGGCTGAGACTGAGCCTGCCGCCGCTTTGGATGTCAACAGCTTCCCATAGGACTCTGTACCTGCATTGGCAAAATTTTACCTTTGTTTGTTTTATCTTCATTTTATTTTTATGTTCTGCTTTTGCAGCAGGCTTGTTCTGTCATTGATTTATTATCTTGGAACACGAACCTTCTGGGGACAACCTGCCATATAATGAAGCGGAGACGGCGCTCTTCAGAGAAAACGTTGCGACGAAGGATGCAATGTGACGACACACGGCACAGCTCGGCATTATGAGAACGCAGTGGCCCTCATTTACATCGCAGACACAAGAGTGGTGTCATTTTAATCGGGTGTCGTCCGAGGGGAGAACTGCCCTTTTGTGTGTTTATTTCACAAATGTGGCAAACTTTTTATGTAGAATTGAATGTTGAGGCTTCTGCAGGACTGAGTCAGCAGCATCCTCTGTCAGGTCGAGCAGGTCTGAAACTGATACTTTGCTCCTGTAAAATGGAGCACTGAATTCAGCACCCCCTTACCAGTTATTCCTTTAAAACATTGAGTGCCCTGATGTATTACATTCATTTTTAATGAAAGTGAAAGATATTTTTAAATCAACAAGATGTTTTTGAACACGTTTACCTCTGTGTCATAATGCTGCTCATTTCATGCGATCGTTGAAAGGTCAACCCAGTATCGGATTGGAAATAAGTTAGCCCTCGCCATTCTGCACTGATTGACTTCTGTGCCAGGCCAGCTTCATTAGCCCAGCAAGCTAATGTCCGTCCAGCTGACTCCCATTAAGATGGCGAACACTGGACCAGCTAGACAACAGCAGCCCAGCGTGGTACATAGATTACCATGCTCCATGTGGCTTTTATCAGTTTAACATGTAAAAGTTGCTTTTACAGGCTGCTTTTATGTTTGCAGCGGGCTGTACCTGTTATTTTTGCAGCTCAAACAACTGGAAAAGCAGCTTGCACTGAGCGTTGCAAATTTAATCACTGCGGTATTACTGAGAGCTTGGGTCACTGACAGATACTTTGTTGGTTTCATTGCAAAACAACTCCGCAACATGGATGGCTGATCTCATTAAATAACTGCCGTTATTTATCAGATTATTATTCAAAAATTAAGGCCAACTGAATGGTTCATTTAACCTCTGGAAAGTGGTTTAGTGCGTGTCCCCCAGGATAGGGTACATGTGCAGCCGTATCACACATCTTGTGGTGTTTTGCACAATAGCTATGTTTTGTACTCGCTATTCATGGATTCCTGTTCATGGTTTTTATGAAAAGGTAGTTTTTCAGTGAATGTGTTGTGTAATACTTTCCTGCAGTGTGGTTAAAGCTTGTTGTTAGTTGCTGTAGGGTCTCAATGAGATGCTTGTGTTCACCGCAGTCTTGGGTCAGAACATGGATCACTTTACAAGGCCAAATGATAAATTTTTAATGCATTTAGTGAATCTTCTATTGCTCAATGAGGACCCATAGCTAAAGTCCTGTTGATACGACTTCAGAACTTCTCCAATCGGCTGTATGAAGTACTGTCACTGTATAATACAGTACATTTTGGCAATTTGTGCTGTGATACCTAAGAGATCATAAGAAAGACAGAATGTGTTTAAATTATGGGATACAGATTGTTGATGTGATATAGATGGGGAAATCAAAATGTATTTTAGATTTAAGTCCCGTGTCTCTCTCTCCTTCTGAATTAACTGTCAGTATATAAACCAACTTTCTGTCAGGCAGGTCAACGCAGTTTCACAGACGGATTTTTTTCTCTGGTAAAATTTAAAATGATTTTACATATTTGTTTGATATTTGAGGTAGGTAAATAATCAGCATTTTCTTTTTCAGTGTTGACATATTTAATGACCAGCAAACAGTAGCTTCTGAGTTCGGTAGCTTGCAGGTGTTTCCATTTAGCCCTAAAACCTGCCGGTAGTCCTGGTGCACAGGTATCGCTTTTCTCTCGTCAGTGGTTTTCAGTTACTTTTGCTCTTCATGAAGATGTATTGCTGATGTCTTACTAAGAGCTGTGTTTTGTTCCGCACACACTGGCCTTACCTTTCCTGCAACCTTCGAGGCAGATCTGCAGGCGTAGCATGGACAGATTAAGTCGGATATGTGGGACTACAGGATGGACGGAGAGGCTTTGAGGCAGCGCTGTAATGACACTCTACTGAGATGTGTACTTGTGTTGTCAGCTGATGGTGTGTTTTTCTTTTCATGTCATCTTATAGAGTAAAGTCATTTTGAGCTCCCTGCCATGTGGAGTTGTGTGGTGCTTGGAGGGTGTGGTTCCGGATTGACTGACAGGTTTTAGGGAGTCCCGTTAAGAGCCATGACATCCACCCCCATTTCCTCCATTTTAAAAAGTCTGCGGGTGGAATAAATATGCACAGTTCAGCTGAGTATGTTAGTGCAGCTTGTTCCTGACATGCAGGAGATGTGGCGCCTCACTTGCACTAGCCTTAATATATGGTTACCGGAATGGGAATGTGCACTTATGGTTACTGCAGATTTATATATACATACAATTATATTAGCTTTATGATGTTCCTGAGCTCTAATTTCTTCCCCGACACTGAGCTTGTCTGTGGTTGGGATAGGATAGCATGGGAGACCTAGTTTTTTATTGCTATAATAAATGTATAGCTCTTTATGGAAAACACTGTGCTGTGGCTTTAGGTAACTTCCTGTACTTGGGTGGTGGGCGAGCAAGTGACCCAGCCCAGTTCTGGTTGAGGGAACTTTGTGGGCCTGGGGGTGTGACTGCGGACTCTTTCCATGCGTGGGGTTGGAGCAGGGTCATAGTGGGAGATTTGGGTCTGCAGAAGGTAAATCTAGTGTCAGTGGTTTGGGGATTACATCCCCTGGCTGTTTGAACACCTGCAGCCTTGCATTCGAGAGCCAGGGTACCCTTTCTGCATGCTGTGGAGGCCCCTGGTCAGTGAGCAGATGTTCCTCAGCTTCCTGCTGTGTGGTAAGTGTCATCTGTCACTGAGCCGGTTACCAAGAGCTGTTAAACTGCTGACGGTGCTGAGTTATAATGGCATTTCTGTGATGAAGAGAAGAGATCTCTTCTAACACTGGGCCATGCTCTTCAAGTTCGGTCTCGAACGAGTTTTCTGCTCTCATAGTAAATAGCCGTTTCCCCGCACTGAACTCGAAGCTTTTTAGAAAAAGCACATCCTTGCGATGGAAAACGGGGATATAGATCTTTGCGAAGAATCACTAGTAAGAATTGTTCTGAAAAATATAACTGGGCAGTTCAGTTGTCAAAAATGTGCTGTAATGTTAACCCCCCCCCCCCCCCCAGTGTAACTGCCACCATGTACAGTAAATTTTCACTGGTTGCCATCAGAATGGTGTTTCCTCACGGGCTGACTGAGTGAAAATGTGATACCTCGGGGGGGGGGTCAGGGACAGATTGTGCCTGTACAAACAGACCCTGGTTGCCCTCCACCAGAGTGAGTCTCTGTTTGGAATAGTTTGGCACAAGCTGACCGCAGCCACCCCTGTACTGAGAGGTTAGGCTGCTTGGTGTCTGTTGGCCCTTTTGACCATCAAATGCACAAAGAACTGGATTTATTTCACGCCACTGTTTTTCCTCTCCCTCTCCCATGGTTCAGATGGAAACCTGGACTAGGGCAGCCGTTGATAGTAATGTTGACATTTTAATTGAAGTTTATTGACAACCCCCCAACAGTGCCTGTATGAGACTGTAGCACCACTTACCAGGCTGCAATGTCACCAGCAATTGTTCCAGTGAAGCTCGGAGCACACCAAGAAGATTTTTGGCCATGGAAAGCTATTGGGCTGTTGACGAGAAAAGATGACTGCCTGTCGTGCTGGCGTGGCAGCATGGTCAGTCCCTGTTAACTCTTTAGCCGATTGAACAAGTTGAATTGAAGTAGACGGTAGTTGGTGAAACTGAATTCTGTAGAGGGGCCGTATGTTGACCATCACTTGTAGTCATGCTGGTGTGTTTCCGCACAGTTTCACAGTGGATGGAGTTGACAGGAGCTGATTTGTACGTCGGCCTCGGTTGACGTTTGTTTATGTAGGCTTGCTGTGTAACCTCATTTATAGAGATTTCAAAGATGACTAGTGAGGCAGCACGATATTGTATCCTGTCGAAGTCGATATCAAAACGACTCCCTTGTCGGGCGTGCTGCTTTATCATTGGGCCAAAGCCGTGACGATTACGCACATCCTGGTATCCAAAATGCAGCCCTTTTATTTTCGGTAAATTGCAATAGCAGCAAAACTACTTAATACATATACAGAGGGGTGTAAATTGTTGGCCCCGATGTGGTTCAGTTTGATTGTGACTATTGAGGGAATGATTAAATGCACCGGAAATCTGAATGAATGACCGGCGATTGGTTTATCAGGTCCTCTTCAAACCAAACTTACCCAGGTTTCACAGCTGCTGGTTTAGCGTGAAGCGATTGTATGTTGACCATCATTTTTTCCTTTATGTCAAAGTCAGGCGGCCACTCGGCTGTGAGCTTTAGTCCTGAAGGTGGTATGTTCTCTTGCCATTTTTTTTCTTGTGGGAGTATGTGTTGCTGTAGATGTGATTCACTGATTCATTAGGGCGGAAATAAGCTCAAATTCCGTCTGAATTGGCCATTTACGCCTGCTGCCTTTTTAACACCAGCAAGCTAATTCAATTCTCTTGTTTTTAATTCATTCTGTGTAATCACTGGAACCATTATGTGCTGGTATTGATCTAAGTTGTTTCCCCACAGTATTCTGTTTCAGGATAGTAGTATGGTGTAAGAGCCCTGAGAACTCTGAATGAGAGCACCCTCTGAATTGAACGAGTGCAGAACAGGTTGAATCTGGGTCGTGTTTGCAGTGTGACACATCGCTCTGTGCCCTGACTAACGAGTGAGTCACCCATCTGCATGGTGCCGGCGAGCCCCACCAGAGGATTGCAGCAAAAACCTTTAGCTCTGCATTTCTGCGTGTGTGTGAAGGCATTGCTGCGGTTTTAAGGAGTCACACGGGTCGGGATTTTCCTTGATGGGTCAGCGGGGAACAGAAATCTACCTCGTGGGGGTGACAGGAGCCGGCTGCACGTTCCTCAGTGCAGAGGACTGGAGCCATCTAAAGCGTGCATTAGATCATATCATGCTTCATCTCTCTGTCTGATACTTGGACTGTACTGTTGGCTTTAGAACCAAACCCTTATTGTATAAGATGGACGCTGAGCTCTTTAATTTCAGTGGTTCCAGCAATGCATGAATGCATCTCCGCTTCAGCTGTCTGCCTCAGAGTCCAGGACAACGTTAAATTCTTCAGTCGTTTCAGATCTTTAGTGTAATTCTTAAATTGGACCAAGGCTTTATCTTAGCCTCTTCTAGCGGTTATTTGCAGGACTGTTTCTTGATGGATTACTGACATTTATGAGAAATTTGAAATGTCCCAAAGGCACCTTTTAATCTGTAGATAGAGCAGCTGTCGGCATGTTTGTGGGACGGATTCTTGCTTTATTCATTTTATGCTTTGCTTTGTCTGACATTGCAGATCGGTGCTTGATGAGTAATGGACGTTGGCTGAGGAAGCTGCTCCAGTCTTTCTGTTGTCAGGAATGCAGATTATATGAGAATGTTGAGGGTAGTGGATGATAATGGCAGAGCTAGTCACAGAGCCCCCGCCGTAAATCCCGTGCACCGTCACTTTTGTTTATGGCCGCCGTGGCATGCTTTGAGGATGTTCCTATGACTCGCCCACTGCTGTGGCTGAGTGGAAAGAACATCCGTGCCGTTGGGGGTGAGGGGGAGTCTCCAAGCCATCTTTTCGGGAAGATGAGGTGTCCAGATGACTCGGTGACTATAGACAGTCTTTGTGGATGCAGTACTGGTGCTTGGGACTGGGATTACTACAACAGCTGTTCAGGGTTCACAAGGACACAGCCTACCGTCTGAGGTGCCCTTCTCCGAACTGGGATTCTGACAGCACGGGCCAGAGTTAAAAAGAGCGAGGGTAGGGGAGGAAGAGACGACGTCAGTCTGCAGATCGCGCCAGGCGGACATGCAGCCTGGCAGAGCTGGCACCGTGCGCTGCGCTGCAGTGCATGCTGGGAAATCTGAAAAGCCCCTGCAGGGAGACCCCTCCTTGCTCCCTTTCCTCTTAATGTAGGGGACTCGCCCTTCGGTGAGCAGCCTGTATCGACCATGTCTTTTTCACTGGCCTCTGCTGCCTGATACCCTGTTTTTTTTGCTGCAGAGGGCAGGGCCGTGGGGCAGATGGCTGCCCCGTTCCTACTGTGGCTCTTCCTCATGCTGCAGCTGAGCCTCTTCTGGCTTCCTGTGGGGGGAGAGAGCCATGCCTTTCCTTTTCATAGTCGGCTATTCTTTGACTAAAGATGTTCTCGATGTAATTGTAGGGTGATGTGCTCCATCTTCATGAAATCTGCCATAAACTGATTTCCATGCAAGTGCACTGAGGCGCTTCTTTTTTTTTTTTAAATGAACTCTTGAGTACTTCCAGCAAAATGTCCTGTCTATGGAGAAATTTCTGTAAGAGTTGCTTATGATCTGCGGTGATGAGACTCATCACTTAGAGACTTCAGTTGTGGGTGTCCTCAATGGCAAATCCTTGTCAGGAATTCCTGCAGAATTATCCTTGTCGAATTGGGGTCAACAGTAAAGTCTGCCCAGAGTGTTAGTCTAAAGCTTCAAATTTCGATGGTTAAATGTGGGGGGTGGGGTTGTGCTGTGGTTTATAATATAGCTTTATTCCTTTATTTTTCTGTTCCTCAGTTTTCAAGCAACTCCCTTTAATTCTTGTATTAACTTCTTTCCCTCGACAACATGAAGTCTGTCCTCCAAGAAACTGTGGATGACTCTCATGATTTTAGAAGAATGTGTGTGTCGAAGAGGCAGTGGAACAGTGTCAGTGGAGCAGCCACAGGTCATTGATTCTGTGAAAGCCTGACGCGGGCTGTTCTTTTGTCTTGTTAATAAATCCAATGAAACTATCATTTCTACATGGTCTGTGTTTAAACACATGGCTCAGCGTTGCGGCCCTGACGATTTCAGCCATGTCTCCTGTTGTCTTCCTCAGGATTTATGAGGCTCTGGGGCATTTCAGGGTGGCTCCCTGTGTCTGTGTGAGTCACTTGCTATGTTTATTGTGGTTGTGTGTGTGTGTGTGTGTGTGTGTGTGTGTGTGTGTGTGTGTGTATATGTGTGTATATATATA
>JAODKC010000038.1:16059270-16105179 GCA_026777985.1 Mormyrops attenuatus
TCTAACTAGCTCCGACGTTCATCCATAATGTAAGAGCGGCCTGCCGGTGCCAGTGAACATCAGCCAGAGCTTCCTGATCTTGCATTGAGCTGATGACATGTCATTAGCATCTCAAATACCTACCTACCATGCATGTCAGAATTTCTGCTCCCCATGCCCTGGTGTGCTCACAGCGCCTCCTGCTGTGCGTCGCAGTGGAATGCAGCACTTGGTGTTTGTATTGCCTGTGTCTGGTAACCTTGTCGCATCACTGGCCCCCTTCCTGCCTATGGACTGGCCTGGTGTAGTTAGCGCTCTGTGGGCAGCATCTCACATCTTCGGCCGCCCCACCCCCCCACTAATGGATCCCAGATGTCGGGAAACTCTCTCCACTCTCTGTCCAGCTGGTCCGGTTCCCGTCTGGGCTGCAGAGGAAGTGACTGCGACTTCTCTGGGTAGTCAGCAGTTCTGTATCAATATGAAATGATGCCAGTAGTTCCTGGTTCAGACGGACAATTTTGTCAGCTTCATGACACCTTCTTCTCTGTGGAAGTTGGACCCCTAAACTGTTTACTGCCCCCCCAGCTGTTAACCCCTTGAGGGTAACCTGCATTGACTGCCCTGCTCCTTCCCATCTGTGTGGAATCTGTTTCCTAGGCTGACTCTGCTCTGTCATCTTGACTGATAACATGCTGTTAGTGCAGAAGGATCTGTGTCAGTATCCACAAGGGCGGGGGAATGGGGATCTCCCCTTTAAAGCAGGCTGGAGGTGTACACTCTGGGCCCTGTGTCTAATGAGGGATCATGCCTGTAGTCATCTTGACCACTGACTTTTTCATTTACGCCTGTATGGTTTTTCACCCTGATGGGCTTATATTCAGACTTCTCTGTGTATAGTATGTTGCACTGTTTAAAACCTCATTGGAAAAGTGTGTGTGTGTGTGTGTGTGTGTGTGTGTGTGTGTGTGTGTGTGTGTTTTAAGGAGTTAAAAATAGGAGTGCTCTCTGGCAAGAATGCTTTTCTCTGGGGGTGGGTTGAGGGGATCGTGTGTGTGTTAATTTCAGAAACCTGCAAAGCAGCTCACAGCCCGCCACTCCCAGCACTGCTTGCTACTGAAAGGACGCTGGTAAAATGGTTGTGGGTACTTGGCTGCTGGACACTGCCACTAGCGACCAATGTTTGTCGGGGTGTTTCTCTGACATGTATTGTGCATTCACCTAGCACCGCCATCTTGGTGCATCATCAGACATGGTTATAGAGTACTGAGCATGTTAATTCAAGCTTAGTCAAGTAGGGTCTTATTTTTTACGTTGATCGTATTCAGTCACTGCAAATGGTGAGGTGAAATAACGTTATCTAAAAGCAAAATACAAACAAAATTAAAACAAACGATATAAAGAGAAAACGGATAATACCGGATTTGACCCATACACACTGAAGCAAGATGATTTTGAGCCACTCGCTGCCATTTATGAGGATACCGCTTATTGCCTGTTTTTTCAAATGCCATTGCTAATGCCGAAACAAAGGAAAATGACTAAAAGCATGGGGGTGAAATTTCTTTATTTGGTACCACTTTACAATAAGGGTCCCTTTTGCCTTGTAAATGGTAGTAACTCATTAATAAAAAGAAAACCGTTAACTTGTTTAAAATTGTCTAATAATTTACAAAGTGTTACAACCTAATTAATAACCAGATTATATACCATTCATAAACCCTTTATATGGGTAGCCTTATTGTGAAGTGGCACCCTTTATTTCTGGCCTGGTATAAAAGCTGAGGGGGAAAAGGTATGGACAGAATATTTCAGTGTATTCATGGATAAGCACAAGTGTAAGTTTTCATGCTTATTATCCATCTAATTATTAAGTATTCTTTCATCATTATATTATTTTTCTCATGTAATGTTAAGCCGTTATGCTGCTCTGTGCTGCGAAGTTAATGTTCCGGTCGGTGGTGGAGATTACAGGCCCAGAGAGTACAAATCCAGACCAAGATTTTATTTCAACCAACTAGTTGAGTATAAAGAGTCACAGTCACGGAGTACTCAACTGGTTGGTTGAAACAAAATCCCGGTCTGGATTTGTACTCTCGGGACCTAAACTCTCCACCTCTGGTTATGGTGCTGTGCTTAGGTTACATCAGTCACCACAGCCATAAACAGAATGGGGAGCGTGAGATATAGCAGCATTAGCACGCTAACAGAAGCTAAGCCAACGTCCCTCAGCTACTATCAGTATTGTTATCTACGGAAGTGAACACATAAAACCATTACTTAATTTGTGTTATTTATACCACTTACAAAGTGATGTCCCCAAACTCTGGGGCTGTTAAGGTTCTCCGCAGCTTGATCTGCTCTTTAGATGCTGTGTAACCATTGCTGAGAGCGCTCACTAAAAATTTCCTCTTGATGAAAACATTGCACCAAATTGGAGCATGACAACCTTTGCTTAGTGTGGATGGTACCATGTAGCATCCTATGCTCTTTGAGGGCAGCGGATGGGTGTAGCTCTTTTGGTGGCGCTCTGGATGCCCAGGAACAGCTGGCTTGTCATGTCGAGTGAAGGTGCCGGGTGGAGCAGGAAAATGGGTGTGTCTCTAAAATATGCCAGACTTTTGGTGTGCCGTTACTAACTTTGGAACGGGGTTCTAGCGGGCACTCCTGTCCTCAAGCTGAAATGGTAAGCCTTTGGAACATTTTGGAACACCGAGTGAGGACAGAAGCCAGCTGGAGACAGTGTCATTCTTTGTTAGCAGAGGTGCTGTGCCTAGTTATGTGCTGTTGACATTGGTGAGTCCTGAAAATGGGTGGTGTGCTCCTGCTATTCTTGCTGTTCATGTGGCACATTTTCAGGTGTTCCTTGAAAACCAGTGTGTTTTGAACCTTGAACCTGGGAGCAGAAGTGTTTTATTTTTAGTTGTACCAGCACAGTTACAAAAAATAGTTACTGATGGTTAATGTTTGTGCAGGGTGTAAAGTTGGACATCTGTCTCTTATCACTCGCCTTTTTGTGCTGTTATTGCTCTGCATAAGAACCTGCACATATCTTCCGGGTCGGGTGATATCTGAGCTGTAGGTTAATTATGGTTTCTCAATCTGGTCATTGGGAACCCCCAGATGATCCACGTTTTTGCTCCATTCCAGTTCCTTTCTGCAAAAATGTGGACTGTCCTGGGGGTCCCCAAGGACTGCTTTAAGTTATATATTCGTTTAAAAAGCACTGGCACGTCATTTGCAAAGTGGCTGAGTAGCTGTAACGGCCTCGTGGCGACCCTCTTGTTTCCTCATAGAGGTCCTTCACACGCAACAGCGTAGAATGAGCAGCTTGTGGACGTGGCTGCTGTGTGTTCGCCTGCTCCCTCGCTACAGTGAGCAGAGGCTGTAACTCTGGCTTTTGCTTTCCTCCAGGGGTCCCTTCAGCGTGGTGCGGCGATGCATCAACAGAGAGACTGGCCAGCAGTTCGCCGTGAAGATCGTCGATGTGGCCAAGTTCACCTCCAGCCCTGGTCTGAGCACCGAAGGTAAGGGCCGCGGTGGTCACTAGTCACCCGGGACCCCTCTGTGTCTCTCCGACAAGCTCGGGGTGTGTGTGTGTGTGTGTGTGTGTGTGTGTGTGTATTATATATGTATATATGTATGGATGTGTATGTATATTATATATGTATGTATGTGCGTAATAAATACGTGTCAGTGTGTGATCCTGTCCGCATGTGTCTCTCCCTCTCTGTCAGTGTGTGATCCTGTCTGCGTGTGTCTCTCCCTCTCTGTCAGTGTGTGATCCTGTCCGCGCGTGTCTCTCTGTGTCTCTGTGTGTGAGCGTGTCTGTGAGCATGCTGTGGTGTAGGTGTCAAATGGGTGGGTGCCTTCAGCCTGGCAGCTGAGTTTTTAGGACAGAAATCTCAGTCTTGCCAAGTACACTTGTATGCTGGTGTGCACAAGCCAAATGATGATAATATAATTATCAGAAAACTCACCAGAAGAATGCCAACTTCATTTTTGTTTGAATCCCAGTCATTTTTAATGGTCAGTGCCAGAACAAGTATTTGGCTGTGCACAAACAGAATATTGCAGTAGGTCTCATCTTCTCTCACCCTGACTGGTGGCCATCTCTCCCAGTCTCTGCCAGGACGTACCACTGTGCCATGGCTCATAGAGAGAGTTGTAGCAGTAGGTGCTCCCCATGTGAACTGATCCCTTCAAAGTGTGACTCAAACTTAGTGACAAATCACTGCATTTTTTCAATCAGTGGCTACCGACTGCTAGTATCTGTAGTGAGACCTCAAGCTAACAGTGGTCGCTCCGCCACCAAGTTTGCCTTGCTGCTCTGTATTACCGACAGGCTTAGACAGAGTAATACACCTCATTTGTCCATGGGCTGCTTCCACATTACAGCCTAAGCCTGGAGTTTCGGAGTGTTTCGCAGATTAGATGAACACCTACTGTACCTGACCACAATGGGAAATAAATATTCTTCACTCAGAGCTCCTGCACCACCAGTGAGACTAGTGACTGTTCCTGCAGATATTTGAGTTACATTTACATTTAATTTAGTCCAAAGTGATGTACAGCTGAGGTAAATGGCACAAAAGCTTATAACGGAAGCGTTTGGGGAACGTTCCGGTGTTGCAATGACGAGTCCGCAGTCCCGCCCAGTAGCTTCTTGGGGGAGGAGTGCATGCGCCATGTTGCCCGGTGCCAGTGGTGCCCCGTCATGCTGCCAGCCACGTGCCATCTGTAGCTTTTGGATCCTGTTCACCGTGCCGCATTCTGCACGAGTCTGTGTCCCGCTGACTCACAGACAGGCAGACTCACGGTCAGACCTGCGATTTAGAGAAATGTACCGATAATCCTGTAACTGATACAAAATACTTCCTTATGTGATTTTTCGCTTCTGCCTTTTTCTTACCAATATGGCAAGCCTAGTGGAGGCTGAAACAGGACCCTTTCTCAGCTGCAGCCTGACAGCCCTGCCTGGCTGCTCCATGGATCCGGAGCTTATTGTGACCACAGCCTGCAGATTTTGGAATCATTTGATCATTTTCCTTGATCCCAGGGGGTGTTATCCCTATGGGGAGGAACTCGTGCCCTGGACTGGCAATAATGATTTCCTGACTTTTAATAATTAGGAAATATGAAGCAGCCTGATGGTATAAATGTAATAGCATTGTTTAACATATTTACACATGCAACAGAAATAAAAAAGGGTATTTTTTATGTAGGTCTTGGCCAGTATAAAATCTGTGGCATGAATGAAGTGCTAGAGACCACAGTGGGTGTGGCCCTTCGGAAATGCGTCGCCAGCCGCTGTTTTATGTACATAGCAGCAGCAGTCCAGTTTTAACTGATGCGTTAAAGCACAGGGGGCGGGACCTTGGCCGGAAAATATTCCTAACATTGCTGGGCCGTATTCCAGTGTTTATTTGCCACCGTACTAATGACCAGAACGTTTTCCTGCTTCTCGCCAGTAGCTGTCAGCAGGAACGTGCCGCAGCCCCGCAAACACATTAGAGGGCTCGATGAGTCGATTTACAGTGATTCTGTGTGACTTAATTCAGTCATTCTGTTTATCGTGCCACTTCATTGAAATGATGCCAGCATGGATGCCCAGCCTGCTGCCAACTGCTCCTTTTGTGGGAATCGGTGAGAAAGAATGGGGGGTTTGTGTTTCCGGACAGGCTCTGACCTGACACCGGCAGTGTGGAGAGTTGGGCGGAGCGCTTAATCCTTCATTTACAGTCTCGCACTATTCCAGTACTACCTCACTTCCTCAATGATACATTCTCCATCTGCTTCGTTACCCCCCCCCCCCAATTAATGTGTTTAAACAGCTGTGTTTTTAAGAAGGTTACACTGCTGCTCCCTAAATCTCATCTCAGTGCTGCTATAGTTTGCAGCATGAGCTCCAACACAGAGCTGTATACGCCATGGCAGATGGAAGCTATCCGGAATCTATGTGGTAAAAGTGCTACAAGCCTAGTCGGTGATGAAGCTTCTTGTGAAGAGACACACGCATGTTTGGGAAATCTGGAATATCGCAGAGAATCTGAGCTGTGATGATGTGGAGTTTCCACCTGGGTTCTGTGACCTGGGGGTCCACATAAATGCACATTAGCGAAATGGTGGTTAACACAACATGGGACCTTATTTTTGGAGGACCTCCACCTCTAGTTTGTTTTCCCTTTGGGGGGCGGGGTTTGAAGCCCCTAGTCAGATGGTGAACCAATAACACAGGGAAACCAATCTGACTCACTCCTAAGGTTTCCCCTCATATGCTAAAGCGCTGTAAAAGTTTCTTTTTTCAGTGCGTAGCTTATATACAGATGTGAAAACTTAGGCATATAATTAAAGCTCCAGATTTTATTTATTTAATTGCTGTTTGCAGAG
Source organism: Mormyrops attenuatus (assembly GCA_026777985.1). Taxonomy (NCBI): domain Eukaryota; kingdom Metazoa; phylum Chordata; class Actinopteri; order Osteoglossiformes; family Mormyridae; genus Mormyrops; species Mormyrops attenuatus. The sequence continues at coordinate 16,065,637 of JAODKC010000038.1, forward strand.
ATTTATGAACAATGTCTTACATTATGGATTTAGTCTGAGGCGGCCTAACCTGGGACAATACCCGGCTTTGAACTGATAATTTCTCGCAGTTTAAGCGCTTGAAATATGCTGTGCAGAATTAACACCAGCGCTTACTGAGAAATGTAATTCATTGCAACACCAGCCAAAGGTCGGGAAAGGAGGAGAACGGCTCTTATTAAATAATTGAATTCGGGGTTCGTCTGCAGGGACGGTTGCCTGTGTATGCTGATAAATGTTTTTCTAAACCTTGGAAAGTGTGCTGCTTGCACAAGGCTGGCAGCCCTGAAGTTTATTTGCGAGCTTGTTGAGCATGAAGCTTGTTTTTCTAAACCCAGAAATAGATGCTATCATCTTAATAACCAGCATCAGCCTCTAAATCTAATCATACCTGAGGTCTGGCTTACGCTTCACATTGGCAATGACCGGTATAGACTGGCATTTGTCAGAGACGTTTGGTTTGATGGTTAGACAACAAAGGGCGTGCACTGTGAATTTAACACCCATTCGTACTTTGAACTTCGCAGTAATTTATGTAGGCCTTGACCTGCACTCATAACCCAGCCCAAAGCTAAAGAAGCCATTGGACTGGATGCAAGCTGTGCTTTAAATGGAAGACCACCAGCTACGTCAGCATTATGCAGTCTGCTCCCAAGTCTGTCTGACCCCAGCTGAATTTTTCTGGTTGTATAATTTTTTTTTTTTTTTTTTAGCTTTTGACTGGGTCAACAACAATAATCAGCAAACATGGAATTATTATGCCATGAATTAAATGAGCTAGTTTTACTAACTCATTAGCTGTGCAGCTAGATATAAATTAGCTACAGCTAGCCTGCAGCGAGGGCTGTAATTTAGCGCCCTTTAACTCGCCTGGCCTTTGTCCGCAGTTTATGGCCTTGGCTGTTCGAGTCATTGACTCTTGTTCCCCCTCTTGTTCTAATTTTCCTTAGCCTAGGCTCCTTTAACTTTCCCAAGACTGTACCCATTATTGTTATGTAACCTCCTCCACAGAATGGTTTGTTTGGTCAATGTGGTGTAACTGTCGGTGATCTGGAAAAGTGCCTGTTGGATTCCTCTATAAAACCTTCTCTACCCAAATTGTCGCCGGCACAAAAAAGCAGTGAAATTCAGAAGTCGTTAGGAGTGAGCGGTGAAGCTCTTCTGGATATCTGGTATAATAAATCATGTTTGAGTTCAAGGTATTTCTAATAAATCATTTTTTATTAATTTGAGATGTTATGGCGTTATCATCATCTGCATTTGAATTAGCCTTATTCTTTCTGCAGCAACACAAATTGAAATAATCTAATATAAACCTTATATATATGTGACTGGGTGTCTGTGTTTGCTCAGTGAAGCTATTGACATGTAATTTACGACATTTACTGTAACATTAACATCAGCCAGTTGGTAGTTAATATTGGTTTCAAGAGATTAATTCTGATGCTCTTTCCCTCTGCAAGACCAGCTTCTGAGGAATTCAATTGAAACCCGATGACTTCAGCTTTTCCAGACTGTGGAAATTCTTCATCTTCAGATTTTTAAGTTGGCTGGAGCTTGTGGTCCTCTGTCCATCAGAAGGAGGGGTCCTGTGCCTGGAGGAAGGGGGGGCCCTGTCGGTCTGATTGCAGAGAACATGTTGGACGTAGGAACTGCTGTATAAAAGTACCCAAATGGCAGGCCAGTTTTCTGCAGTTCTTTGCTCAGTAGGCCTGCCTTCCTGTACCACAGCGCTAAGTCAGCCTTCTAAAAATATAGAAGGGGTGGTTAAAAAGGGTTGAAGGGAAGACTTCTGAATTACACATTGTGGGGAGTACAATGAGTTGACAGTGTGTGATTTTTATTTTTTTTTTTTAAATACTTAAATCTGTGTTAATAAAGACTGCCTTACCAAACAAAGGTAGCAGTTTCACATGTTTCTAACCCTTCTTATTTGCCACTGTTGAGACCATGAGATGTCATGCATGGGTGTCAGTGTCTGCTTTTGTCTCTAGAATGGACGCCGTCCCTGTCACAGATGTGCCTTGGCCGTCCCGTGCTGCACAGATGGATAGCTGGCCCATACGTTTCATCGCTTATCCACGGCGATGCCAACGGAAATAGTCTGGTAGCCAAGATGTTATCGATAATGAGGGCTGTTTGTCGTAGCAGCTGGATGGAGAGAATTTGGCAGTTGGCTCCTGGATTCTTGCAGCTCTCGAGAGCAGGATCCTTTAGCAGAGCTTGCAGAGTCTTCTCGGAAGTTCTGTCTACTGGAATGCTTGAAGTTGGGGTTCTGGGAGCTGAATACTCTGAAGAACACCTACTTTGTTGCAGTGTGTCATGTCCCCTCCCTGCCTCACATTGGGAGTTAAGAAAACTGCTTTGCTTAGCTGTTTTCCAGTTTTGCTGTCAGGGCTGGGGTGTGGACATTGTGTCTGAACCTTATTTCCATTTGCTGTTTGAAGTGTGTGAGGGGGTGTGGTGGTTAATACAGCAGTCAGTCATAAATGTTTCTTTGGAAGACAAGTGGAATCAGGCCATGCCAAGGAAGGGCCCCCGTCTGGCCGATTTGCATATGATTTACAAGAGATTTGCATATTTCACGTGCCGACGTCAAAGGCTGCACGCGCTTATGCCTGACGGGCTGTGTGCTCTGGCTTCTCCGTTTTTGTCCGCTAGATGTATGTTTTCCATTCTGGGATTGAAAAGCCAGAAGTGATGACGACAAAAACATGGTGTTTCAAACACCGGAAAAGCATGTTTTGATTACTGAGTTACTTAGAGGGGTTAGGCAGATGTTCTGCATCCAGCTTCGTATAAGGATTGTATCTGTTTCTGGAATACATGAATTTTATTCTCCCGTCAAGTATGGAAGCCTTTCAAAGATGTAAATGGGTATTTTATTTCTGAGTAGTTTTCAAGTCTTGTTTTGGCATTTTTTTTTCCCAGTGATTCGTGGGGCAAAGGTGTATGTATGAATTTCACCAAGAATGAAGACACTTGTGCTCCCTTGTGACACTGACACAGTTTTGTACCAGAGCTGTCACATTTAATGGAAGTGGAATGAGACCTATGGTAGAAAGCTTCTTGGTTTCCACACGGACCTGAACTCCTCTGATTTCACGTTGTTCTATTTTAGCTCTTTAATAGAAAGATTGCAACACTTCAGTGACCAATTTTAATGTACCAGTAGAGCAATCCATCCTCTTCACTCCACTGGCATATTATAGCACTGAACCTTCCTAAATGCACAGACTGAACTTGAAATGATTAAACATTACAACTTTGACCACTGTGGCCCCACTGCCGTTCTGGGATGTCCCGGGCCTCTGGCCTTTTCTCATTAATTTTCTATACCAACGTCGGAGTGAGTGTTACAGGCAGCATCAGACATATTTGCTGAATCTCAGGGATTTTGTTCAGTATATTGCTGCAGCCTCAGGTAATCTCTTCTAGCATCCATTTCAGTGTTTCTCCTGATTTAAATAGTATCCAAGGCTCCCTTTTTGTGAAAACCCTTTATTTTGTGTATATAAGCAGATTAATCCAGCCCTAGACGAGTGCTTACATGAGTTCAGTGTATGCGTGCTCATACTCGTCAGCCAAACATCGACAGATACATTAGCATCGCTTACTTTCCACTGCAGTAAGGTGATGTTGCTTTGACAGGTGACCGTAGCAGTGAAGCAGTGCTTGACGGATGGATGTCGAGTTTTTCTGCACCTAGGCCGTACATCTCCTATGCTGCGGGAGGTGTGAGTGAGACTGGGATGGCGTTTGCCCACCTTCACACGTGATCCATAGCAGAATCTGGGCCGGCTGTGTGTACAGGGGTGGGGATGCTGAGACGCACCGTCCATGACTGCACAAAGGATTGCACCGGTGGGGTAGCTAGCCGCCGGTGTTACCATGGTTTTAACGCCGCAGGGTTAGCTGACCTTGGTGTTGCCATGGCTGAAATGCTGGGATGTCTCCAGGGCAGAGTGGTGGATAGGCACCTTGGCACAGGGCTTTTCTCTCTGAGAATCTGCCCAAATCATGTTTGTGAAAATGCAGAGGTTTTGCAAACTGTTGGGTTCCTGGTTTATATATATACTTATCACTAATCTGTCACTCTTTCTTATGAGCAAAGAGTAATTTGTCCTCACACCAAGACACAACAATGAAAAGTGTTGTCATTTGAAGCTGAGTGGGTCAGAAAGGGTGGAACCTTGTTTTCTAGACTAATTTTGGCATAGTGTCAAGATCAGTCTACATGTAAACTTAACAGGTTCAGGATTGCGGTTTAAATCTGGTCCATCTGTGTGACATGGGATAGATTTTCCCTATGATCACTTGGGTATTTCCAGATGGCAAACTATTTCTGTGCATTTGTTTCCATAAGTGCTACCTTATGTTGCTGTTGTGCATGTGTCAGTGTCTTATGAAATATAAGCGTCGCATCTAGTCTCGCACCCTAGGGAATCCCAGGATTGGGTCTGGTCTCAAAGTTTAGTCTGCATTCAGATAATGTAAATTTAGCTAGTAATTTGATTTTTCAGTATACAAGTATAAATACTTATATGACGTTTTAAGCAGACCTGTTTAATATCTGTATCAAAATTGTTAAATAGTGAATGTGATTTCTTTTGTCAGATTCATTGAGTCGCTGCAAAATAAACAGAGGCAGCATGACGACGTCATCACTCGTGTCCTGGGGTTTGAGTCCCTCGCCCATTATCAAACTTTTGATAGGAGGACAAAAGATGAATGCTTTGTTGCCTCTTGGGTGAGCAGTGATGCTTCATCATGGTGTCTGCAATCAGTCGTCTCGAGCAGTTCAGAGCAGAGGATCACTCTGTTCTCCAAGCCGTGCTGCCGCGTGCCTTTGGGCTTATTTTGTCTCTCGATTTAAAAAGCTCCAGATCTGGCACCAGCTCCTAGGATGGTAAGAGACCAATACGAAACCCAACACGTCAGCCGTTGCAGAAAGTGAAAGCTGTGTGATGTCTGTCCCAGTGCCATCCCGTTTGCCAGTCCACAGAAAACTGGCTGCTCCTTGTTGATGTTGATGATGGCTGTCCACATCTCTTATTTGAGGTCCGGGTCAGATGCCGGCCGTGGATGTATATCAGATTGACAGTGAGTGCATATTCAGGGGCGAAACTTTAACTTTAGTCCATCCCGAGGTATTCCCAGCACTCTGTCTGATCATTTGGCACGGTAAAACTGCAGTAGTCAGAAACATGGGTCATGCTATTACAATAAATAGGGTTATTTATGCTGGACAGTATGCCAGTAGGAGGACTGCAAAGGATGTTGGATATGCACCCCATAAATCACTCTTCTGTATTAGCCAGGAAGATGGATGGAGAGAGCACACGCACGGTACAGGAAGGCCAGCCTGAGATGCGTTAAGTGATTGCACAGCCTAAGTCAGTGTTTCTCAGCCCAGTCTGCATTTTTGTGGGAGCCGGGAGGGAGTAAAAACATGGACCGTCTGGAGGTTCCCAAGGATGCCATTCTTGATGTTTTGGCTACTGAGATGCCTTGAAACAGGAGATTACCCAGTTCTGTGCACTGTGGCTGATGACTGAAAGAATACGATATCCTGTGCTGAAATCGGACTTCAAGCCTTTGAAGTTTCACTTAATTTTTTTTTATTATTAATATTTGAGAGAACCCACAACAGTGATTAAGTGTTGATGACAGCTGGCAGCAGGCTCCTGCTTTCTTGCGGGAATTCCGCATGTTACAGCATGCGCACAGATTGCTAACTGCCCCAAATCCCGGCCCTGTCCCAGAGTCATCCTGGATTTTCTCCAGAGCAGCTCTTTGTGGTGCACTTGTTTGGCTTATTTTGTGTCTTTTAGTATAACAGAAATGAGCTGTTTTTGTTTTAAATATCAGGGGTGGAAACATGTTTTGATTACTGGAGGATAGGCATGTGTTTCATATCCTGCAGATCTCTTCATCCCACTTTATTATTAGCTATGAAGATTGTTTACTCTTGTTAGATTCATTAGCTCTGAAATGAGCTGGAACTCATGGACTGTCTTCAGCTCTAACATCATCGCCCACAGCTTCCCCATCCTTAAGCTTCCATCTTGCTTCAGAATAACAAGAGGTCACTCTCGTCATTTTGGGTGCAACACTTTGCGTATAATTGTGTGCGACCTGTAGCCTAATGCTTGACTGCAATCCTCTTTAAAATATGCACACGACCACCTCCTCCAATCAAGACGTGTGTCACCTACTCTTTGTAGATGAAGCCAAAGCTATTGGCTTTAGTGACTTTTTTGGATGAAGCACTTGGTGGCTCTGTTCATGTGTGCCACGAGCGTGTTTCCATGCTGCAGTCTTGATAAGCATGGATATTGAATGGGTATCCTATGCTACGGCAACAACGTTAAATGTGTTGCTTGAGAGCCTTTAAATCTTACTGGTATTAATCTTGCCCCTCCTGCAGTGTAATCCAAGCGATCTGCTGGCGTATGGTTATGGCCACCCAATCATGTGGTGTCACACTTTGTGGTGTGCATAAATATAAGGGAACTTCTTGCGTCCTACTCATGGTCACTTTTTAAATTAGGTATTCAATTTTATGGGCTGTAGGATATCAAATTGCGATACATGTGCAGTAATCACCAGGGCTTTTGTTTACAGGCGTAAAAATTGGTCAGGAAGCCAGCTTTTCACAGATTTGTAGTATGCCTTAAATATTAATGAGGCGCATTGTGACCCCACAAGTTAGTCATCTGTATAGCTTTGGTGTACCCTTATTTATTACATTTGGTTGGCAGAGCACATGGTACTCTTTTGGTAAATCATGGAAGCGATAAGCACTGAAGTGGAGGTGAAGAAAGGGACAGATAAGCAGCCACGGCATCTTTGGAAAGAGGAGATCGTGTGGATAAACAAGGTGAAGACGTTGGTGGAGTGGCGCTACTTCTTGCAGTTTCAAGTCCGACACATAAACATAAGGCTATGCCGAATTCATAGGGGATTCACAATACGCCTCGCATTAATATTTTAGGCACACTACTAATCTGCTTATCAAATTGTGGGCATGAGTAAATGCATGTATAGTACTGAAAAGTCAGCATCCGACAAATGTTTCGCCCGTTATCTAAAGCCCCGGTGGTTATTGCGCACGGCCGTATAATCGCGATGTGATATCGTGGGGCCTTAGTATTTATTTTTACTACTGTGTGAGCCATATGTACTGGACTTCTGGCTAGCTAAGGCTTCCTTGCCTACACGCGTGTGCCGCCGTCTCTGCAGCATTTGACGATCTTTGTTATGAGAACAGTCCAAAATATTTCCGCTGATCTCAACATCCGCTGTACCTCTGCCAAATAGGTCACAGATACTGAATGGAGGTTGGGGAGGGGGACACTGAAACAAGCAGAGGTGCCTCTGGGCCAGTGCAGGTCACTTGCTATGTTGGGGAAACCACCGACGTTTGTGGACGCTCCACATGTACACACCTTTTCAAAATGCTCTAAGTGATATTGTGTCTTGGCTATAGTGAATCAGGTTGTTCTCAATTAAAGATTCAGTTCATATTTAGTGTATAATATAAATTCTTGTCTATTGTTTAAAATACTAGTCAGCATATGCTTTCCCTTCATGTGCTGTCTGGCTGCAGCCCAAGTAATCCAGCTTACCGTGGTGCTTCCCCTAGTGGTCTGTTTTTACATAACACTGACGTCAGGCTTCTGGTTTCTGTGTACCAGGGGGTGTAACCATCAGGCAGCGTGCTGCAGGGGCCGCCTCAGCCGCACAGCCAGCATTTACAAGCTGCTACGAATTAGTCTGCCATTTAGGTGTGCGATACCTGGTCTACCCAGAATGCCAGTTCCGTATCGCTGGAAAACAATACATTTATCAGTCCACTATTATTAGAAATTCTGCAAACAGTTCCACCCCCCATCTCTAAATGCCTTCTGTTCAGTTTCTAACACCATGGCACCGGTACTTATGCAGTGTTGCATGTAATTTGGGGAGCTCTTTTAATATAGTCTGTCAGGAGCTGAGAGTTTGATTTTCACACCTCATTTGCCTTGTGCTTTTTGAGTGTTTTGGTGCTGTTTTTACGGTGTGTGGACCATGAAAGCCTTTATGACCTTTCACATTCTGACCAGGACGATTCACGGTTTCCGTGCACGAGTGCAGACCGACCTTTTGCCTCTGGTTTTGTGGGACACTGCACCTGTCACGGGTGACCCTTTGAGTCTGAGCCATTCTCTCATGAGTTGTATCATCTTTTTCTACTTGACTTGGGCTTTTTGCACAGAATTTTCGGTAACTCGCATCTATGGAGCCATTTTTCTCTCTGCTAGTTTTTTAGATTTTTTTTATGTCCATAGTTTAATAAATTGTTATGGTTATTGAGAAGCACCATAATCACTGTTTTTGCTTAATATTAATTTATGTGCAGCTTAAGTGTCCAAAATGTTACTCCGAAGGTCAAGCCTAGATCTGTCAGCCTGGCAAACTGCCCAGCTGTTCACCAAACCAAAGTTCATTGTTAAAATTCAACTTTCAAAGTTTAAACTGCAATGTAAAGTGCAATGTAGACATACGACGTAGGGTTTTCGTTGGGCTAAACAGACTGTGTGCGTTATTGTCGTCATGGTGTGAGCTCAGTGTGGGAACCGGGCCAGCCTTAAATTGGGTCTGCTGTGCAAGCCAGCCTGGATCCCGCGAGACCTCATGCCATTGTGCCGCTTCAGCCCAACACATTCAGTCAAACACATGCTTCTTGGGGTATCTATGGCAACCATATGCAGCACATCCTCCACAATTACAGGTTTCCAGTTTTTCATTTTTGGCCTGAACGCTGGGCAGCCACATTGCATGTCATCTGGTGTGCGGTGCTCTTCGTCTCTGTCTTTAGGGTTAGACTGTAGAGCACTGTGAAGGGGAACCTTCACTCTGTCTTTTCTCCCCCTTCTGTAAATTTCCCATAGCGCACATGTGCATGCTTTTGCACCCTGCAATGGGTTATAATACTCTCCAGGCTCCTCCCCTTCTTGTGCCCTGTGCTGCCTTGGATATTGACCAGGCTTACTGAGACACTGGAGAGCTGGATGGGTGGATGGAGGGAGGGAGGGAGGGAGGGAGGGCTGGGCTGGGCTAATGTTGAAGCAGGGTTTCCAAATGTCCTGCTATATCATATTCTGACCCCCCCTGTCTCTGTTACCTCCTCATCTTAGATCTCAAGAGAGAAGCCAGCATCTGTCACATGCTGAAGCACCCCCACATCGTCGAGCTGCTGGAGACCTACAGCTCGGATGGGATGCTTTACATGGTCTTCGAGTTGTAAGTATGCTCCGCGTAATCCTTTTGGGTTGTGTGTTTCCTCTCCTTGGTCTGTTGAGTTTGGGTGCGGCTCTGCCAGTCAGCATGGCCTTGTGGGTTGTAAGTGTGCTGTGCTCGGCCTACCTGTGTTTTGAAGAGACCTTCTGGGGAGACGGATCTCTCTGGTCAGGGCAAAAAAAGTGAAGCAAAGGCTCATGCTAGCAGTCAGGACTGTAGCAGGTTCAGGATTCTGCTCATTACTTCTTGTTTCTGTTCTGCGTGATGTGAGCATCACAGCTCTTCTCTTTGATCTCTGGCCGGTGCTCTCAAATGAATTTTTTTTTTTTTTTTTTTTTTTTTGATGGGTCACGGCCCCCAGTAGAAACTCAGTTTGGTGAGAGAACCGAGAAGAGACTGAAATTGTAGGGATTGAACTTGAGCGTCCGATAGGGCAGGTTTGCAGCATCCTGCTGTTTAGTTGTCCTGGCTTATCGTAGAGAAGGTTGTGTAAGAGACAGAATAGAGGGTGCAAGTTGTTAGGCTATAGAGGAATACGTGATTCTGAGTTGGAGGGAGCACACTTAAGAGCTCTCATGAAATCTGCCCCTTTTTTGACCCCCTGCGGAGGGGAACAACGCCGTAAGGCATAGAGCTAAGATAGTCGGGGGTGGGGAGAGGTGATGTGGTCTCACTGGTGCCTGGCTATGCAGTGGTGGCAGGGAAATTCCAGGCCGGCCTTCAGAAGCGGCTGAACTGATTGGGCCCAATGCAGTCACATGGTAGCACTGTCAGATGCGAAAACATGCTACTGAAATCACCTTTTGGAATTATATTCACTAATTCTCAGACATTGGCTCTGCAATTTTTTGCACCACCTGTGCAGTTATTTATGATGTCATGCTGACCGATTCCAGCTGCATCCAGGCGCCGTGTGCCTGTAAAACTGCTTCCATTTCCCTAGATGTCTCCTCAGCTGCAGCCCGGAGTCCTGATCTCTGCTCCTTTTAAGACCCAGACTTAAATGTGTGATGATCTCACTATGTGAAGGATCGTTTTCGTCTTTGGCGAATGGGAACCGTTATGAGTCCCAATTTGCTGAGGCTTTGGTTAGCTAGTGATCGTTGATCCGCCGAATTTCCCGGCTGTTCTGATGGGGATTACTCCCCGTCTGTCTGCCAAGAGCTTTTAAAGAGCTGAGCAGGGAGCAGTTAAAGAAGCGGTCCTTGGGTGGGTACAAAGACCGGCTTCCCTCCCTGCTAATTGTCTCTTCTGCACCACAACTGAGACAGACTGAGCTGGTGTATCTTTTACTTTCCCCTCTGTGGGAGTCTTGCTTCAGCCGTCATTTAAATGCAAAGTGAACCTTTCGAAAAAGCGTGTTCCGCTTTGAAAGTCCTTCAGCCTCACCAGTGGATGTGAAGGACAGCACTCGGGTAAATTTAATTGTCATGGTAGTTTGAGTCTGGAGTGTTTATCTTGCTGCATGGCGTCTATGCTTGGAGCGGTTCTAGTGGTGGTTTTAACTGGAAAGAGTCTACATCGATGCATAAAACAAAACACGATTCCTGTTTCGGAGAATTTCACCTATGACTGAACATTGTTAAAAGATACTGAGATTTGAATTCTGCAAGGCTGGAGTTTAGCTGAGGGTCTGGTATATTCAGCTCTGTTTAATTATTATTTAATAAAACAAATTAGAATGACAATGCTGGTTTGGGTGCTCCCAGTAGAGTATCCCCAGAAGGTACGCGTTGCTTTAGAGAAATGTCCTCATCATTGTTAGACGGCTAAAAAAAAAATAAGACACTAATGTTCTGCTCTTTGTGTTTCTGACAGCCTAATGTATCCAGTCATTATTTCTCTGCTACTGTAATTATCATCAGACACCAGCCTGTAATGTTACTCTCCTCTCCGCCCTCTTGCTGCCCCACCCTTCTTTCCCACCCCCTCCCACAGCATGGACGGGGCTGACCTGTGTTTTGAGATCGTAAAGAGAGCAGACGCCGGGTTCGTCTACAGCGAAGCTGTTGCCAGGTGAGGCATCTTTGCTGCCCTGCTCTGAGTGAGCAAAGGAAACCGATAAAGATAAATAGAAACTGAAAGGACCCACGCATCCCATAATATTTCCTGTCTAGTGATGCATGATCATCCTTGCCTTGTAAGAAAGGTTGTTCTCATTGAGCACCAACATCACCAAAATGAGATGCATTATTGGAGATCACCCGGCTCACATGATCAGTTTTCTTTAGAATTTTCTTCTGTTTTGAATCTCTCCCCAAAGCTGTCTGTAGGCGTGTACCTGTCCCTTTTTGTGTCTTTTATTGCCTGGTGTTTAACACAAACAAATGATGCTGAAAGCGAATATCAGTATGTTTAGAGATGAGGAATGTTCTGTTCAAATGGACTGATTAGCCCTCCAGCCATGCTAAAAATGTGCCTGAGTGTAGGATTTGCTTAGAGCGCTGTTTCCCAACCCGGTCCTCGGCCAGGTCCCTGTTTTTACTCTCTCTGAGCTCCCTGCCAGACAGTCCACAAAAATGCGGACTGACTGTGGGTCCCCAAGGACCGGATTGGGAAACCCTGACTTAGAGGCCTCCACTTTCATTACTGGCCAGTATGAGCTCTCTGCTGTGATGCTGGGAGACTAGGTCTCGGCCAGTCAGAGCTGGCTTTCATACCTTTTTTTTTTTTTTTTTTTTCCTTGCCCAGCTGCTTTATAGACTACTGATGGGAATTTCTCAGGCGATTTAATGTCTGTGCTCCTGCTGAAGTGCCTTTATGATCGTAACTGCAGCAAAACGGGGGCCGCTAATGCAGTCAGGTCGGGCCGCTTTGTGTGCACGTTAGGAGCCCGCTGCAGCACGTGGATCTCAATTTTGACAATTTCCCTCCCCCCCCTCCCTCTCTTTAGTCACTACATGCGGCAAATTTTGGAAGCACTGCGCTACTGCCACGACAACAACGTCATTCACCGGGACGTAAAGGTACGACCTAATGGAGCGGTTGTCTTGGTAACGGTCTGCCTTGTTGAAGGCAGGAGCAGTGCTTTTGGGTGGTGCTTCCCAGACAGCGGCCCTCTGTGTCACCGTTAATGCTCTTGTGTGTTTGTTGAAAGTGTAATACAACCTATCCATGGTTTTCCATTAAATGTTGGACTTTTGCTTGTGGAATTGCTGCCATTCAAGCTGGGTATTGAGCCGGGTCCCTTTCTGTGAGCCTGTGTGACCGACCACTTCGCAACTGAACTTGTTTCCAGATGTTTCCACTTAATAATCACTTCACTTGTTGAGAACTCACTTGTTGGTAAGACAGTGTCCTGTGTTGGGGCCACACTTAAAATCACTCGCCTTCTCCTCATGGACACCCAAACCAGTATTTGTTGCACGAGATTGCATGGCTTTACGTTTTATTATGCTTCTGTGTCTCTTTAAACGTATTGCTCCCAAGTGTGCTATGTTTTTACACAACAGAAGTACATCGTCCGTTTTTAAAGTGTGGATTTCTTTGCACGGCACAAAAAGGGGTGAAATGTACAAATAAAACTTGCTTATTTGCATTTGTATAAAACGTTAGGTTTTTGCCCTGGCCTGTGATTTCTGTGCGTAGACTTCTCATGCCCGGCATGTGCAGCCATTTTTAAAATGTTTCCGTGGGCCGATTTATGTCCTGTATTTATCTGGTGAGGGTTTTACCACTGCGATTAAATCACACACTGGAAATATCCAGTATGCTTCAAGGTGTGTCGTTTAACTGTGGGGTGACCTCCTGCCAGCAGTCTTATCTTCTGCTGCATCTCCGCCCTGAGTCTTGACACATTTGAATGCAAAGGGGCATGACTTTATATCGTCTTATCTTATTTGCAGATAGCTGGGAGTGATATAGTTTTACATCGTAATGTATTGTGTTGCATGACCTGCTGTTTTATTGCACATGTATGCATTGTGTAAATATGACTTTTCTGCACCAAAAAATGACACTTGGTCCTTTTATCCTTTACGTATCTGAATAAATCAAAATTTCCTTGTATCTTTACAATTTGTAGTACCAGGACAATCAATATGCTGAAACACCTAAGGAAAATATAAAGGAAGTCAAGAAAAATTTCAGGGGGTATCTAACTGTTCAGAAACTGGTTTGGCAGAGTCCGTTCAGTGTGAAATGGTGTGTACTGTGTGTGTGGGTTAGTAGACCATTAAGTATCTGTCCTGCTGTAGTTTCTTCCTCTTCCGATATGGTTTGTCACTTCACCATTAAATGAGATGTGCTGGCCGCAGGTTTGAGAGCTTTCTCAGCCAGCTTGTCATATGGGCGGGCAGTCCTGTTACGGCAGGCAGCACAGCGCCTAACACGTGGCTGAGATTTGCAGTTTGAAGATCCAGGAGACCAGTCTGCTGTAGTATCTCTACGTAAGATGCTTAACCTGGGTTCAGTGAACTGGCCGGCTTTATAAGCGAGTCAGAATCGCTTCATTGCTTTGAATAAACACGTAATCTGAGCAAATATCTGTTTTGGCAGAGAGTATAAGATGCTGAGTAAGTATAAGCAGTGTTTCTGGGTGTTTGTACAGTACTGTGTATAGTATGCAGTATAGAACATGGCATGCTCCATTAATAATCTTGCTGCAGGGTCTGCTGGAGTGAAACTGCCCCACATAAATATAAGGAGTGTGGCTGAGTTTATGCGGTTATTCAAATCACTAACCAACCCCATCTGCGTGGATTAAGGATCCTGGAATAACTACAGCAGTGTTTTACTTCTGAGATGTTTGATGTGTGAATTCCCCACCACAGCTTGTGAGCTTGATATCCTGGCAGTATATACTTTAAAACTGTCGCTCCCTGCCGTCAAGCTGTCATGGAACTCTGTGCAAAACCCTGCGTTTTAAATGCAAGCAAGGGCTATTCTATTAGGAGACCAGACAGCCCTTAAAGCTATCAGCTTCCTCAATATCCATTTATCTGACTTTTCTCACTAGTGTTTATTTTGCTTGTTTTGACTTCTCAGTCAAAAGGTGGAAATCCTGAAGTAGTGATGTTACACACCCATTTAAACTCTCATCATTTTTATTTTTTTAGTTACTTTAATCAAACATTGTTGGGAAAATGTCCTGAGGATTTGTAGGGCAGGTAGGGTTGTAATTTTTTTTTCTTATACTGTAACTATTCTGTGCTGCTAATTGTTTGCTATGTTATTAATCAGATTTAATGCATATCCTTAGAAAAGCAGTAGATTGGGATGTAACACCTTCTCGGATTTTCTCTGACGTTGGTAACTGGAACCCTAACTCAGGCCAGGCATCGTCAAGCTTCTGACCAGAATGTTTCCAGTTCTAGTCTCAGGCAGGACCCTGTGGCTGCAGGGTTCATGAAAAAATATACCCGTTACAGTATTAAGCTCTATAAATGCTTATAATTAGGAAATAGAAATTACTTCGGCGGGTAAATCTCTTAAGCAACTCAAGTAACAAATTCCTCTGTGTGCTGGAAAAGTTACCCCTCAGCTCAGTAATGATTTACCTCTAAAGCCACTAATTATGGTTTCATATCTATTTCCTGAAAAAGGCCTCATTTATATTAAATAATGGCATCTAATTCTGGAGCTTCCACTATTCCAGAGCCCCAGACCACAGCGTCCTTTGTATGAGCAAACATTAAGGTATCAGACGCTGAAACGAAGGCTGTTATTTTGATGAGGTTATGTTTAATGCAGAGAGAAGTGAAACCTGTGAACCACTAATGGAAATTTTACCTGCAGACTGGCCATGGAGAATGTTGTGCTTAATCGTCTCATAAGGCTTTAGCCTCTGTTGCACAGATGCACAGATACTGCACGTCTGTAAATGCATTGATTTAGCTTCAGTGTTTAGCATCCGGCTGCACACTAAGTTTGATGGATGGGCTGGAGGCTAGGCGTAATCAGAGGACTCCCAGTGAATGTGCCTTCCTCTCTCTCAGGGTGTGCTGGTCTGCCGGATTGCTATTTTTAGCGTCAGACTGGATTATACACACGATTAAAACGGGTGTTTGAGGGAGCAACAGATACATCCCCAAATCGCAAATCCTCTCTTTACTTTGGTATAAACCCTGCAGCCTATATACTGACAGCTCGGTGATGTCACCCCAGCACCAAGCATGGTGGCTTCAGTGGGGCTTACCCAGAGATCCCAGCCTTTCTAGTGCCGACGGGCCAAATCAGGATGTTTAACCCACCCTGGGTGGGATCGCTGCATGCTGACAGACTCTGCCTTCCCGGTTTGAACCCTCGTTTGTTGGAGTGCTTCAGGTGGTGTTACGGACTAACCTATGTGCAGCCTGGTCCAAGGTCAGTGTACCATGATCGCTGTTTCCCAGATGCCAAACCCTGTGGGTCAGGATGGTCCAGCAGCCTGAGAGAGAGCAATTTTCCAGAACCATCACCACAGCAATAGGTGGAGACTGGTGTTTTTACACTGGCTAATTTCATTCCCAACTTCTTGAACTAGAAATGGGTGGTGTGTAATGTGTGAGAGAGAGAGAGAGAGAGAGAGAGAGAGAGAGAGAGAGAGAGAGAGAGAGATATATATATATATAAAATTTGTCTTGAGCAGAGTGATGAATCTGGACTGGGCATTTGTTAAATGTGCTTTAGGTCAAATATTACATGTAAGATTGAATATTTTGATTTACTTTTGGACATTTCTCTCAATCTTAATGTCAGAGTTTGACAGATTTTTTGCTTTCCCAGCTGTTTACTCAAAACTGTTCTTAATTCCTGATAACATTTTCAGTTTAGAAAGTTGTGATGCAGAAAATTAGATTCTTTATGGGGGTGAGTGATGAAAGAAAAAGCAAAGAATACCTGAAAGTGGTCTCTCTTCAGCCTCTAGTGGACTGATAAGGAATTGCAGTGACGGCAGCGGTTTCAAATCATTCAGCTGCATAGTATGAATGCAAAAAAAAAGAATCCACAAAATCGATTTACATGCGTAACTTGTAAAAAATATGATTCGTAGAATGGTTTGCTGTTTAGTAACAAGTATTTTGTTTGCAAGTATCAACAAGATTTTCAGTTTAGGTGGAGTAGGTATTGCCTGATATGGCTGTAGGTGGTGAAAATGGTATGTTTTACGTGTGTGTGTGGTCCCAGCAGCCCTTTTGAAATCATGACCACTGTGATGGACGCTCACCGTTGTGATTCCCTGCCCTTTCTTCTCCATGTCTTCTGAGGCTACAGTCCACTTCTGCATCAGCTCCTTTTCTGTATTTGTAGTCAAAGTTGGAATTTTGGAATTTGACAGTAAACATACGACCCACTGCTTACTTAAAGGATTGGCGTTACTGTGCAAAACAAGAATATGAACAGAGATAGACATAACTGGTACGCAAGTACGCATTCACCTTTAAAAGCGATACGCGCAACAATCGATTGTTTGTAAAAGCGCAAATGCGTACTTTTATGTGCATTTGTGCAGCTATGACAAGAAAATACTTTGCATTTTAACCTGCATACCGCAAATGAAGTAGTTAGCATATATAGATTAAAATGCATTACATATTTTTTTCATATCAGCGCAAATGCACATAAAATAAGTACGCGTTTGCACTGTTACCACAATCGATTGTCACACGTATCGCTTTTATAGGTGAATGCGTACTTGCGTACCAGTTATGTCAATCCCTGAATATGAAAGGACTTGCATATTGAACGTACAGCTGCAAGGTAAAATCGCGGTGGAAGAATAGTTTTTTTTTTTATGATGCTGTGGTACTTGTACAGTTAAGCCTGAATGATTTTCTTTGCATATCAGATAATGCAAGAACATGAGATGAGTTTGTACATTAAATTTTTTCTGAAAAGCAAATGTATATATGAAATATGTATTACATATGAAACATTCGGACGTGTAGGAATTTGATATGTCTGTTGTATTGAGTCCTTTTCTGGCATCCAATCACATTCATTCTTACAATTGCATTGTTTCCTTAAACAATTAACTTATTTTTTTAAGCTCTAGAGGTGTCGGTCAGTCGACAGCTTCACTTTGACTTTGGGCAGCATGTCAGCTGAAACGGCTCCGCAGTGATGGAAACAGTCGTGTTGTCTTTAGTAGTCAAGGTGCCTTTGCGGTGGAGAAGACCCACCCATCGTACCATGCAGAGGTTACGGCTGTGGGTGCTGCAATGTACCGCGCAGCAGTACTTCACACTGATGAAGCCCAGCAGGCTGGTGCTGATATGCATTTGTATGTAGAAGGCATTGCCTATCACCCTGCCCAGGACGGGGTCCATTGTCCAGAGGTTTCCATTAATGTGGCACAGCACACGTTGGGCGGGCAGTCAGGCAACAGCACGTCAGCCTCGGCTGCGTTAATGAGAAACGCATGCAAAGAGGTTTTCTTAGATAGCATGTGCAGCAACTCCCAGAGAAGTAGGTTTCCTGCCAGACCCAGCAGAAAGAAAATAGAATATAAGATGGCTTGGGACATGCTTTGGGTGTCATTGGAGATGCAGGTCATGTTGTGGTCTGCTGTGGAAAAAGTCTCCTTAGTCATTTTGGGCTTTTTGTGTCGGCTGGTGTGTAGAAATAAATTGGTGGGCCTGAAATGTTGAGACTGCCCATTGTCTGTACTGTGCACAGACACAGAAAATGTTTATTTATATGCATGCCTCTTATTTTGGAGACTTGTATAAATGCTTCTGTGGAAATGATTTTCTGGACATTGTTGTAGACAAAAGTGGAGAATTTACATGAATGCACAAATCAAAGGCTGCTGTGTGATGATTTGATTCACTCATTCCTTTATTCAGTTGAACCTTTTATTTATTTCTCAGTATGTTACGGTCAAGTTAAGAGCTTTTGCTTGATGTCTAACTTACCTTCTTTGTTTGGGTGTGAACTCCTGCTTTTTATAAGGTTTATATTTCTTGTTATATAAGAAGCTGTATAGTTTCTTTGGGCCATGTAACGCCCTGCAGGGTAGGACTTCTGTGCGCGTGACCAGAAGGTTGCCGGTTCAGATCCCAGCCGAGTGATGCAGTCATTAAGCCTTTGAGCATGGCCCCCATTCACAGTTGCTTCAGGGACACTGAATGCAGACTGTCCCTGTGCTGTAACCCCCAAAACTTGCTTTCACCAGTCTATGTCTGTGTGTCTCTGTCCTCTCTGAGCGCGGCGATAATTTTCACAGACCTGCTGCACAATTACCCCCAGTTTAAAGGGAAAAGAGAGGTGGATGGAGGGCTGGTGACCGCATCTCTCAACCACAGACTTCACTGTGTGGAGTTTAGCTATGCTTATTGGTCTTCGATCAGAACTGAAAGTTTCTGTTTGTGCAAAGTGCTAATTTGATTTGATGAAATGACGTCTGCGTATATGCACACATTTTTATGTAGGTTGAGTAGTGTTGATCTCACATTTTTTTTTTAGCCGCACTGTGTGCTGTTGGCGTCCAAGGAGAACTCTGCTCCGGTGAAGCTGGGAGGGTTTGGGGTGGCCATACAACTGGGGGAGTCTGGTCTGGTGGCAGGAGGTAAGTATGGCCCCAGAGCAGCTTCTCAAAGCAGGAGTCTCGCTCCCTCTGACGTAGCTGAATTGCTGAATACATGAAACATTAACCACAAGGAAGCCTTTGTGTTCATATGTTTACAATGTAGTCGTTTTTAAAATACAATGATAAAATCATTCTGAAATAACGCAATTTTGGCAGAATATTTTCGTTATCATTGTAGAATGCTGTGGCGGTATACCTGGGAATCTCTGAACTGCAGTCCGCTGCACATTCTGCAATACTGAACAAACCTGAATGCTAGATTTAAATAACTCGCTTAACCATGTGAAGATGTTCCCTCATTTGCAGGCTGATTTGCAATTTCACATTGTGTCATAGATGCTAAATGAATTCATCTTTTATCCTTAATAGGATATGCAGTAATGAATATTTATCATGTTCTCTCCCCCCCCACAATTAGAATGGACTGGGGGGGGGGGTCTTTATTTTGGTACTTATCACTTTATAAATGCAGGTCGTGTTGGGACACCTCACTTCATGGCCCCCGAGGTGGTGAAGAGGGAGCCGTACGGAAAGCCGGTGGACGTGTGGGGGTGTGGGGTCATTCTCTTCATCCTCCTCAGTGGCTGCCTGCCCTTCTATGGCACCAAGGAGAGGCTGTTTGAGGCCATCATCAAGGGAAAGTATAAGGTACCAGACCTAGCGTTTCTTTCTGTAGCAATTAGCTAAGCACAGTACTGATGGCTGGAGTGGAATCTATGCTGACTGGCTGGGCAGTGATTGGCAGCTCAGTGTAATTCTCCCTGAAAAGCCTAAGGCCGTTAGAGGCATCTGAAGTCTACCTTAATCTCCAGGCAGTGCTCTTGGGCTGGTCTTGGGGGATAGTTGGTTTTCCGTTTTGGAGAATGCCAAAAAGAATGCCCTTCTGTTGACAGACCGCGGAACATGAAGGAAGCTCGCAACCTTCCAAACTCCTTGTATTTCTATCTATCTCATCCATATTTTGTATATTTGCTATATTTCTGTGTGTGTCAAAAGTTTGGACACACCCACCCATAGAAAGTTTATTTTTTTGTGCTATTCTTTACACTTTACAATAAATTATAAACGCATAAACTACAAAATAATATATGGAATCATGCGCAAAAAAATTTAATTTGTTGTTTATGGGTGGGGGGGCGCAGCTCTGTGGGCTGGAACTCAGAAGGTTGCCGGTGCAACTCCTGTGGTCGGCAGAGTGATGCCAGCATTGGGCCCTTGAGTGAGGCCCTTAAGCCTAATTGTTCCAGGGGCTGGCTGACACTTTCTCCTCTACGCCAGTTTCCTCCTGGGATGCTTTTCCAGCTGTCCTGAAGGAGGTCCCACATATGCTGAGCTCTCATTGGCTGCTTTCCGTCACTATCTGGTCAAACTCCTCCAAAACCATTTGTACTGTTTAGGTCAGGAGGCCAGGTCATGTGATGCGACACTCTATCACTCTCCTTTGTAGGCGGCTTGGGGTGTTACTGACTGTGTGTGTGTGTGTGTGTGTGTGTGTGTGTATATATATATATATATACACACACACACGTGTACAGAGGTAAGGAGCGTGTGCTGATTACAGCATGTTGCTGCACCCACCACACCACCTCAGGGATGTGCAGTCGTGAGGCGGGTGATACCTTAGCACAACCCTACTCTAGATGGACCAGTGTGAATTTTTTTGCCAGTGGCTGCAGTGCCAATCCTGCCACCAACCCCTAAGTTATTCCCTGTAAGTTGGAGGACCTCCTTATAAGACTAGATGTAGATTAACATCATACCCAGGACGAAGCAATCGCAGGTTAAGGGCCTCGCTCAAGGGCCCAATGATGTAGGATCATTCCAGGCATTCACAGGTTCCAGTGCCTTCCAGTTGCTGACACAGATCCCCAGCCTCAGAGCCACCACTCCGCCCAATATGTGTATGTGTGTGTGTATGTATATATATATATATGTGTATGCTTTTATATAGATACACATACATTCATCAATAGTTCATACTGGCTTAATATATGAATATTAAATATTTTATATATATATATATATATATATGACCTGTGTACATTACTTAGGAAACAACTGTTGCACTATTTGCAAGTAGTATGCTCATTATGCGTGATATTTACATGAGGAGAGCTTACTATCTCATTTCTCTGTGCACATGTACAATGACATTATAGTTGACTTTGACCTCTTCCCTACAGATGAACCCTCGGCAGTGGGGCCACATCTCCGAAAGCGCCAAAGACCTGATACGACGCATGCTGATGCAGGACCCTGCAGAGAGGATCACCGTGTATGAGGCTCTCAACCACCCTTGGCTCAAGGTAGCAGAGTCCACCATTCTTGGCTTAAAGCAGAATTCTCTGGCCCACTTTGTCTCAAAGTGTCGAGGCTGGCACCCAAGAGAAGGATGTTGCCACAAATGTTGGGGGTTAACTAGCTTAAGAAGCAGCAGGAAAATGGTTTACATGTGGTGTTTTGTTTGTGTATATATATAATTTTCTGTCCCCTTTATAAGTCCAGTGCTTTATGTTGGCATGGCAAACAAAATGTTTTAATAGTACATTGAATTGTATGTTTACACTAAGGGTTAAGTCCTCTGTATGACGGTTAACCATCAGAGACAGCAATGAATTTATTCAAATTACAGGCTACTTATTTTATGGCATCTTTTATAATGAATTGAGCGCTCTTTTGAGTGTGATACATTGTGTGTTAAACTCAGGAGAGAGACCGCTATGCCTACAAGATCCACCTGCCAGAGACCGTAGAGCAGCTGCGGAAATTCAACGCCCGGAGAAAGCTGAAGGTAAGGTGCTTTCTGGTATTACACTCCGGAGTCTGCCACCACATGAATATACATATGACCGTTTGTTGACTAGCCTACTGTTTCCCAACCCAGTCCTCGGGGAACCCCGGTAGGAGTGTTGGGAGGGAGCAAAAACGTGGACTGGGTTGGGAAATACTGGACCGGCCCGCTTTTTCCGATGAGTAACCTGGGCCTCTGCTGTCTTCAGGGGGCTGTGCTAGCTGCTGTCTCCAGCCACAAGTTTAATTCCTTCTACGGAGACCCACCCGAGGAACTGCCTGATTTCTCTGATGACCCGACATCTTCTGGTGAGCTCCCATAAAGAACTCTCCTGGGTGACAGCTGCCTTTCTACACAAGACCTTTGTTGTGTCAGTAGGAACATATAGAGATGGAGACTTTGTATTCTTTCCATTTTAGTTATAAGTTAACTATGGAAAATGGTAGAATGCAGATATGGCTAATATGGGTGCCATTGAAATATCTGTGTAACTGTGCACCAGGTGATCTTACTGTTAAATGCGAGTGCCAGGGAACCAGCTTTGAGCTCAGGTTTGTGTAGACTGAGGTCGTGTTGCCAAATCTTGCTTGTATATCGTGACTGATCTGTCATACAGTGATAATGGTACACTCGTACCCAGCACGGCTTTGCGGCCTTACCGGTCTCCATAACAACCAGCCTCTTTCAATTTTCACTCTGTAAGATATACCTGCTGTCAGTTTGGAATCTCATCTTGATAGTTGTTTAGATTCAAGTTTATTCTATACCTTTTTTTCCACCTCAGTCTCTTCTCTAACCACCTGTACCTGTACATAAGGATTTCGTCAAAAGAAATAGAATTTCTGAAACTAGAAATTTCTGGTTCGCATGAACTTCAAAGATTGTGTAGCTGTATTTGTTCTGCCCTAGAGGTGTGCCCACCAATCAAGCCGTTACGCAATCTTGTCCTTCCAGGCCTGGTGTGCCATGCTCACCACCGGGGCTTTTTTTACCCTGAGAGACGGCATGTGTTCCCATGTTGTCGTCTCACATCGATAGTTGATACCATGTTGTCTAATGACAAAGGACCTTTCACATATCCTGCTTTAAACAAGATTTTCATTTGCATTTAAAGTGCTGTTCACAGGCAAATGAGACCAGCGACAACCTCTGAAGAGCCGGTAGTTCTTAGTAGTTTCATCAGGGAATCGCTGAGATTGGGTGTGTTTCTGTACTGTAAGCTTCTAGAGTCTCTTGCTCTCTTTGTGTTGCTTCTCAAAATTACTTTGTATGGCGGTTTCAAGGCCATTTGTGGTATGAATTTTACGTGGGCCGACAGAATGAAGAGGATGCATAAGAATATACCCCCTTCAAGCTCTTCCATTAGACTGCTAATGATGCGAGACTCGTTGCTGTGGAGAAGATGCTCGGTGACAGGAATTTTTATTCTTAGATAGGCTGTATAATATAAAGCTCCACCATACTGGGCAGTAATGGTGATATCACACTCTTGAGACCTTACTGTATGAGGACAGTCCAGCGACATACTTCACCATCTTTGTCTGAGTGTCTGCACTGTATCTGCTGTACCCAAGAGTTGCCTGACTGTCCAATTTCAAAATGTCTTTTGTTTATCTTAACACTGCCCTCCTTTAGGACTGCTAGCGGCAGAAAGTAGGTATTCCCATGCTGCTTCTGAGTCCCATGTTCTCTTGTGTTCTGACTGTTCATGGGAGTTTTACTAACGCAGAAATGTTCTGGGGGAAGAGAACAAAAAAATTGGTCAGAGGGAGAACCAATCAGATTGTAGAGGAGGTGGGTCCAAACAACTAGAGTTAGGCGGGACCCGCCTCCTCTACAATCTGATTTGTTATCTCTCGGAGCCAATCATTTTTCGTTCTGCCCTCAGGACCCTTTTGTGGGTGTATACCTCCCATGAGTGTTCTGGCTCCCCTCTGTCAGTCAAACCTTTAATACTGCCTTCCTTTGCACAGAGACATCAGTCATACAAAGGGTGTGTTGATGCCCTTTACCTGGACAATCCAGTATCTCCTTTTACTCTCAATATACTTCTCCAGGGTTTATTTGTCATTTCTGTTCTGTGACAAGACCACTAAAATAAGGTTTAAGACTTTGTTATATTTGGCAGCAGTCTTTCTGAAGTATCTTTAGAAGAGAGACAAATGTAGAGAGACCCGGAAGACGAGGACTCTGTCTTCGTCCCTGTGATCTTCTCAATGGACTTTAGTTGGCTGCAAGGACAAAAAATGCGTCATGCCACGGTCATGGCGTTACTGTGCTGCTAAGAAAGCATGTTCTCACAGGCGAATGAAAATGACTGCGATTTGAATAAGCTGCTGTCATCCTTTTGTCTCACTGCTTAGCAGAGGTGGTCAAGGTGCCATGTAGTGATTAGGAAGGCAGTATTAAAATGATTAATCCATTCTGCTCTGTGAGCAAGGGTTCCTGACACTCCCTCATTCCTGATTATATTTTGCATGTTTTTGTCTATCTTTATTCATGTGTGAATGGTCTACTATCTGTATATTGTGTTATGTTGAGTATTTCTTTTACGCATTTAAGTAATCGTCATGGTTCTCCCTGTAACTGTGATGGGGTTTTACCATTGCCTGGGGTATACTTGATCTTCTGCCAAACTTTTGGGTCCTTAAAAGCTGAATTGCCTTGAGTGATGAGTTGTGTGACGTGTGTTACGGGCCTTGGAGTGTTCGGTTCAAGCCGCTGACCCGGTGCTTCTTCTGACCGCCTGCCTCTGCCCCGTCTCGCTGTGTGTTCGACACAGGGGCTGTGTCACAGGTGTTGGACAGCCTGGAGGAGATCCACGCACTCACCGACTGCAGCGAGAAGGACCTTGACTTCCTGCACAGTGTGTTCCAGGACCAGCACCTGCACACCCTGCTGGACGTGAGTGCAAAAAGCCAGCATTACGCAGGATAAAATGCGCGCTCTAGCCAGTACTTTTCCCCAAAAGGCAGAGAGTGCTTGGCTCTTTGTGTGTATTTCAGTGCTTTTAAGATATCGTGTGTTATGAAGCAGAAGTGCACAGCGGCTATACCAGGGCTACTCAAATCACGGGCCTCCAGGTCCAATCCCTGCCGACTTTCCAACCTTCCTCTGCCTGTGAGACAGGTGTGAAGCCTCTGTGGCCAATCAGAAACTAACTACCTGGGAGAACTGAAAACAAGGCCCGGATTTGGAATCGAGCTCCACCCTTTCCCACTTGTTGCACGCCTTGGCTTGTTCTGCACACTTGTTCTGAGTACAAAGACTTTCACGGCCTTTTCAGGGTTGTAGGATACTTTGGGTTTATTAAATGTTTCCTCTGCCACACTTGAATTCACGTTCGTGGGGAAAAGTGTCAGCTCCATCACTCCACTTATAGGACGAGCTGCCTGAAACACAATTCAGTCCCTGAGTAACAGACTGACAACCTGCAATTATGTCCCTGTTCTTTTCTGTTGCAGTTGTATGACAAGATCAACACCAAGTCCTCGCCGCAGATCAGAAACCCCCCGAGTGATGCTGTGCAGAGAGCCAAGGAGGTAAGGGCCAGCTCTGGGTAGGGGTTCTCCTGCATGGAGCCCCTGTTCCCCTCCCTTGCTCTGTGTGTTCTCACCGTATTGTTCCACAATGGGAACCGTATCCATATTCTTAGCCATAAGGCGCTTTCACACCGAAGTTCCAGAACCTGCTCCCTGTTTATAAGTTCCTACGGTGTCTCGATCACGGACTTTTGTAGCTCTTGGCCACTTTCATGTGTCGCTTTCCCACCGCAGGGCAGGAACTGGGACCTTTATGCTAAATAAGCATGGAAAATACAAATAGCTCATAGGTTAAAATTCACACATAATGTAATACAACACTACACCACCGCCCCAAAACAATGCAGGATGAAGTCATTTTCTTTGTTATTTCTTAGTCTGTTGTTGGGGGAATCAGATTAAAATGACATACAGCCTTTTATTTACATTTCATTTAGACGACCTGTGGCATGTTTGTAATTCTTATTAAATCTTCCCCGCTGATTGATCTTTCGTTTTCCTTAGAATAAAAAAATTATGTAACGTTATCCTGCTGATAAGCACTGACAAGTTTCTCTTCCGGTAATAGAAATGTCGGTTATCGATCTAATTTTTCAAGGTAGGAATATGGAGATGAAAGTAAAAAAAAAAAAAATGTGCTAATTGATGCATTTATTGTAATTGAGGTACAAAATAATTCCATCTGCTCGATTTATGCTGCGCTACTTCTATCTCTTTTCTCTGCATTTGCACACAACTTCCAAGTTAACGCTGGTGCTTATGGTCAACAAGTCAGCAAGTTTATCGCTGTGAGCCGCTCCCCAGTAGTTCATATTTGAACGAAAAGTACCAGGTCTGGAATGGGGACTGCTTCTGAGAAACTACAGTTGGGCCGAGTTCCTGCGATGTGCACGTGACAACAGTTCCTGGGTCCAGAAAAATGTTCTGGTTCTTGAAAAGTTCCCACGGTGTGAAAGCGCCTATAGTTCCAGACGTGTTCCCAGTGTACCTGCAGTTCCTTTTGGATGTTTGCGTTCCCTAACTGCAAAGCCACATTTTTAATGTTAAATGTAATGCTGCGTTTAAAGCATATGTATTTGCAGCTTAATATTACCGTCAAGAAAAACAATATATTCAGTCCAGCAGATTGTTTGAGAACTGCATGATTAATGCACACTTTTTATGATGTATATATTTTAAAGAAAATGATGCATGTATGTGTGTGTATGATCCGAAACACCAATGACGCTTTGTAACTTGGGGGGAGGGCTGGAGACACTCTCTTCCTCTCTCTGGCTTTGATGCTCCCTCTTTACCCTGTACTCTTGTCTTGCCTTGATAGCTGGCTAAGCGCTAATGCCCCGTACCCCTCTCCTGCCTCTCAGCCAGAACTCATGGGCACACTTTGCAGTTAAAAGACCTCTTCTGTTCGCTGCTTCATTACACGTAGCGCCTCTTGGTTAATTTTGTTGATCTTACTAAAGATGCACTGTATAGATATTTTAGAGTGTGGAATATTTTGATTTGTGTGGAGGTCTCAGTCTGAAGGGATTGTTTCCCAACGCAGTGTGAATAAACGATTGTTGCTCTGCAGTGATTTTTAATAATTTATTTCTCCTCTCTTAAATCTGAGTCCCGGTCACACCCAGACACGCTTTATTGACTGTACTACACAGGGTGTTTCCAATATGTTCTCAGCAGAAATATTTTCGGCCATCTTCCATCCGTCTTCATTAGCCACTTGTCCCTGTAGTGTTGCAGTTATCCAGATCTAACACCCAGAATCACGGGGCACAGAGCAAGATGCACCAAGCACAGGGTAATGATACTTTGACAGCATCTTCCCTATGGTAATGTTGAGTCTTTGGCCTCAAGATTGTGTAAACTAATTCCAGCTAACATTATGCGATGGGAATTGCCTTTTTTGCATTACTCCAAAGTGAGTTCCTTTGTGATCTCTGATGGAGAAGATTGGAAGGATTTTTTTTGATGACGGGAATTAAAAATCTGAGCTTTCACACATCAGGAACCTGGCTCTTCTGTGTTAATATATTGTTAGATACAGTTATTTACAAGGAGACTGACATCACTCTGGAAGGGAGCAGAGAAAACTGTGAATATGAATTCTCAGCAGGCAGCGAATCACCAACGGCTGCCTGTCTTTGTGACTACAGCCAATGCTGTCATTTATAATTTGTCCTTAGTCTGCATTTGGGTGCAGCGTTGCAAATGTCATATGAGGTTTGTGGAGAACTTTCAGTAGCCTAGGTCATACCCCTTTTTTTTCTTCTTTGAGTCCTACCATTAACGCATCACACTAACGCTAACCGTAATATCAATTGTCAGACTGTCTCTTTACACTCGATTTAATCGATTTAAATTGCAGCTCTGCCCTCTGACAGTGGTCTCACATAAAGACATTAGAATATGCTGTAGTTTCAGCCCCTTTTCCCCTCTCCCCATGTGACCAGTACACACGCCTTAAGCCACGCCCTGTGCCCTGGCTCCACCTTACCTGTCACAGTCCTGCAGAACACCAGGACAGTTTCCTGGTGTTATCTGCCTTTTCTGGGAGATGGATGCATAGGCCAAATTACCATGAAAAGCTTTAACCTTGTCATGGCTGGGCTGAGCCACCAGTCTCATGTCCAGTATCAGTACACTGTGACATGCTTTTATGCCAGTTGAACCCTGTGATTAACCGGGTTTAGTTAGTTTTTCTGGACGACACCAGTGATACTGGGACTTTGATAGACTGTGCGACACAGTGTTAAAAGCATAACTTGGTCCGGAGTGCATCAAGCCTTATGGGAATCGAAGGGCTTTCTCTCAAAATAATCTGCTCTGCTTCTTCTCACTGACAGTTGCTAGTCATACTGAAATGCTATAAAATCACTTTTTTTTCCCCCAAGTTCCAGTTCTTCCGAATGCCTTTAGTTACTTCGGATCAAGGGCTAAGACTAACCCCTAAGCTTCTGCCGGGCCTGCAGAGCTGGTGTCAAAAGGCTGGTGGAGGGCTGCCTTAGGGCGAGTGTGTGACTTAGACCATGTAGGTCCTCAGAAGGACCATTGAGACTGTGCTCCTTTTAATCTCCTGCTTGTCTTCTTATGCGAAGAAGTCCACCCAAGAGGAGACGAGTGCAGCTTTGAAACTTCTGGAACGTGTAAGCAGATGACATGTCCGACACATCCTGAAACATTTTGCTCTAAAGTCCTTCGCTGTGTTAGCGACGGTCTGTCTCTCTCATGTCTCACTCCCAAGGGTATCTGCGGCCCTCTGCTACACCGCAGCGGTTGTGTCGTTAGCATTTTAGCTATAACACTGAAGCCAGTGTTAGTGAATGTCCCCAGGTTGGTCAGAGATGTGTAAGAATGTTGGGCATAGGTATCTTCATCACAGCGGGTGACGTGTCTAATATAACGTTAGAGCTTCTTGGGAGGAATTGTGAGGAGGCTTTTCTGCAGTCTGCACTCCAGGATGTTTTGGTCTGGCTTCTCCCGCAAACCTTCTCTCAGATCCAGGTGGCCTCTGGCAGAATCGCATACCTCTCTCTCTTCACAGGTGCTGGAGGAGATTTCGTGTTACCCGGAGAACAACGACGCAAAAGAGCTGAGAAGGATCCTCACTCAGCCTCACTTTATGGTGAGAAAGAGCACTTTAAATGCATGCAGTGTTTCATGTTATGCACTGTTGTATTATTAAACAATGAACTATCTCAGTGCTGTAATTTGCGGTTCCATGTCTCTGAGGTGTTCAGGGCTGTTTTTTGTCACACTTGTTTTTGGAAGATGATTGGAAATGTGGAGAAAACTGCTTCGTCTGGAGATATTTATGGCTTTGCCATGTATTTATACTTTCGAACCTGTTGAGACATTGAATTTCCAAAAAAGAAAACAACAAAGTCGCTTTCAGAGTGTGTGTGTGTTTCTTTTTTTTTTCTCCCTGACACTGAGTCGAGATATAAGCGAAAGATGAGCGTGTGCCTGGCATTAAAGGTGACAGCACTGAGAAATGGCTGCTGGGTGCGATGCAGTCTACTGGGACCCTTCCAGCTCAGACTGCATGTGGTCGTTAATGAGGCCGGCAATGTCACTTCTATGAACCAGCATAAAAAGTAAAGATGAGGTCAAAAGTCAACACAAAACAAACACAACACTCTGGAGATGTAGCAGGTTCGACGCCGGCCTGTTGTAGAGCAAATGACTCGGTCATGTAGGGCCTCTGCCTTGTACTTCTGTTTTTTCAAATGCTAATACTGTGCGGCATCGGTTTTGTTTGCTTCTCTCCATCTCCAACGAAAGATGAAAACTTCACCTTGGATTTGCTTAATGGGGAATGCTTGCTTTTCAGATTTCTAACAGCCCCCGACCCCCCTACATGCTGATTTCTGTGTCATGAAAGCGTAAAGGACACCAGCTCCCTGTGGCGCTCTGTTGTATCCCTGCCATCTGAGTGATGATCCATAGAGGGCTGCTTAGGGTTGAGGCTTGTCCTTTGAAGGTCCCCGCAGACGGATATTGTGTAAGAGGCTGCTGTAGGCTGTGGTTTGTGAAGCCCAGCTGCTGTTCTCAGGCCTTGCTCCAGACCCACGACGTGGTGGCCCACGAGGTGTACAGCGACGAAGCCCTGAGGGTCACCCCCCCGCCCACCTCGCCTTACCTGAATGGCGACTCGCCCGAAAGTGCCAACGGGGACATGGACCTGGAGAACGTGACACGGGTGCGGCTGGTGCAGTTCCAGAAGAACACGGATGAGCCGATGGTGCGATCGATCCCCAGGAACACACACAAACACTCATGCTGTAGCAAGCTGCCTGGCTGTATTGTGAACTCTTTGATACTCGGAGTAAGCAGAAGCTCATGGTTCCCGGCTCTGTCTGCTCTTCCCCAGGGTATCACTCTGAAGATGAATGACCTAAACCACTGCATTGTGGCCAGGATAATGCATGGAGGCATGATCCACAGACAAGGTACATGCCGTCCTCTCTCTGGTCCTTATGCACGATGTCTATGCCATCGCTATGGCATAGGTGCGTACTATATGCTGCTGTAGCCAGATGCAGACTGCCCCAGAAATGTGACTACATCGCGGCAACGCAGACCACGTACAAGTATAAACGCTTGCAAAGGCCATAGGTCACGGCATAAGCTCTGCATTGACTTGACGTAGAAGTTTCATCAATGTTCAGATGGGCCTTTAAATTACTCACCGGCCCCCTGTCTCCCAGCGGGGGTTTTTGAGAGTGTGAAGAAACTGTTATCAGGAAACTGTGGTCTGTAACCTGACAAAATGTTTCGTGGACTGAGGAAAGCTTAATGAGATAAAGAGCACACAAAGAGCTGTTATTATTGTATTCCCGCTCCATGACACCAGTGGGGAACCTGTGTCTCCAAAGCTAGACGGGTAGCTGTTTTAATGCTCATTTCTGACACTGGCTGCTCTAGCATCTGGTCTGTTAGAGTTGCTGGACATGGCGCTAGAAAGAGGAGGTGTGGTGCGTCTGTCTGCTCTGATGGGTCTCTCCTGCACCAGGAACGTTACACGTTGGAGATGAAATCCGGGAAATCAACGGCATTAGTGTAGCTAACCAAACAGTGGAGCAGCTCCAGAAGATGCTGGTACGTACAGCCTTCCAGAGGTGGCAATTTCAGGTCCAGAAAGTAAAAGTCCAGACCAGGATTTTGTTTCAACCAACCACTTGAGTACTATTTGACTGTGACTCTTTATGTTCAGCTGGTTGGTTGAAACAAAATCCTGGTCTGGATTTTTAGTTTCTGGACCTGAAATTCCACCTCTACAGCCTTCTGATTGTCGTGTACATCGATTGGTTATGTTTGTCCTGTATGTAGGCTAAGCTGAAAGTTTATTTTGTAACTCTGAAGGGCTTGAAGTCTTTAGATAAAGATGAAGACCTCCTGTGTCTATTGAGTGTCTTGTTTCTGCAGAGAGAAATGAGAGGGAGCATCACTTTCAAGATAGTGCCAAGTTGCCGGTCTCAGTCTCAGTCTTGTGAGGTAACAAAGCTGGTTCCGCCAGCTTCTGGTCTTCCTCCACCTGGTTCCCCCTCTAGTTCACTCCTCCTCTTATTTTCTGGTGACCTCTTGTTCATTTCCAAGGAGCCTGTCACTAACTTTCAGCTGATGGCTACTTTAACGGTTCTCCTGAGGTGCTTCTCTCTACGCAATCCAAGTCTCGCGCTGCACACCGATTTCTCGGCCGAGATAACGGAAGGCGCCCCAGATGCGTACATGCGGCTGCTTTGTCGTGCCGGAGTCGAGCCCAGTCCACGGCCCACCCTCTTTGGACAGAATCTATGCAGTCACTCTGTACATTTCCAAGACGTAGTTTTTCCCTGCTTACTCAGAGCTCATGCAGTGGTATTTGTTTTTTACCAGGAAAATTTACCAGGAAAAAAACAAAAAAACTGATTTTAGGATCGTTTAATACTCAAGAACTTAATTTTCTAGGTGTTAAAATGTTACCTTCTTAGCAGAAACCATATTTCTCAGCATAACTGCTCAATTATAGAAGGAAATATGACTCAATCTCTCCATCTCATTGGATAGTTTACATCAGAAGCTATCAGAAAATAATACATATGCCGGTTAAGCGGAACTTTGTGATTGTCCTCACTTGACTGCCATCTTGTGGTGGTATGAGGAATTGCAGCATTGCACAAGCACCTCTTTCCTGTCATGGTTAGTGTTAGTTCTTCCCCCATTTGTCCTGTGTGTCTGTGCCAAGTGTGGCACTGAACCCTGTGTCTTATTTCAGAAAGAGTCCCCCTCCGCGTCCCGACAGTCCCCTGCTAATGGCTACTCCAGCATTACCAGTTCTATCTTGGTAAGGATTCCCACATTTCCCAAGCCCCTGCTTACAATTGTGTTGATTTGGTATCTCATATGGATATTCATCCTTCATCTTTGCCTATTATAAACAATTCTGCAGTGGCATAATAGAGCCCAACAGATTTGTTTTTTACCCCATTGAAACTGTATAGTGTGACTCTACAGTGCACATGATGATGTGGCCCTTTTCAGAACCACAGATCCCAACGAGGGCTGGCTGTACTCAGACCTTTGAATTCCATAGGCCACAAGACCAAAGAGAACAGATCAGCTCATGTCTTTATATCCCTTAGCTTCCGCTATCGGAGTTAGCAAATTGGTGTGCTGTCTGCTACCTGCTCTGCACAGCTTCACCTTTCAACTCTGAAGTGTGCTCCCACACCTGTATGATGCACCAGTTTGCGGTGTGTGTTATGGTGGTTAGCCATGGTGCCTGGCGGCATGCCCTGACTGTCCTGCAAAGCTCTTGTCATCTGCTGCTGCTTCACGCTGATTGCAGGTTCCACTTCCACTGGAACGGCACATGTGGAGGGAAAAAAAATCAACAAGCTGGTTTATTGAGTGATTGTAAATCAGTTCCTGTTGCGTATCTCAGGATTGTCGTTGTGTGCTCTGAACAGCTCTCTTCTAATGGAAGGTTGTGGCTTCTGATCCCAGCAAAATCTATCCTGTTCCACTGAGAGCAAGACACCCTGCTACTTTTCCATGTTCTGTCCCTCCTTCTCCAGCTGGGTCTGAACTTTTCGGCACTTTGAACCAAAGTATACA
Source organism: Mormyrops attenuatus (assembly GCA_026777985.1). Lineage (NCBI taxonomy): Eukaryota > Metazoa > Chordata > Actinopteri > Osteoglossiformes > Mormyridae > Mormyrops > Mormyrops attenuatus. Next base: position 16,098,380 of record JAODKC010000038.1, read on the forward strand.
GAATAGTAGCTGACTTGTTGGTTTGCAGTAATCCACTTTCTTCTTGGTAGGGTGTTAACCTTTTTTCCCCATTGGTGGGTCTACTTTGCAGGACCTGCCCTCAACTATCCAGCCAAAAGGACGACAGGTGATTATAGAAGCTCCGCCCCTTACATCCTCTCTATAGGCTGTCATTGCCGCCCCCTTCTGGCTTACCCCTGTCCCAGCACTGCTGTTTGTTCCATGTTTTATGTAATTGTCAGCTTCACATCCTCATACAAACAAGCCCATTCATCAGCATAACTTAATAGAATGTGCTTTCTAATTATTATTTCTAGTTATCTGCGTTAGCTGCCTTTAGCGTACACCTCAGCGTGTTCAGACAGCAGGATCGCCATTTGCTATAGTAAATCTTCTGCATAGACATTTTATTAGAGGTGGATGAAACCTGAACCTCTCCAGTGAGGCTCAGATGCATTATTCAATGCATTGATAGGAGCCTAAGAATAGGTTGAGTGAAGGGGCTGAGTATTCGGACAGCACTTCTAGGTAGCTTTTAAAGCCCTGTAGAACTAACCTGAGGGGTATCACTGCTTAACCCATGGTTTGGCTCTGTTAGTGTGTATTCTAAAGTTCTGGTTTGTGCGAGGGTTTCCCCACATATAGAGGTTATTTGTTTTTGTTTTTTTTGGCATACTTTTTTCTCTCTAATTCATTCTCACTTCTCCTGTTTCATCTGCCATCCTGGAATACCTGATCTCGAACCTCGGGTCTATCAAATTCATGAGATAACTGACATCCATTTCCTGGTGCAGATCTACGTAAGAGCGCAGTTTGAATATGACCCAGCCAAAGACGACCTCATCCCATGTAAAGAGGCAGGCATCCGCTTCAGGGTGGGTGACATCATCCAGATCATCAGCAAAGACGACCACAACTGGTGGCAGGGCAAGCTGGAGAACACCAAGAATGGCACAGCTGGCCTCATTCCCTCCCCTGAGCTGCAGGAATGGTGAGTACCGACACCTGTTGGCACCAGAACAAAAGTTCTTGAATGAAACTATGGGTGGCTCAGATCGCTCCCTTAAATTAGAGCGACAGAACACACTGGCCCTTCTTTTGCATCAATAATGAATAAAGGTCCACATCGTCTTACCCTATTTTCCATCCCCTAGGCGAGTGGCTTGTATAGCAATGGAAAAAACCAAACAAGAGCAACAAGCTAGCTGTACCTGGTTCGGCAAGAAGAAGAAGCAGTACAAAGATAAATACCTAGCAAAACACAATGCAGGTAGGAATCCGTCAGCATTAGGCCGAAAGCCCATTCTACCGCATGAGGCTGTCTAGGTTGTTCTGTCCTCTTAACGGTATTGTGAGTGGATAACATGATGATTCTTCCTTCTGTTGATGATGCATTCAGTCTGTTATTTCATGACCAGCTACTAGATGGAGTTTGCTTGTAATTAAATATGCATTACATTCTTGGCAGCACATTTGTAAAACTCCACTTTGTAGTTAAGATTGGGATTTGTTAATTTAAGTTGAATAGTTTCCATTTTAGCAGCTACTGCCAAGGCTAGATGTATTTTGAATGTCCATCTGCATGTCTATTTAGCTGATATCCCGATTCATTAATTTTCCAGAAGGTCATCAGGGCTACTAGCAGATTATTAATATATTTAGCTGCTATTTTCATCCCAAGAACTTTTTTTCAAGTCGGGTCCAGTGGTGTAGGTTTTTGTTTTCTTGTTGGGCACTTCCCATTGATTCATCTAATTTTTATGATACCAAACAGTTTTGGCTGTTTAAAAAAAGATTTTTTATAAAAAGTTGTTGGTATGATCTTTTCTAGGGCATTTTCCATAGTCTACATATAGATAGTATGCAGCCTAAATCAATACACTTTCTATGAAAGCTAACAAATTCAGCTACCTCTTCACAAAATAGAAATATTCTGGGTTTAAATATGATGTATTTTGTCAGTTACCAATGAAGTTCAATACCAAACTGAAAAATATTTTTAGCAAAATGATAAAAGACTGTATTGCAAAAATGAGTACACCCACCAAGAGAAATTTTACAATAAAAGTACAAAATTTGTCTGCTGCAGGTAGTTAATTGGTCAGTAGATGTGTTTGTTGAAACATGAAGCTCAAACAGGTATAATCTGCGTCAGTTAAGAGTACTTAAGCCATTTAATCGCTGCCAGACTTAATGCTGACAATGGAAGTTAATTGTCTAGAGACTTAAGACATTTCCTGCACAAAAGAGTACAAGGATACAAGGCGATTAACAAATAACTGGTATAAAGGCAAAACACAGTAGCTTGACTGATTCATGTGACAAACACTCTGAAATGTTCATGCCACTGTTGTAAGATGACACCATGTCATAAGCATTTTTTTGCAGAGATAAGTGCAGGGAGATCACAGAGCAGGTGCCTCAGCAATGGAAAGAGCCGGGTAAAGACACATGAGCGAAAGCCACTGCACAAGAAGATTCATTTAGCCTTTGCCTAGAAGCACATCAGCACAGACTTTTAGGAATCGGTTTTTTGGTCATGTAAGACCAAAAATCAATCTTTTTGGAGCTGATGGCATCCAGAAGGTATGGTGTTGCTCAGGGGAGCCGTACCGTGATAAGTGCTTGGTTCCCACAGTAAAGCATGGTGGTGGTAGCTTTATATGGGGATGTGTGAGTACTGAACAGCTCTTTATTGATGGCATCATAAATTCAGACTTACTGTTAGACTAGATACTTCTCTCTCTCTCTCTCTCTCAAATGACCCTGGGTCATTTGGCTCTTTTTCCGCATGACTGTTACCCCAAACATTCTTCAAGGGCCACTACTGCATTCTTAAGTACAAATGTCAAAGAGCAGATGTGGCCAAGTAAGTCACCAGACCTGAAACCCATGTCTTTGGGAAATTTTGAAGAGAAAAGTTGTACTGCATCAACCTTCAAACATCAAGGCACTGCAGGAGATTATCCTGCAAGAGTGGTACAGGACGGATGCGACAGTGTACCATGAGCTGCTATACATGTTGTAACGGATCGATTTAATTCGGTACTAATAACGTAAGACATATCGAATATGGGATGACATCACTCTGTTGTATGTACATTGCGGTTGGGGAGATGCAAAGGGAGGTGACCCATTTGGGTGACGTGCTGCTGCTGACGCTGTGGTATGCAGACCACCTCCACTGACCTCAGCAAAAGAAGGCAAGCTACATGACCTCAGGTGGTACAGTACGGTCAGTGAGTGTAATTGGCAAATGAAGGTGCTTTGTGGAACACCACCGTGAAATGTGAAGTGAGTGAAATGTTAACCATGAGAAGTGTTGCAGCATTACCAAGAAGGGCCAGGGTCATGCTAAAAAGTAATGGGGGGCATGTCAAATACTAGAATATTACATATTTTCAGAAGTGAATCAAGGCTGTACTCATTTTTTGCAACAGTGGATTTAAACTGTTACTCAATTTACCAGTTTTAACTCTAAATACCTCAGATGTTACATATGGAAACCAAATAAGGCATTTGCTTAATGTAGGTTTCAGCCCAGTAAATGTTTGTGTAACAGGACCTCCCCTCCCCTCATGGCTTATGTCTGTATAAATCAGCCATTCTCAACCCATGGGTCGCGACCCAAATTTGGGTCGCAGCAAGTTCTGAAAGGGTCGTGAGGCAGAGTTTGAAATGTAAGCATTTTAAAACCAGCAAGCTCCTATGCTGATCCACGATCAGATTTCCCAGCCCCAATCCTAGAATTAACCTATATAAACTGGTCTTGGGTCTGGAAATGCTTAATGCAAAACTAGTGAACACTCAACCAATTCACTGGCACATCTAATCAGATCTGTGTGATACACATTGATTGGCGTAAATTGCAACGCGAACATCGCGCTTGATCGTAGCGTTAGTTTAAATCTATACTTGATATAGGGTCGCGACTGAGCTGGCATGGTAAAGATTGGGCCGCGGTGTGATAAAGGTTGAGAACCACTGGTATAAATCCAGATGTCAAGGCTGTAGGTTTGATCACCCAGCAGCCTGGGACCATGGGGATCCAGAGTCCTCATTTTGTTGCTGGTTAGAGCAGCTACATGTCAGAATGTCTGTAAGTCACAAAGACTTCTGAAGGGTATATTTTTGTCCTCCTTTGATTCTCTGAAAATACAGCATTATCACTAAATGGTCCGTAAATTGCTCATAAATGAAAGACGTCAAACATACCAAGACTTTACAGCAGCCCCATGAGAGATTAGCCTCCCCTCCAGAGTCCTGAGCATGCCCACATTGCTCCTTTCTAACTTGTGTGTTTTTTTTTTTATATTTAATTTTTAATTCTGTGTTGTAATTAACAATGCTTTGTCCAAGCTCTACTGTGTGAATTGTCTTTGGGAACATTTTCGTTGGCTTATGTAATTTAACCACGTGTCAATGACCCCCATCCCTGTCCATTTTTCATGCTATCTCCCTCCTAATGGCCTCGCTGCATGTAAGTAACACTGAGTAACAATGCCTCTCCTTGTGTTCTCCATTTCTCCTCTCAGATCTCTGTTCTCATGACTGACTGATGACTTTAAAAGCAATTTCTCTCATTTTTGTCTGAGAAACGGAAAACATGCATTTGTTTTCAATAGGAATGCTGTCTGATAGCGTAACTCCAGTTTGTTTCTGTTTTTTGCTGCTTTTTTTCTTTTTTTTTTTTTTTACTTATTTGAGACACTGCCCCCTGCTGTCTGAATATCATGTTATTCAGCTCAACATATGAGATGCTGGTCTCACCAGACCAGTGACACTGTATCACATATAATGTCAGTACTCACCAACATGTTTAACCTAGTTGTGCTTGTCAAGATGGTGTCACTGGCAGCAAATGCAAACAATTTTCCTATTGTTCATTTTATTATTTCTGTTACTTTGTGTCATTTTGGCACAAATCTTTGTGTCGTTGGCTTTTCAAACAAAAAACCAGCGAACAGTGACTGGTAAAAATGGGAAATTCATGCACTTTTCATATGCCAGCATCGCTTCCCATGGGCTCTGTGACCCACTGTGTGTGCTGGTTTTCATGCCAAACTGCCTCTTGATGCAAGTACATATGCAGGTGTTGCACCTGACATCTGCAGGTACTTTTAAGAAAAGTGTAATGGGCGCATTAATTTTGGTTCTTTTATATTCTTCAAAGATGTTGCCCATCTGAAACTGAGTGATTAAAAATGTCGTCTTTTCACAGCATGTCAACTTTATCAGGTATTGGTTAATTGGCTGAATTTTTAAACATTAAATTGATAACTGGAGAACAAGGCATACACAGGGAGTCTCTATGGCCTCGACTGAGATGCTCGGTGACTGATCATCCATGTACAATGGTTACACACATCCACTCTTAAGGTTGTTCTGCCTTACACTGTTAGTTTGCACCATACTTTTTGGTGTGACTGCTGACCTCTCGTTTACTCAATTGAGCTGTACTTGAAAACGCTTAAATTGCAAGTAATCCACTCACTGATCAAAGCATCACAGGTATGTGCCTTGCTCAGCTTGTCTGCAAGCTAACGTTTCTGCCCTCATAAGGGCTGCATGTGGAAATGCATCAGAATGTCTTTGTAAGGGGGTTAAGTCAAAATTCATGTCTATGTACGGTAGTGCATCTAATAATAAAATTCTGGATGTCTTTGTGTCAGTGAACATTGACGTCCATTTTCCCCTTTGGATTGCTGAAGGTCATGGGTGACAGGTGTCATGTTATTGATGCCATGAAAGCATTTAAATCTTAATAAAACCTGCCTTTTTTTCAGTATTCGACCAACTAGATCTTGTCACATATGAAGAAGTCGTTAAACTGCCAGCGTTCCGGAGGAAAACGTTGGTTTTACTGGGTACGTGAGAGTGTAGAGACTTCATGGTCATCCCGGAAGATGCTTGTGGAATCTCTCCTGATTTTGCATCTCCCCCATCAGGTGCCCATGGTGTTGGCAGAAGGCACATCAAGAACACACTAATCACCAAGCACCCGGACAGATTTGCCTACCCTATTCCACGTAAGACACCCATTTCATGTTATGATGTTTTAACATGGTCCTTATGTCTCCCTGTGTCTAATCTGGTTTGATACTGAAGGCCATCAGAAGTGCCGTTGATAGAATCACAACATTCATCCTTTGTGCTGGATATTATGGCTGATGGACCAACTCTGTATGTTCCCGTCACGCAGACACCACCAGAACCGCGAAGAAAGATGAAGAGAACGGCAAGAACTATTACTTTGTATCCCATGAACAAATGATGCAGGACATCTCAAACAATGATTACCTGGAGTACGGCAGTCATGAGGATGCCATGTACGGCACCAGGCTGGAGACTATACGCAAGATCCATGATCGTGGACTAATATCTATACTAGACGTGGAGCCACAGGTACTGTGCCATTTGTGTTATGAGCCAGGTTCTGCTAGCGGATGGTGAATCCTGTGTTCTTTATGAAGACTTCTTTATGGTTATTCAGTCTGCAGGAAACTAATTCTGTTCTGTAATTCGCAATGACAAATGTTTTTCAGACCAGTTCTTGATAGAAGACATTTCAAAGCATGTTTCAGACAGCACTGTTTACAGTGATCCCCTCTATATCGTGGTTCAACTATCGCGCCCCCGCTATATCGCAGATTCTTCCCCGATGCATCACAGTTTTGAATATGTGTGTGTCTATATATCTATATATATGTGTGTGTGTGTGTGTGTGTGTGTGTGTGTGTGTGTGTATGTATGTATGACATAGGAGGAAGCCAGAGTTATTCCTGTGGCCATTCCAGAAA
>JAODKC010000038.1:16105279-16117966 GCA_026777985.1 Mormyrops attenuatus
TATGTGTGTATATATATGTATATATAATGTGTGTGTGTGTGTGTATATATGTATGTATATGTGTGTGTATATGTATATATGTATGTATATCGCGGATTTTCACCTATCGCTGATGGGTCTGGAACGTAACTTCTGCGATGGGCGGGGGGACCACTGTATTTGAGTGTTTTAATCATCAGTCCTTACGTAAAGCAATTCATTTACCTACAGGCGCTGAAGGTCCTCCGGACAGCTGAATTTGCTCCATATGTTGTATTCATCGCTGCCCCAACCATAACACCTGGAATCAATGAGGTGAGAATCCGAAGGTCTTTGCGTTTTGCCCAGCATGATGCATTCACACCTCAGCCCTAGATTCCAGTATGCACGTTTCACAAATTAAGCTTAGTGGATAAGCTGAGAATATCTGTCCGATTATTGACTGTACTGTATTCTGTAATATGCATTTACACTCCAGTGTGTAAGTTAGTTTTAAATGTAATCATTAATGCAATGCACATGTTAAATTAAAAGCTGTTAGTCTATCAGTATGTGATTCGCAGAGGTCACTGTTCCGAGCATTCTGACGTGTAGATTACATGAAGATGGCTCTACACCAATAAATGTCACTTCCGAAATTGCTGCAGCAATATGTCTGAACACTGTGGTCCAAATTAACAATGCAGTTTTGTGTTGGAATTAATAGGCTCATTATTTTAATTTCATGGTATACCTTGAGGTTAGACTATCTGAATATTAATTTGTAAATAACCTTCAACCAACAGCAGTGGAGGGTTTAGTAAATAACCTTCGTCCATAAGCACTTTCGAAAAGTTACTTTTTGCAGTTTCGCCTGGTGTCCCATCCCAGTGCAGCCTGAATTTGAGAACTTTGCTTATGCCATCAGCAACCTGTAATTTTTGTTTACACATTCCATGGGCCCACTGGCTTTTGTGTGTTTGGCTTGTTTTTCATTTTGCATGTGTTCTGTTTCCCTTATTCCCCCTGCATTGCCTTTCGTTTTAATCAGCTACCCAGGTGGTACAAAAAACTGCCTGTAAGTATCGCTCAGTGTGTAGACATGAGCTGTGCTAGTTACAGCAAGAGTGTAAGTGCGTGTTCTGGTCTAATCCATAGTTTCTTGTATAGTTTGCTCCTTGTTTTGGGTTGTGCAGCAGACAAAAGTACACATGCTCCTACTACGGGATAACCGTTGCTTCTGAACAAATAAGCATAGCAGGTGTCACCTGGAACCATCTGACCATAGCTGGTGTAAAGGTAGTTTTGTGACTCTCCCCAGCTTGTTTTTATAGTCTTTAAGTATATATGCAGTTTTTGGCCATGAGTTCATTTTACTGTGAATTCTTCATTGTAGTAACAGATTTTGTTTTATTAGTTGCACGTCCTGATGTTTGTTGAATATATGCGGTTGGGTGTAATCGGTGTGGAGATTTCTCACATGTGCTACTGAAACCAGGCTCATATTGATCTGTCTCCTCTCTCAGGACGAGTCTCTACAGAGGCTGCAGAAGGAGTCTGAGATCCTACAGAAGACGTATGCACACTACTTTGACCAGACCATCATCAACAATGAGATTGACGAGACCATCCGGCACCTTGAGGAAGCCATGGATTTGGTGTGCAACACTGCCCAATGGGTTCCTGTCTCCTGGGTCTACTAGATCTCACTTTATCCATGTCTCCCCTCCAGTGGTCCCTTACTTGCCCCCCTCTTTGCAATCCATCTCTATAGAGTGTCATTCTTCAAAGAATCGGTCGTCTCAAAAAAACTTTGTACATGACCTAAAGTCAATCGGTCCCAGCCCTTACAAACTACCTAGAATGTAGTGTTGTATAAAAATTTAAATATTGTCATGTCCTTATGATTAGGAGGCAACATTTTATAGCTATTTTTTAAAGAGACAGTATCCACAAGATGTTGGAGGGGAGATATGAGAAGGTGAATGCATCAGTGTGTCCCTAACATTTATTTTTCAATGGTACTGTGTTGCACATTGAATTGTACTTTCCTTTATGTACTCCAGACATTACCTGTGGTTATTGACTCTATAGAATGATGAAAAGCACAGACCCTACAGGATTGTCTTTGTAAATGATGTACTGAATCCTCAATTTATTTTAACAGAATATTTAGTAATATCCCCGTAACCTCTCGCCTATCTCTTCCAGTGACAGCTGTAATACTTAAGTTGCATTTCACGGTTTGAACTATCATTCTCTGAACAGATACTGTCTCTCTAAAGAAATCCGTAGAAGTTTTAGAGATTTGAATGAGTTCTCATGCATGTGAACATTTGCAAGCTTACATGCTGTCAGTGTTATCAAACGTATCTCCAGCAAAGAACATTCCATTTGTTTGGATGACATAATACCTGAACATGACACCTATGCACCTATCTTGCATTATGGGGACTGGTTTTTATAGACCATGTAGTGAGTTGTTTAAAAATTCTCTTCATTCGTTATATGAACAAGGGGAGGAAACTACTCCAGATATCATCTGCCATATCAGAAATGTGTCGTTAGAGTATTGTTTTGTTTAATCATCGGAAAAAAAATGCAGATTTTTATTGTGATGTGGTGCATGGATTTTGCAAATTAAATTTGCAAAGTACCAGTCTGTGCATCAGAAACCATGTATATGACAAACTGCCCTCTGTAAATTTCTCTGCAAATGACAAAGCAGTTTCTGAGTATAAAGTTTTTTTTTTTTTTTTTTGTTTTTTAATATTTCCTTTTCTGTGTTCAAAAAGTAAAATGCCTTTGAATCTTCTGTATGTTTCACTGCCTTGAGTCTTTGAGTGATGGTCCAGTGGCCCGTGAATGGCCTGCAGATTAAAGTACTCCCATTATGATCAGATATGGGACGAGTGGGAGATGCTTAGGCTCCGGTGTGGTGATTGAGAATGTCATCACGGTTAAGGCCTCATGTGAACTAGTCTGTCTTTAGCAGCTACTTGCTTGTTGTCTATAAATGACTTACCAAACTATCCTGTTTGGTAATCAACTGTTTATGTGACACCACACTTGAGCACACATTTCAGCTGGATTTAAAGTCATCCAGGACTTTGGGTATTTGGGGAAGGGGGCTTTATTAAACATCAGTAGTCCAAAGTGACACTTTCACACTTAAATGCACCTTAGTGTCCCCCCCCAATGCTTTATTTTGGTAAAATCATACAATAAACGCACAGCTGAGTTTTCTCATGCAGTGCATAGCGTCTAAACTAGTACATAAAGCAAATACTAAACCCTAAAGGCTCATGGTGTTTCCTTTGAAGCACTCGGCACGTGCCAAGCCTTTCCAATTTCTGTTGTGGTACCGATCTTCTGCTCCAGGGCTTATTGCTGTAGCCAGCACATGCCAGATGCTACAGAGGTCAAACACCAGACACCAAATATGCAATTACAACAGAATAACCACATGTTAAGATTACCGTGTGCCAGACATTTGCTGAAAAAGAAAAAAGCAACAGAATTGGATCTGGACACTTTGCACAGGATACATTTAGAAAATGCATTGCTATTTTGATCACATATCCAAACCTTGGCATGTTTGATCCTTTTGCAGTTTTGGTAGCCAATTAAATATTCTAGTAATTTGGCCACAAGACCAAGAAAGAAGTGTGGAATTTGGTTGAGTCCAATACGATTAACAATTAAACGCTCACACTACCCCGAAATATAAATCTCACGCATACGGGTGGCATTCAACATTCAAGTGCCAGTGTTTTTGTACTGTCTTTTGGTCAAGTTTCTTGAAACTTTCAAAGAATCACTTTTAGGCTTATAAAAATAAATATTTCTCAAGAAATGCTTCATAAGTTACACAAACCTAGCAGCAAAAGTAGAATCTAGAAATCTGTGCAAATAGCTAAATTCCCCAACTGCTAATCCCCCTGGTCCCAAATAAATCCTGGTTAAATATCAAGAACCCTTCCCCTTTTGTAAACAAGCTGCGTTTCACACCATCCACACATTTGGAAGCTTAAGGACACGCACTCTAGACATAAAAAGTGCAATAAAACTCTGTACAACTTGATGGGCACAACATACGAGACTTAACTTAAATAGCACCATTCATCCTAAGTTACCTCATCACCGTCAGTGCATCTGCTTCGGTTCATGTTTAAAAATTTCAAGGCACGACACACTTTGAGAAAAATCTATTGCACTTACGTTGAATGCCATTTTCTCACCTCTTCCTCCACCGTGTTAAAACAAGCCACTGCTGGCAACCTGGCCAGTGATTTAGATGTACATAAAGGCAGATCTACCCCAGAGAGCAGACTGCATTAATGTACAAGGGAAAAAATAAAACCAGTCTTTGGCCAGATCTAGTGGAATACACAGCCAGTATGCAATGGAAATCTATGCAAGTAAAATGGAGGTGAACCAGACTGCACTGCACTGCACTGCCCCTGCCAACTCCCTGTGCAGTTCTGCATACATTACAGACCTCTGCAATCTGGCAATAGTAGCCATTCACAAAAAAACAAAAGCCAAGGATGTCCTTCAGAAATTAACGCAGCTTGGGAAAGAAAAAAATTGTTTATAAAGTTAAAGCCTGCACAATTCATTTGTTTTATCTCCTTGACCAAAAAACAACACTAGCATGCGTTTGATACCGAATCGGCCGGAACACTCTACAAGGCCACATCCGTTCCGTGGTCCTCATACAAGCCATTCCATCTTCCGGCATGGCAGGTTTTGAAATTCATCTAAGTTTAAAAAAAATGTATCAAAAACATTTTTTTTCAGTTGCCCCTTTAGTGATTCAAGTAAAGGACAAAAAAAGAAAAACAATAAAAACACTGCCCCCCCCCTTCACAGCTAGCTGACGGTAGTGTACTAGCTGCCTTAACACTGTCAAGTCAATTGCAGGACAAAGAATTAGTTTCAGCATAGTATCAAACAGTGTTAAACAATAGTGCTCAAATTACTTATAGATTAGGAGTGCCACCGGAATGGCTTTTTCAAGACAACCATATCCTTATAGGTACCTATCCAGGATAGAGTGAGCAAAGAAATTAGAACTCTTCATCCCTTAAGTTGCCACACAAGGAATCGATGCCTTAAACCAAATACATCCGTGATGGTTCCACAAACTGCTTGTTATAGTCTGTAGGCAGCTAGAGATGTTCCTTGTGACAATTTGAGGTTCAAAATGGAAGAATGACTTTTTAAGTCAAATCATTCCAGTGTTTGCCAAGGTTTGATTCAGTACAAGATTTATGCCTTAAATTGATCTCCTGGTCAAGTTTAGCCATTAATGACATTTTAAAAATAAAACTGTCTGATTTTAAAGGTACAGTACATTAACAAATGATCCTCAGTTTAACAAATAAAATAAAAAAGTGAGGTGCAGTGGAAAACTAGAGTCCAGGAATCTGTTAGGAGTTATTAGAAGCCATGTTCTCTCTCTCCCGAAGGCCATCTTCAGTCTGATGCTCGCTTCCAGAATGTCAGAGAATCACAGATGGTAATGTACTGCGAGTTCTTGAAGCTACACAGGGTAAAGTCTGGCAAAGTTACATGTGGGTTCCATTCAGCTAATTTGGCATGGCCATCCTTCATCGTCTGTGGCTTTAGTTTCCCCACCAGTCAACTTGGGAATAATTTCCTCCATATCCATCATTGTTGTAGAAGTTTCCAAAGCCTCCTAAGGGGAGGAAAAAATAAGGTAAATTCCTGGTAAAAGGTGGGGGGGTGGTGGTCATGTGCACCAAGCATGGACACCTCTCTCCCCCCAATGAGGAGAGCGTGAAACCAACCCTTACCACCACCAAATCCTCGGCTTCCCCCGTGGACCCCGGTGTTACGATTTCCACGGCTGGCGAAGCCGCTGCTGCTACTGCTGCTCTGACGATAATCACGGCCACCGAAACCACCAGAGAACCTTGGGAGAGGGGGGGAGTCCGTGCAGTGAATGCGAGTGAACCATCCTGACCTCTCAAAAATACACCGACCAAGTCCAAACTTACCTCTTGGAACGACCACGGCTGCTACTTTTATGCTGATGCTCATAAGCCAGGCTCTCCAGCCATGAAGGAACCTCTTGTTTAGCTTCAACTAGGAGGTCTAGAAGGTCCTTTGTGATGTTGCTGTTCTTGTCATTGAAGAAAGATGTAGCCAAACCTAGTGGGTAAAAGGATATAAAAAAAAAAAAAAAAAAAAACAAACATTTTTTCCCTACAGGTTTTGGGAATGGAGTAGAAAAATCAGTGTGCAACACAGTTATGTTAGTGAAAATGGAGTAAACTTCAATGAGTGCAGAAGTTTCACCAAGATTTCCAACACGTCCAGTACGACCAATGCGGTGGACATATTCCTCAATATCGCTGGGCAAATCAAAGTTGATGACGTGCTTTACATTGGAGATATCTAGTCCACGTGCAGCAACCTACAGGAGAAACCACACATTTTGCCTGGTTGTTCAGTTACCTTACTGCATAAATGCTGCGGGTGTGGAATTCTACATACCGCTGTAGCAACCAAGATGGGGCATCTTCCAGAACGGAACTGATGGAGTGCCTCTTCTCTATCCCTCTGAGAGCGGTCGCCATGGATACTGGTACAGGCATAGCCCTCGCGGTACAGGAAGTCCTCCAGGGCATCTGCTCCCTTCTTCGTTTCCACAAACACCAGGGTGAGGGAGTCTTTACCTACAAAAACAAAAAGCAACATTTGGCAACTTTACTTTAGGGGGCCCAAGTAAAAACAACGTAGTCACTACTCAAATACAAACCATGAACTAAATACAGCTCTGAAAAAATTGAGAATCTCAATTTTTAAAATAATCTGCATTGTTAAATCCTAGTTTAATCGTCGTTCTGCTGGCAGGTGGCTACACTGAGCAGCAGGTTGCTTCCAGGATCAAAATTATTAAGACGTACACAAGAACAAGGTGACACTATATAGATGTTTATTTTTAAAAAAAAAACAAAAAAAAATGAAGAATAGATAAGCGGAAATCCTGGATTAAGGAAACATTTAGTCTGTTATACTTTGTACAGTGCATTAGTTTTAAGTTACTACTCAGTTTATTCCACCAGACTTTCACTGCAGAAGGGATATAAAATACCCGTGGCATTCAGCAGATCCAGCAGAAAAGATCTCTTGTCATTCTCTTCCACCCAGACCACTTTCTGGGTGATATTCTCAGAAGTTGATCCCACACGGCCGACAGCCAGGAAAATGTACTCCTCCAGGAAGTCACGGGCAAGAATCTGAAAATGAACAAACACGGCAGGCTTAAAGGGGGTCCTTTTTTGTCACTTCGTCGTCATTCCTGCCCTGGGTTTTACCTGAATTTCCTTAGGGAAGGTGGCGCTGAACATCATGGTATGCCTGAGTCCCTTAGGCGGCATGGTATCCTGCTCAACGATACGGCGGATCTGAGGCTCAAAGCCCATGTCAAGCATTCTGTCTGCCTCATCCAGAACCAGGTAGCTGAAGAAGATAGTACAATTTACAGCAATATGAAGGGGAAAAAAACCACTCATGCTCATGAGGGTGGCTGCCATCAGGAATCAATGTTGGCTTTTGCAATTGTTCCAATGTAGACTCACTTGCAGTAATCTAGGCCTATTTTTCCTCTCTCCATCATGTCTACCAGACGTCCAGGTGTGGCCACCAAAAGGTGGCAGCCTCTCTCAAGGTCACGGATCTGCTGGCCGATGTCTGCTCCTCCATACACAACACAGGGGCGCACTCTGGACCTGTAGGCAAACTGGAAGGAAAGGGTCACCAGATATAGCAGAGTTGAACCAGTTATGAAAAAAATTACTCATGGGAACCTCCATAAACAAAGTACCTTTCGGGCCTCATCATAGATCTGCAGAGCGAGCTCTCTAGTCGGGGCCAGAACCAGAGAGATTGGGAACTGCTTGCGACGCCCATACTTCCCATTTTCCTAGATACATTTAAAGGAATCAAATTTGCAAAGTAAACAATGTTACTCTAATACCGCAATCCAAGTCCATCATATTAAATGAACATCACGGCTGAATCAGAAGTACCTGACTGCTGGCTTTCATGGCCCGTAGTGCCTCTCCGGGACCCTCGGTGTAAATCTGACTTAGCACAGGAAGCAGAAATGCTGCGGTTTTCCCAGAGCCTGGAGAGAAAAGGTAGAATTTTAAAGAGCAGAAAGAAGTCTGACCCAAAAACACCAGCAGAGCAGCAAGGAGTACTGACCGGTCTGAGCACAGGCCATGAGGTCCCTCTTGGACTTGATGATGGGGATAGCATGCTTCTGGACAGGAGTGGGCTTCGTGTAACGGCTCAGAGCTATGTTGCCCATGATAATCTCTCCCATGTCGACATCATGGAACTGCAGATCAGAGTCAGTTCAGGTCACGTCCTTCGCAAGTAATTCCGAGAGAGAGAATTCACGTCCATATTAACTTACACTTTCTATATGGGGTGGGGAATTGGTGCCTGTGGCTTCAACAGGAATGTCGTCATACTTCTCAAAGTTAATCCCAGTATTGCTTCCAGAGAAGAGCTCACTGAGGAAAAACAGTAACGTCTTCTTTTTAGGCCATAACATACATCAATGCGCTGACACAGGAAGGAAAGGCGGGGACATGCTTACTGCTCCAAGCGCTCATTTGGAGAAGTGGGTTTGGACCAGTCCTCCTCGTCCCTCGAGTCCTCCACCCACCGGCTGTTGCCGCCCCCAAAGCCTCCACGTTCATATCTGTCCAGATTAGGTCACAATATGTAGCAGAAACCACCATTTTGCAAAACTGTTATGTACGAAAAGATCCGCGTACACACAACCCTTACCTTCCTCTTGTCCCGGCACCTCTATCACTGAAGAATGAAGACTTCCCTCTGTCATTACGCCCTCCAAAGCTAGTGTATGCATCTCTGTCTTTGCAGCTATTCCATCCGCCATCTTTGTCAAAGGCAAATCCTAGGAACATTTTGGTGGAAGGGGCAATCAAACTCACAATTTGGCCACTAACATATGAAGCCATCTGATGGTCTTTGAAAGACACTATATTTATCTTTAGTTCAATGTTCTCCCTACCTGGATCAGCTAATTATTCTGTCATGTGTCACATATGAAAACTTAAGGAGGCTAAAAACTGCCAAACCCCCCCCCCCCCCCCAGATGTGTGGTGTCAACCACCAGATCTTTTTCAGTATATATGCTCCACTAAGTGGTATAACACACTAACAGAAATGCACTATTCATTTGATTCCATTCACAGTCCTAAAAGTAGCTAATCCACAGGAGCTGCTGTGGAGGAATGAGGAACCATGCAGTCTCACCCACCCAACAAACTAGACAAATTGTCGTTTGTAGACTTTCCAAAGAAAGCACCGATGGTCCCTATCGCAAGATGCACTTTTATCCAATGAATAAGTAACCTATAGCTTCTAAACACACATTCGATGTAGAAACTACAAGCTTACTACAAGATTACTTTTCCCACCTGCATTTTGCGTTGGTTGGGACTGGTTAAATGATCCACTGCCCCGGTTGCCACGGTATCCACCACGCCCACCTCTGTCTGGGCGAGATGACCCGCGTCCCCCAAAACCGCTGCGATCGCCATTCATGCGACTATCCCTGCCATCGTGGTATCCATTCACAAAGCCGTTGCGTCCACCATCCCATCCAGGAGAGTCTGAGATTGGGAAAAGTGAAGAAAACAGCCTTGGTGTAAACACCTAGTCTAGCAGAGTTTGAGGTTTGGGGTGTTGGTACAGCATCCACCTCCAACACCAAATTATGTTTTCCAAAAAGAATGGTTACTGTACCAATAAAACCATCAACTAAAAATTTCTCATGCAAGAACATGTCTATGGGAGACCTCAGTTATGCAAGCATTCTATTTTTATACACTAATCGGGCCTCTAATTCAACCACACACAACCTTCAACCTGAAAAGCAAACTGAAGTTCTCCAAATGAGAAAAATCACAATAAGTACAGGTCATTCTGAATATAATTTATCCAGAATTAAGTCACCTGGAACCCTACACACCAAGTACGAACACTGACAAGCTTCCTACCCACACGAAAATCCTGCGTATGCTTAAAAACAAAAGCCTACAAATCAAATTATTTGAGCATATATCCCAGCGAGGAACCAAAAGTTGGTCAGGAAAGCGGCCCAGTCACACTACAGAGATGTTCAAAGCTGAACCAAAATGCCGCTTTTTGTTCTACTGAACATTTACCACAACGGTCCGCCCAGCTCACCACACTGGCTGTGTCGTCATCCCCATCAGTATGGGCAGGAGAAGCTGAAAGTAAGAGATTTGTTACAAACTAGAACTATAGGACCATAACAATGCTGCAAGCCATAACCAGGATTCATGGGACCAGGATCATGGGACCAGGACCATGCCGCAAGCCAAACGGAGCCAAAATCTCAGACAGACAATACTACTAGATCCAGTTTTCATGTACTGGAGCAGCAAGTCTTTGACAAAAGCACCGGACACTGATTCAAGTTCAGAACCACACACCCTGCAAAGGCCACACTTGAGTTCACACCCATTCTGTGTTCTTTTAACTAAGTAGAATTTTTGGATTATTAGACAACCCCAATCTGTTAGATGTTAAGAAAACATATCAATTACATTTGTATGCATCAGCTGCTAACAATAAGTAAATGTGACTTTCACTGTACATCTATTGATCCTAAATGTTTAGTAGTTACTATTCTGGTAACAGACATGCTTCTTGAGGTTTGAAATACAACCTCTCCCCAGGTTACAATGGGGTTACGTTCCGATAAAGCTATCGCAAGGTGAAAACATCGTAAGCCAAAGACGCATTTTAATACAGTACATGCAACTTAAACATCACAGCTTAGCCCAGCCCATCTTAAACATACTTGGAACACGTACGATGGTTGAGCAAAATTATTAACATAAAGCCTATTTTATAATAAAATGTTGAAAATCTCATGTAATTTATTGAATGATGTACTGAAAATGAAAAACGTTTACTCATCGTAAAATCGAAATATCATAACAAGGACCATCGTAACCTGGGGAACATCTGTATTAAAAGATTGGTGTTGACCGTACTAGTTATAAAACCCAAAATTCAAGAGTTCAATAGTAAGGCAAGGACCATGTTTGCAGAGGGAAAATTCTGAGTTAAGTGCCACCATTTTAACAACTGAACTATTTAACAAAAGGAAATTTTTTAAAAGTTCAATGAATTAATGCTAGCATAGCATTATAATAAATGCATAACTATTTATTACTTAAACATCTGTATTATGTTATAAAGCTGAAAACACACACAGAATCAGCATTTGTTCGTTTTAATAATGAAAGAAGATCCATATTGATTTTGTGCCCTCAGCTTGTCTCGCTTAACAAAATCTCCACAAAAAGGAAACTTGCAAGACATTAATTGTGTGTAAGGTGTGAGACTTAATTTTCATTGTGAGCCAACAGCAGTTATAAGAGGAAATTCAAACAGACAAAAAGCTAAAACGGCAACAAGTTATTCTACAGTTTTGCCTACCTGCACCAAAAACACTTACTAGGGCTGGATGATATGGCGAAACATTTTAGCATAATCATTTTTCCCCCCATATCAGTCGATACTGATATTGTCACACACACTCTCCATTTCAAGGCTCCATTTTCACTAAAAATTCCCTTAGATCTCCCATTAAGCAGACTCTGAACATGATAAATGACCACAAATTGAATGGACTGAACTGAATGTAATTTTAATAAATCATACAAAGGTAAACTATTTTGTTAAAGGGCATAATAAAAGAGAACACAGACAGTATGGTTTGTCCCTGAGCTTCTCTGACTGCCTCGCTGCTCGTTCCAGGGGACATATTTGACATTGATGGTGTTTGTCACTGTAAGCACTTGCATTCTGTATGTTCTATGGCAGGGGTGTCAACCTCCAGTCCTGGGGGGCCAGAGCCCTGCACATATTTGGGTTTCCCCTCGTTTAACACACCCGATTCAACTCCTTGCATCTCCCTGTGCTAGATATCACACAGCTTTTGAGCTGAATCATTTGTAGGCCCCCCAAAAATGGAGTTTGACACCCCTGTTCTAGGGGAAGGAAATGCTTCAGGTGGTGAAACAACTTTGTTATATTTCCAGCTTCAGTTTGCACAGGTTCTAGGCAGAGTTCACAACACAAAGCCCCAGTCTGCTGTGTGTCAGACTTAACACCTGAAGTATTGCGAGGCCACTAAGGTATTTTTAACCTCGTTTATCCACAGTATCTCCTTTTTTAAAAGGATGTTGTTACTGATGAGCTGTCGCTTCCTTCACTGGTTGTAACAAGCTTCATTTAAGCAGAAGTCCTTTTAAACGAGCAATATGATATGACACTAGGATTATCCAGTGTCTACAAGATTATAAGAAATGGAAAATTCTCAGAAGCTCTGTATGAAGTATGAGAGAATTTCCATGGCATTTGTTATACGCCTGCATGTATTTAAAAATCTGTTTAATGCATTTGTATTCTTTTTCGCTAAGGCCAGAATCAGACTGCTTTATGGAATCCGAATTCCATTCAGCCACTAAAAGTAAACACTTCACCAGTACCATGCCAGCAGAACACAAGGTAATCAGAGAAAACTGGTGACCTAGAAAGCAAAACACTGATGTTTCTTAGCAAACTGGCTTTTTAAAGCAGTGTGTAATATTGTCTAAGGGGGGGGGGGGGGGTTGA
>JAODKC010000038.1:16123524-16192697 GCA_026777985.1 Mormyrops attenuatus
GGAATAAATAAGTTTTCTTACATCAGTGAAAAGATAGATGCAAAAACAAAAATGTCCACTACAGAGGACACAAATGAGTGGTCCGGGTCTCAGGAGGATATGACGCAGCCAGCCTCTCCCACACCCATAAAACAGCAGCAAATATGACACACTGGTGAAATTGTCATAGCAGTTCGTTTCACTACGGTATTTTTCCGAAGAAAAACTGCCGAATGTGCACTTTCTTGTAGACTCCCTCCGTGCCATGCCAGTCTGTAACTGATATATACGCCATGTTCCATTTCTACACTCTCTCCCTGGATAGTGATGACAGTCAGTAGCTCCCTGCTTCACGTGAAGCCAACGCCATCGTCTTTCTGACTTTGAGCTACAGGTGGTTCTTCTTGCACCACCAACGAAACCCTCCACCAGACTGTATTCCTCTTTTCATTCTTTGCTGATACAACTTAATTTAATTGCCAAAATCACCAAAGAACTAAACGCCTAAAGGTTACCTGAGCCTGAGTTGCATCTGTTTATCAATTAAAACAGAGAGGGCATCGAAGACATGCCACAGTAAAGGTGTAAACTATCGTGCGTTAAGTCGTCATTCATTTATCAGCATTACTAGTTAATACTGTAATGCAAAAAACACTAAAACTGCAAAGTAACAAGGAATCACTAAGAGGAGCAGTTAAACATATCCCATAATCCCCCGCTTCGGTGATCCGGAAGAAATCGAGCCGTATCCCTACAACTTCCTCTTTCCGTCTTAGCTGCTTTTAGGTAGGAGAAGAATAATTTCTGTTGCGAATGTTAATCGCATTTCAATCGTGCTGTATACGATGCCATCCATTTTATTGTACAATCGATAAGTGCAAAGCAACATCTAAGGAATGCGCACATGTTTCTGATTCATATTAGCAAGGCCAATTTTTGTTTAATAAACGTGTGTTTGTCAGCGTAAGGGAAGCCCGGACTGATCTGGAAACGCTCATGTGTTCCTGTATGCCGGCTTGACGTATTAAAGTTGTCTTCTTTAATGCTTGTGATTTTCCCTAAATAAATGTATTTGAGAAATCAGTGGCCGCCATAAACACTTTGGGCATGTAGCTAATTGTGGGCATCTGTTTAGTAAAGTCATTGTCAAATTACTACATGGGTATTAACCGCGTTCAATTTTGTTTTCTCCTAAGCTCGCAATGGGACGTGTGATTAGGGGACAGAGGAAAGGTGCCGGATCAGTTTTCAGAGCCCATGTGAAGCACCGGAAAGGGGCTCCTAAACTACGGCGCATTGACTTTGCTGAACGGCATGGCTACATCAAGGGGATAGTGAAGGTAATATAGCTAAACGTGTTTATATGAATAAAAAGCGTTATGGTCTTGAAGAGAAGACGGTGACTGACTGTGTGTACTGTGACGATCGCAGGATATCATCCACGACCCCGGCCGTGGCGCCCCTCTGGCAAAGGTGGTTTTCCGTGACCCCTACAGGTACAAGAAGAGGATGGAGCTGTTTATTGCTGCGGAGGGTATCCACACTGGCCAGTTCATCTACTGTGGGAAAAAAGGTAAGAGGAGAGCTTGAGCGCTATGATTAAGTCAAAAAACAGCTAATTTGCTTGAGTTTTCTTACAGTTTCATTGTTGGTCATCCGCATTTCTGAGAAGTAGCTATTTATGGCTTCTTATTAAGCTATTTGAGAATTTTATGATTAGGGTTTATGTTTGACCAACTGAGTTGGTCAAAACTAGTTTAGCTATATGGTTCTCAATCCCGTTCCTGGCGCCCCACCCTCCCAGAATGTTTTCATTACAATCCTACTTTAATTAGGCTTATATGGTCTTTAATTGGCTAATAATGAATGTGGCAGTGTGGGTTGGAATGAAAACATTCTGGCTGGGGCAGGAACAGGATTGAGAGCCAGTGGTGTAAGACATCCTGAATCTTTCTTACTGAGAAGTATAGCTCTTCATCTCACAACTATGTAGGATTTGCTTCTGGTAAATTGTTGCTATCTTAGTCTAGCGCAGTGGTTCTCAATTCTGTCCCTTTTCTGTCTTTGCCTGTCTCAAGTCAGGAAGGTACAAATCTTGTGGCCGGCAGAGTAATCACATCACTGTTAGGCTCTTGGGCTCGGGCCAT
The DNA here is from genome assembly GCA_026777985.1 of Mormyrops attenuatus. Classification (NCBI taxonomy): domain Eukaryota; kingdom Metazoa; phylum Chordata; class Actinopteri; order Osteoglossiformes; family Mormyridae; genus Mormyrops; species Mormyrops attenuatus. The sequence goes on from JAODKC010000038.1 coordinate 16,125,651, forward strand.
TGGGTGATGCTTCTCTCCAATCCTCATGTCTGTGTCACTTTGGAGAAAGGCATCAGCTAAATTAAATATATGTGAATATTATGTGAACATGATATACTGAAGTATTTTTGTATTCCACAATTCAGCAGTAGTCTGATATCCGAACCTTGAACATTGGATCCTTTTTAATGCAGGTGGTTCTTTATTCTTTGATCTGATGCTTTTTGTCCAAAGCGACTTACAGTAGAGGGAGGAGATATAGTTTTATGTCTACTTCTTTGGATTTTAACTAGGACTGGGCGATTGTATTGAATTTTTATCCTATTTTCGATACATTTTTACATACCTAATGGCTTGGTAGTGTATTGTTATATAGGTTTTATTTATTTATTGTAAATGTAGACAATATGGTTTGCCGTAAAATGGGAGGACGAACAGATCGGGTATTGCCAGAAAAAGTAACGGTGTATGCAGGGGCAGTGCCAGACAATGTAATGTGGGGTACACCTGCTCGAAAATGCTATGCAGGGGCAGATATGTGAAGTACAAATCAGGCAGGTGGTGTGGATGAGTATTGGCAGACACCCCTACAAAGACCTCCCACCCACACTGTGTTAAAAATAGGCCAGATAATGAAACGCAAAGAAAAATACAGCAACAACACACATATAGAAAAATGAGTGCTGAAAAAGCCAAACTCAAAAAAGAAAAAGGTTTCAAGTTTGTGTGTGTATATAAAAAAAATTGGCAAAGAAAAAATCTCAATACATTGATTTTGTTTACAGTAATACGTGGTTTTGTTTATGGCACGCGCATTTGTGGGCAGTGCAGTGTGGCCACAATTTGGCTCCATATATTTAACTTTCGAACAACCTAGTTGTTATGTACTTGAAATGCTTATATTTAGTCAGTTTATTTTATTTTTTGGTTCATGTGAAACGGTTCAGCAGAGGAACAAAACCGTACTGAAAAAATGTTGATGGCAGTCTGAATAAAAGCACTTAACTGAACAATCTAATTGTTCAATACTTGAAATTTACGTTAACATTTCAGGCACTTGGACATTTAGTCAATTTGTTCTTTTTTTTAATATACAATTTGTGATGTTCAGCAATGGTTCACTTTTTATGTTTTCCTTTTGGGAAATACTGATGTGAATAAATAAGCCCATAATTCACTATGATATCGGTCCTGAATAAAAAATTAAAAAAAAACATTTATATATATCGAATGCCGATACAGTGGCCTAAACTATAGCGATTGTTTACCATATCCCCCAGCCCTAATTTGAACCCATGACCTTTTGCATTGTTAGCGCAATGCTTTGCTTGTTGAGCTAAAGGAGCCTTGAATTATACCAAAGAAATACTTTTTATGTCTAATGTAACACTTCTACAGTGGTACCTCGACCCACGAACAGTCCTCTTTACGAACGAATCGGGTTACGATCAGATGTTCGAAAATGTTTTGTGCCGGTTCGCAAACAGTGTTTCAGGCTGCGAACACACAAACTTCCCCCAAAAGGGTCCATTGAAAGCACCCCAAAGAACCACCCGAAACACAAAGAAGTGTACATGATGCCCAAGAACGGCTGTGGAATGTATAAAGACTTGTTGTAGATGTATGTCTTTAGTATATCTCTTCAGAGGTCGGATATATGAAAAAAAGAGAATGTTCTGTTATAGCCGTACCTTTTTAGTGATCGATAAACATGTTTATGATGGTTTTTAACAGTCACATATCTATACATAAAATTACAGTACTTCATTAATAACATAAATTATTAAGTAACTCCTATTTAAGTGTTATATTCTCCATTCATATGTAGTGGCAACTGCATATTGTTTGTTTACAGTACAAACAAAGAAGTTACTGTATTGTTTTTGACTGTTACTCAGTCTTTTAATGTTGATTGTTTTGTTTTTTTGGGGGGATGTTTTGTTGTTCTTTTCCGCGTTTTGCCGTCTTTTGAGCGACCAGCCCGCCAACAAGCGTATGCTCAGTTGTGTATTGGTCCGCCTTCCCTAAATGTATTATTTGAACGAATTATTTGTATTTGCATTATTTTAAATGAGGAAAAATTATTCAGATCGCAAACTTTTCGGGTCCTCGAACGAATTAAGTTCGTGAGCCGAGGTACCACTGTATTTGAAATTGCTTTGAGTTCCTGTTAAATGCAGATCATTCAAATTCAAAACAGATGGCATGGTTAGTCATCTCAGAGTTAGTTATGATGTTTGGTTTATGCTTACGTCATTCCAGTAGAACATTAATAGTTAATGTTTTGTAATCCATGAGCGGTCAGTCAGGTTATGGATATGAATTGGCCCCCCTCTCCAGCTCAGCTCAACATTGGCAATGTGTTACCTGTGGGTGCCATGCCTGAGGGGACCATCGTTTGCTGCCTGGAGGAGAAGCCAGGTGACCGGGGCAAGCTTGCTCGGGCGTCTGGAAACTACGCCACTGTCATCTCCCACAACCCTGAGACAAAGAAGTCGAGAGTCAAGCTGCCCTCGGGGTCTAAGAAGGTCATCTCCTCTGCAAACAGAGCTGTGGTTGGTAAGAACCTGAACTGATGTTTTAGGTGCCTGGTACTTAGTAAGGTTCTACTTCAGTGTTCTTTTATAACATGTTCCATTTCCAAAAAAGTGCATGGAGTTTTGACACGTATCGTTTCTAGGTGTGGTTGCTGGTGGTGGCCGTATCGACAAGCCCATCCTGAAGGCAGGTCGTGCCTACCACAAATACAAGGCCAAGAGGAACTGCTGGCCCCGTGTCCGTGGTGTGGCCATGAACGTAAGTGGGGTTCATTTTACCCGTTTACCTATTAGTACAATGGGTTCATATTTTATGTGATTTAAAAATAATGCCGTATATCCTAAAGTACATAAAATTGAGTGGTGCGGATCAGAATGACATGAATCGTAAAGTTTTTGACTCATTTGTCAAAAATTAGTTTAAAATGCACCATTTCCATAACACACTTTTGGTGTAAATTGAGATCCTTCGGTGGAATTGGCGACCTAAAGCCATTAACATTAGCGAAATGGAAATGCTGCCGAATGTTAGGAAGAGAAATGGTTTGAGAGCGGAAAGTCTGAGTTGCTCTGTGTTTTCCCCCCAGCCTGTTGAGCATCCTTTTGGAGGTGGAAACCATCAGCACATTGGCAAACCCTCTACTATCAGAAGGGATGCGCCAGCTGGACGCAAGGTTGGTCTCATCGCTGCCCGTCGTACAGGCAGACTGCGTGGAACCAAGACTGTCCAGGAGAAGGAGAACTAAAGCCTATATTCTCAATAAAATGTGTTTGGGGAACCAGAACCCTGAAAAGAACTGTTTTGCATGTGTATTTCTTGTGTGGCTGACTTGTTATTGCTGTGGAAATGTAGGTGTATTGCTGCAGCGTAGATGACATGGAGACACACAATGGTTGATACAGGATGTAAAAATTTGAGTGAAAAATTTATATTCTGTGTATATGACAACATGGGAATTAGTCTTTGAAAGGTTAAGGGTGTGTGAGCAGATGTCATATGATAAATATCATTTGGCATAACTCCTGTTGGTCTTTCACCACTGTCACTGAGGAGTAGCTTATATAGCTAAATATAGCTTTGAACTTTAAAAAAAAAAAAAAAAACTTGTCCAATGAGCATTTGAAATGTAAACCAAATGAATATTATTCTGCAAAATATGGGTGTAGCCAAGATGGGATATGCAAAACAATGCTTATGTGCCTATGCACAGCAATGGCAAAACAAATTATTCATATATGCAGGGGATCATGCATTAAAATAAAAATATGTACGGGTTTATTTCAATACTGCTGTAAGAATGGGATACACAAAACTGGCATGTAGAGAAAAGGGCACATTTCCATAATTTTTATTGGTGTAACTACTTTAAAGGACTTAGACTCATGGGCCTAAAGGTGGAACAGACAATGGTTGGGAAACAGTGGAAGACTGCATTGATTAATTGAAATACTATTTATTTTCTTTTTAAAAGTAGAATTTTACAGTGTGTTGGGTTTGTACAGTGCTCTAAGGCAGATCATGGGATTTTATTATTCATGCATGTTTCACAAGAACTTTGAGTTATTGAAAACAAAAGTCAAAAGTTATTCTATTAACAAAAAAAAGATAAAAAAGACGATGCTAAGACCTTACAGGCAAGTGGAGTTTTTGTCCCCTGAAGGAAGAATGCAAAAGGACAATGGCCTGTAGTGCATTAGCAGTAGGGCTCCAGTCTCTGTACATCCAGTACAACATTACACCAGTACACCCTGTGGGTCGTCCAATTTCTTCCTATGGTTGCTGCTTGTTGTCCTTTCCCAGGATGCATTGGTCTTAGGAAGCCAACTCTTCCTTATGCCTCTACAGCACAGTAAGAAACAATATAGGCCACTGGTTTGGATTTGGCAAACTTAGGCTAAACTTTTTGCAAATTCACACACTTTCAAATGGTGTCCTCCGTTGCTATTGCATGCCCCCTTCCATTTGTCGCTCCCCACCTATGAATACTCTCAGAGCCGTTGCCATTTGTTACATTTCTACCTGTATGAAGTATTTACAACATACTATAAATAAAATGAGACCGTTACGATGTCAGTATTGTTTACTTTATTCTTGCTAAGGGGCGCAAAGTTTGTTTTTTGTTTCGTTTGTGCACAAAAAAAGCACAATGCAACTGTAAATCCAGAATTCAACGTCACCATGGCCAAAACAAAAGTCGGCAAAACAAGGCGGAGATTTCTGTACAGTTCGTTTTTTCTTTAAAAAATAACACAAGGACAAAATATTCCTCAGTATTTTTTTTCCCCCACAGTTCAGCAAAATATTCCCTCTAAAATAAAACAGCAAAATAGTGAAATAAAGGTTGTGGGGCTTAAGGTTTTTGGTACTTTAGACAAAATGACCACATTCAAGTTACCAATCAAAACTCAGTACTTACCATTATCCTTAAATCCTTACGAATGATACTTTGCAACACATCTAACAGCTGCCCTTGACTAACCAGCAGTAATCCCACAACGCTGTTCATGTGTGCATTTCCCATGGCTGATGGGCCTTCACACCAGACCATATGAGAGGATTAGGTATATACACTTCAGATGGCTAACCCTTCATCTGGGCTGAAGTGACAGGGTGGTAATTAGGAGTTAACCTAGAAGGCCTAAAGGAAAAGGACAGCTAGAAATATTACTACTTCCCAGTTCCTGTCAATGAAAACCATGTTTGTACCACCATATACAATAACAAAATCTCAGGGAATAAAGATGCAACTAAGAAGTCTCTTATGCTTAATGCTGGTTCCTAAAACTGCTGTCCACATATCGAGAAAAATAAAAACGGGGCGCTTCAGAGCAGTCAGACAGCTGCTGCGCCTTTAGGAGTCTCTCTTTGGCCACACTAAATCTGGTGTCAAGCCATGCTAAAATGTTACAACATATTAACTAGAGTTTCAAAATGAATGAAAGAAAGGCAATGAAAGTTCTAGAACAAATGTTACTTATCACTTTCCACAACAAGAGAAAATGTCATAGTGTTAACCCGGCCATTCCAAAAAACCCCATATCAACTCAGGCAGCGGAGCCAGTTTGGCATGGTTACAGTGGTTGACACAAGTAATGGTTTGTCACCCCCCCCCCCTCCCTAAAATTTAACTGACCCAGACCACTCAGCAAAGTGATAAAGCAAAATGTCTTTTTTTTGTTATTTTGTTCCGATACATCAGAAACTCTCCAGCAGCAGACAGACAGTCTTGCTGTAGGAACTGAGAGACAAACAACATACTATGTACACCTTTGCTGTTTCCACAGAAGCATCAGGCCCACTTTATTACAACACTATACACTTTGCACTGCAGGCAAGGTTGTATTTTATGACAGGAATTCTCTGCAGGGCGGACAAGTCTTTCCACTCCAGGTAGAATACAAAAAGAGTTGAACTGTGGGCACAAGGGACCTGGAGAGGTAATGAAGTGTAAGGCCTGGCCTGGCCTCCTGCCTGGATCCAGTGTCTCGCCAGAGATGTTGGGGAGGTGGATGAGACGCTGCAGCCGGAGTTATTCTTTAGGCTGGGCTGGGGCCGTTTCCTCAGTCGCCTCCCAGTTCTCTTGTGCTCGCTGGCCTGGGCGCGGTGGGTTGTTCACGTGTTGTGCTGCGGGGCCTGTGTACGGCTGTCCGTGTGGATGGTTATTCTGCTGAACACACCGACACGAGGCACACTCAGTACTGTTATCAGGCAATGGCTAACTGTTCAGATTCCATAGTGCCCAGAGAACTGCTCCTATATTCAGTCTGATCTGAAATACTATTATTGGTAAATAACCTTCGAACTACTCAGAGGTATCTTTTATATTGTATTTAATCTGTACTGTTTTGTTCAATTGTATTGTAATGTACCCGAGAGACACCAACTGCCGGAAACAAAATTCCTTGTGTGCCACACACACTTGGCCAACAGACCTGATTCTGAGGTGTATTTAGATTCATCAAGAAATTTTTAAAATTGCGGTCTAATAGAGAAGATCTGCTGTGGAGAAAGTTAAGCCAGCACCGTGTGACGTTCTAAGGCAGACTTTCTGCCGATGCAGCATACCTGTTGGTACTGTGTTCCTGTGGAGTGGGGGTACAGTGTGGTGTCTTCTGGGGGTGTAGCATCATGGTCATCTGGAGCTTCTTGGTCTTCAGGTTCCTAGGGAGATTAAAAAATAAGTAATAAATAAAATGAGTGCTTATCCACTGCACCACCCTTCTAGATACATTAGCACAAAATGACATGCATTCATCCCGGAATTCCAGCGAGAGCGGTCATGCTGTGTTTCAGCTGCGTCGCGGTCACCACAGTGCGTCGCCTCCATTACTCGATACTCGTGATTCTACCAGAAGCTGCTTCTCCACACCGCTTCACTAAAAATACATGTCAAGTCATTTGCCGGATGCCGCTTCTGCGATGCTACTGACAGCCGTTCAACCTGCCAATCAGGTAGCGCTTTCCGCATGAATATTCTTGAGTTTTCATAGCCACCCTGCACAGCACTTTGCTTCTGAAATGCTACTGAACCACTTTTGGTGGGGGTTGAGGACGTGCAGAAGACGGAGCTTCGAAAAGAGATTCATGAATATAATGAAAACCAAAATCTCAATTTTTCAGCTCAGTAAGAGAAATAGTTTTTTTTGCAGTGAATGTGAAGCAACAGTTCATCCTGAATCAGTCCCAGCTTCTGGCTGCAACAGGCCAACTAACCCTGAAGGGAAAGTCATTCTCTTTCGTGCTGGATAAATTCTGTTCTACTTAAACCACCACCATCGGAGTACACACGGCTTTGTGCTTGATTGCAGCATAAGGGCAATAATGATCCAGCCAAATCATCTAAATTCTTAAAGAATGAAATTCACAGCACAAGTGTTTGAAATGTCTCAAACGAAAACGGCTTCTGCTTCGATAGCAGTGAGATCGGGTCTGGAAAAACCAAAACACGGCCGGTGATGTTTGGGATTTCCAGGATACAGAAAAAGCAAACAACAAATAACTCTAGTCACAGAAATTCCACTTCAACATACCAAATACACAAAATTTCATAAATGTTATCTACAGCCAGGGCATTATAATTTTCACTGGTTTCAGATATGGCTAGACTCTCTAACTAAACAGATAGACGAGTAGCAGTATAGGTGACAGACACCATGTCCCGAGGACATGCATGGAGGTTGTCACCGCAAGGAGTCCAGCTGTGAGGACACGAGTTTGCCAGCGGAATGCTTGTGTTGAATATGGACGTGCAAAATAAATAAAAACTTTGAATAAACACAAGCTAACTTAGACAACAACCGCTACACGCCCCCTAAAAACCCTGCCATTGTTCTCATAAAAATGACAGACCACAAAGAGTCCAGTTCAGTCTCACTTAGGCTTCTGCCCACAGTTTTGGCAAGTTGGCACATTACATTCTTGTTGCTCAAGGCCAAATATAAACGTAAGGATCAAGTTCCGCATCAGCTGTAATGAGGTAGACATACCTCCTCCGGGCAGAGCTCGCAGGCCTTGGCCAGGGTCATCCGCGCGCTGTGTGAGCGCTCCAGAAAGTAGCCGTTGGAGGTCTCGTTGCTCTGCACCGGGGGCGACCAGTTGTTATAGGTGTACTGGGGGTTTCCCGTGTACGGTCGGCGCTCTAGCTCGTCACCCAACCACTCCACAGCCCACGTCCATTTTCTCTTCAGGTCTCCATTACTCTGTTAGTGAACGACATGGCATCAAATTCATCCAAGGGTGCAACCATATGACGACTGTAAACTGATAAGCCGTTCTCTCAGAGCCAACGGTACCTGGAGGATCTGGTACGCTACTGAACAATTAGTGAAAAGTGCCACCATGCACTTAATGCACTGGTAGGCCCTCTTCTGGTAATGGTTTTTGGAGCGCTGAATGGTGTCAAAGAGGCCATCGCGGTCATCGGGGATCCCCTTCAGAGCGTTGTGGATCCTGGAAAGGCAGATAAGGAGGTCTGGTCCTGCTTTTAAGCACGCATGCATAGAAGTACCTGGGTTATGATGCACCCACCTGTGGGTCTGCCAGGAGTCCTCTATTAGCAAGATCTGAAGCAGTAGGTCCAAGTACGGCCTAAGCTCATAGGTATAGGAGTACGCCACCTAAAGGTACAAGAGAGCCCAGTGGAGAGTCATGTTTAAAGGTGAGATCAGCACTGCAGGATCCAGGAGGGACAGTGCATGGCAGCTGAGGCCCTCACCTGCCAGAGTAGCTCGCTGAGCACTGTGGAGGAAAACTGGGGATTCTCCCAGCAGCTGAATCGCAGTAATTTGACAGTCTCCTCAGAGTTGCTGCAGTCCTCAATGATCTTCTTCACGTAGCTCGTGCGCACAAACAGGATCTCTGCCACCAGCTGCTGCACGGGCAGAATGGGCTGCGACAGGTTGGGGTCACCGTAGGGGTTCGGCAGTGGGGGATTGCCTGAGGGAATGGGAGAGCTTGTTACAAGAAGGAGTAGATCTCTGGTGCTCTAAACATAGGGCTAATTGGAATTGATTTGATCTTTTTAGGCACTCAAGGGTCAATGTGTTAGCTAATGTGAACAGCCTGTTCCTCCAAACAGCAAATGATGTAGCCGTTACTCCAGATATAAATCATGGGGAGTCGAGAGGATCTGTTACTGTTTAGCTACGTATCAGAATGGGCAAGAAACGTGAAAAAAGTGATTATGAATGTGGCACGTTTGCTGGTGCCAGACATGGTGGTTCGAGAGTCTCAGAAATAGCCATTGAGATTTACTCAAACTGAACTAGAGCGTACCGGCAGTAGTTCTGTAGATGAAAACACCTCGTAAATGACAGACGTCAGAGGAAAATGTCCAAGTTTGTTTATGATACCAGGAAATCCAATAATGTGCAGAAGCAAAAGTGGTGTGCAGAAAGGTGTCACTGAACGCACTTCAACTTGTTGAACCCCGACATGTTTCCTACACAGTATTATGTATGTGCCCCATGTACATCCTTAAGGTAATCAGAATGGCACCTTCAGCTCCAGGTTGCCTGAATGCACATTAAGATAGCTGCTTGGTCAGGAGCTACCATGAGTAAGTTCATGGGTAAGACATTTCAGAGACATTAGTCTCATGATGGATTAGAACAGGGATGGGGGACCTGATCCATGGAGAGCCAGTGTGGCTGCGGGTCTTTGGAACGGCCTCTCAATCAGCCAATAACAGAGCGTCCCCAGGACTGAAGCTGAGAACCCCTGCTTTATTAGTAGCTGGCTGAGAGGTCATTCCAAGTACCTGCCCCCACCCCTGGATTAAAACGAGAGGGATGATAATCACCATTGATCGAAGACTGCATGCGAGATGAGACATCACAACAGCGCACCAACTGGGAAACCACGGCATACAGCTTGCCCAGCTCTGCATACTGGTATTTGATGGGAGGTCCAGGCCCTTCGTCCAGGGCAACCAGCATGAAGGTGGCTGGCACGCTCAGCTTCAGCAGCTGGGTCTTCTCTGCCACGCCTGCAAGGGGGGGGGGGTGCGTTCACTTCACAATCAGAGCAACGGAACAGGCCCTAAGGCCAGCAGGACATGGGAGATTGCTTACCCAGGTTTGCGTACATGACGAAGAGGTTGAAGTACTGCTGCAGGTGACGACCGTGTTCGGACACCTCTCTCCGCAGCAGGTTCAGCACGGCTCTCAGCAAGTGGTCACTCAAGCTCAAATTGTCACAGGCCTGTTGCTATAAGTGACACTGTTAATGATCACTGCTTTTGTCTAGGCAACATGTCACACATATGGTGTAAGAATTCATGTGATGAACCGAGTCAGAAGCACTTCATAGCATCTAAGTAACCGTTAACATAGATCATTATTATTACAAAGCCTATTACTGAATATTCTCTACATGTCCTGTTTGTTTCACTAATTATATTGGTATACCTGACTGGAAGGTCCTGGGGAGGCAACTGGAGAAGGACAGGGCCCATCTTGGAGGGAGAAGTGTGCAATAAATACGATGAGCTTGGCAAAGGCACCCCTCACTTCCGCGCTGGGGCACTCCAGCAGGTACTCGGAGAAGCGATTGGGGTACGCGAAGAGCACCTTGTGTGCAAACCAGAAGCGCACGTTCTTGCTGTGACGCAGCAGGATGCAGAGCGCATCGTACCTAGGGAAGAGGCCAGAACAGGTAAGCCACCAAGCTCAGGCCTCCTGAAAGGCATGTCCACACACCTGAAACGCAGCACTCACCAGTCACTGGCAGGACCACGAACGACCTTCTTCGTGTGGAATCCAGTGCTGAACAGAAACTTAGCAGCAAGCTGAATACTAATCAGAGCTATTTCTTCTGCCTCCGGCAAAAGATGATCTTGTCCTGATTAAACCGAAAATTAGACATGGCTTAAAACACTTCATCAACACTCATCTTACGGCACCTGCCAGAGGAACCACAGCTGCATGAAAATGTTTTCCGTCACTGGATCTCCCTGTACTAGACGAGATCTATGGAAAAGTTAAACTTTACATTCAGCTCACAGACTATGCCACATCTGTTTCTGTCCTGCTCTAAACCAGTAAAAGTCCTGGTCTCTTTACTTCAAGGCTGAAGCTTGAAGCAGTTTATTGCATGCAGTCTGAAAACCAATATTGTGTGTACCATTTCTGCTGAGAAACACGAAAAAAAATGGTGGACACGTACCTGAGGGTGGGTTTAAATAGACACTGTTACAGGTCAGGAGTTTCTTTATAAACTGGAAATATTCCAGGCTGTACTGCATGCGGTTGTGCATGAACTGCACGTTCTGCTTGCGCACACTGCACTCGATGACAGCTGGCATCTTGATCTGGTGTGGCTTGGTGGAGATGGTCAGCTCTGTGATGTACTTCACCAGCTCTCCATCCCGCTCTGAAGATTCCATGCGCTCGTAGAACAGGATGTAGGCATTCCACCACCTCTTCTGGCGGCGGTAGGACATGCGCTTCATCATGTGGTCGAAAACTTCGCCCATGTATTCGCCGCCGAAGCACTGGTTCTTCATCTCCTCATCATCATCCATCTTGCACTCGGTGACGTCTCCATCGTCGAACTTATACCAGCGGTTCTTCTCGCCGTCGCCGCCGTTCCGCTGGATGATGTAGGAGTAGTAGTGGCCCCCACTGGCCTGGCCGCTGTGCACCAGAACGCCAACCAGTCGGTACTTTGAGCCACCAGGGGCTTCACTCTCTGAGGGTTCATTCTGGATCACCTGGTTCTCCGGGTGCACATCATCACCCTCCAGCTTGGCCACTCCTGCCACCGTGTACGGCTCCATGTCAAGTTCCCGCGGGAACTCAAAGTAGTCATTGAACTTGATGGCGCACTCCCTCTCCCAGTCATAGTCAAAGCGTTTCAGCTGGATGGCCAGCACTGGGGGCAGCTTTTTAATAAGCAGCCGCTTTACAGTGTCAACCTAGAGGGGCAGAGTTTTACAGTCACACAATCATATATTTTGACCAACCATTAGCAATTCTTTGTGCCAAAGTGCTATTAGCTAGGGGTTAGCTGACATCTTCCTTCAGATCACTAACACCCATCGAGAAACAACTTATTGTGACACAAAAGTTAATTTTTGAAGCCTTGTTATTATACCTTCTTGTTGCATTTTTCACAGTGGTAGGCATTGGCACCTTCCAGTAAGTCACCTTTGACATATTGCTCCATCGAATCAAGGAGGTTTTGATGGTTTCTAATGTCCACATTCAACGTAGTGAAGGATTCTTCACATTCGTACCTGGAACACACACATTCATCCATTATTAACTGTGCTGCAATATTAAAGACTTGGACGCTTCTCAAACTGAAGTGTCATGTGCAGCCTACCTGTGAGGACAACCCTGACAAATCTTCTGATCGGCAAAGGAGCCGCCCAGAACCTTGCTCAGCATGGGTGGGTGTCCAAGAGCTTTCAGGGCCTCATCCAGACTGTCCACCAAAGAGTTAAAGAACTCCAGAGCATCGTGCTGCTCTCTTAAGTTCACTGGTTCCCCCCATAACCTGCAGAAATTGACCCACACACCCGCACTTTACCCACAGGCACCTAAAGACTTCATCAGTATTGGCATCTCTCCACTCCAGAATGATAACAAAAACCTTCAGTACACAAGGTGACGTACTTCCCCGACAAGCATTAACATTATATTAAGCTTTCATGATGTACTGAAAGATGGAGACAATTACCTGAACTGTTTCCAGAACCCTCGAGGAACATAGTACTGTAACCTGGATGCAGCCAGATGTCCAAAGATGACCTGTAGGTGGCGCAAAACTCCAATGTTGTACTCTTTCCTGTCTTCCGATTTATTTGCGGAAGGCTTGTCTTCAAATTGATTGTGATAGCTGAAAACCTCGTCCCGGGGATCCACATTGCTCTGTACGTACAAATGAAACACATTTACAAACCATGTAGATGAAGGAACAAACCTTCAGCCAGTGCAAGACTTTGATTGTATGTGTTGACGTGGATTGTACCTCGTTGTCCTGCTTCTCGTCCCCAGACATGTCGTCATCCACGTCGGTGCCCGTGCCCTCGATGGCCAGGATGCCGTTCCTGATAGGTGGGATCATGTAGAGCTGCTGTATCACGGAGTTCATGTAGCAGGTGGCCCCCGCGTTCTTCAGACCCACAAAGCCTTTGGTGGGCCGTGGGCCCACAGGTGGTAAGTACTCCCATTCGCTAAGAGCTTCCCCACCTAACATTAAAAATGACAGCACCTCTGTTTCAATTGCTCTGTCCAGAGAGGTAAATCATTACAGATATTTTTTACATAAAGCGATGAGGGAAATTTGTAAAATGAATGGGAGGACAGATAAATGGATTTAATTTTTTTCAACTGTGTAGTACCTGCTCCAGTACAGCTTACACCTGTACGTGGGCATTCACTGGAAGCTCAATCTAGCTACACATATGTTTAATTGACTCCATGATAGCATATATGTTTGTAATGTGCTATTTGCCTGTATGTCACTTTAGACCAATGCAAGGCATCTGCTAAATGTGTAAAATTGTGAAAGAAAATGTACATTTCACTGTGACTGTTTGTCTTCTCAGAACGATTCAACCTTGGACGATGTCCTACATGAAGGAGACTCGAGTGCATGATTCTGCTCCAAGGCAGCGATATTGTGAAGCCAAAAAGGAACCAGTACCTAAGTAATACATGTCAGTCAAGGTGTCGACGATCTGCTTGAGGTTCCGGACGCAGCTGACAGCGAGCGCCACCAGCAGCTCGAAGGCGGCGTTGATGGTGGCAGGAGTTCCACACACAGGGATGGCCAGCTCAGCTGGGAACTCCCCACTCTTCATGTACTGCAAGTAGACGTTGGATGCCGGGAAGATGAAGTCATCGATCAGCTCCTGAAGGAAGCAGGATGGAAAAAGCACGGTTACCACTGAATCAGCGGACACTCCCAAAGAAGCACAACTCAAAGTGGAATAAAAAAAATAAAAAAATCAGACATAATGCAGCATTAATGCTTAGAAAAGTCAACCAGACAACATTAAGGCCCAAGTCAAGAGGCAGTTTCTTCGCCAAAATGACAGTGATCAAAAAAATTACTGCAAGACCCACAACAGAACCGCCTGAGAGACCTGCCCCATGCTCACTTTAATCAGGGTGGCGCCTCCCTTCTCACAGCCAATGTAGTACTTCTTCTCCGGTGTTTGGAATGCCAGCAGCTCCTTTGTGACCCCAAGATGGCCTTCAAGAATGGTTTCCTCCAGACCAGTCTCTCCAGTACTTTTAACTTCATCCTAATAAGAAAACAACATGCTATTGTTAAAAATACAAACCATAGCATAGACTTCCTCAGATGCATAGTGCGTTTACGTATCAGAGTTGAATGTGTCCTAATAATCTACCTTGATTCTTTTCAACCAGTCAATCTCGTTGTTCAGCAAAACTTCAGCGTTCGGTAGGTTTATACTGCTGTTGTATGCGTAGTTGAGCAAGTGCCTTAACAAAGTGAAGTAATCCCCCGCATGCTTGGCTCTCTCTTTTGCAGTGCTCTGTAAACCCAAAATAAAATAATAGACACAAATTTTTAATATTCAATGATGTTTCAGCATGCCTTGCAGAACTGGACTGGCAAAACTCATTCACCACATCATAAAACTCAACAATTTGTAATACTTACACCTAAAACAGTGAAAAGAAGGGTGATGAAGAACAGGAGTGGTCTATGTCCCATGCAACACCTCGTGGCCATGAGGAAAAACTGTTCCTGAGCCATCTGACGAACAGACCTACACGGGGGGGATTTACAATGAACAGTGACTCACTAGAACACGACAACATAACTGAAACCAAAAGGCAGCACTACATAAATGTAAATGACAGTGTGGAATTCATCGCCTGGGTCACTCACTTGCTCTGGCAGTGTAGCAGCAAGTCGATGATGAAAGTTTGCCAAGCCTTCTCTTTGCTAAGTGTGTCCAAAGCCGTGGGAATGAGGGCAAAGCAGAGTGTCATCACCTCCAGGGCTTCACAGCACACCTGCTCGTCCTCACCGTCTGGCTCGTTCCCTGCATTGGTCTGCACAGAGCCACATTAAGCACACTGGAGAGCAAAGCACTGAGCAAGTCTGGGGCTGCTGCATGATCCTCTTTCAGAAGGAAAGCAACTTAGCTGGATGTGTAATATGCATCACCTTCTCATATATCTTGCTGATCTCCTCATTGGAGCTGAAAACCAGCTGCACCGAGCCACAGCCAGAAGCCCAGATGACCTTCTGCACGGCCCTTATCACAGAGATGTCTGGGATATACTTAGAAGCCTGGAAGAAGTTCTGTTCAGAGAGAGAAAATCATTTATGGGGGGAAAACAACATGGTTTTTAACATCTTAAAGTAATATAGGAGTTACACAACTTTAAGGTTTACAGATACGTTAGGATGATTAAACAGAAGATGCATGAGTAAAAGATTGAGCCACGACTTACTATCTTACTCCCTGAAATAAACAGGTAAGCTATAATACATTTAAAGTCGCATGTCGTTGTTGTCGACAGCCAGCAAACTCTTAGTGGTGGAGGATCCCATATACTCACTTTTGACCCCCCACCCCTAATGCTGAGAGGACACGACCCACCTCATCAGAGATTTGCTGGGCTAACCGGATGGCAACGTTACGCAGCATGCACTCAGAGGATGGGTTGGGAATGCTCTGGAGTGCACTCTGAAGAACCAAAGCCTGGTCATGGGTAGCCTGGTTTATCTTACGATGGGAAAAAGGTGAAATATAAAAAAGGGAGGCTGAAGGATCCGGTAATCTGTGTGCTTCAGCCGCTCACTCAAGTACTTCACCCGCTTTACAAAACACTATTGTTTCATTAGTTGCATTTTTTGAGTTGCTGTTGACAGCTGCTTCCAGATAGTGGCAGGTTACTAGCAATGGCTAGCTTTCACTTCCACACAGCACACAGTATGAATAGTACACAAGTTGTCGTACTATTCATTCGAGAGAGTATCAGATTGGTCAAAAATCAATGTAAATAACCAAGCTACCTAGCAAGCCATAACATGGCAACAAGACAAGCATCCTACTGGTGGTTCCATAGATGCATCAAGCTCAATATTAATGGCTACAGAGCTCAATTTAGAGTCCTGCATTGTACTCGGAGTTTGTACAACTAAATTTGCTGGAACTTTCGACAGGGCCCAAAATACTGACAGTGCTTTTACTGAGATGGTTAGTTAACAACATGTGTCTAAATTTAACAAAGCCATTAGTTAATTGTGTGTGCACTGGCTATATGACAGATTTTGGAACACCACAGTAGGCCCAGAGCAGGTGTACAGCTGGTGGCCAGTAAGAAGCAGCAGCAGTCTCCAAGGTAAGCGTTTTGCAATTTAGCATTAATAAATGTTAAAGCATGGGTACAGAATGGTCCATTTAAGCAACAATTTCTTCATTTCTGGACATATGAAATAAATCTCACTTACTGGTGACACAGTTCCTTCCCCAGTCGGTTGACAGGCTTCCGCCACGGCCTTCACATGACCAAAGCCAACTGCCGTCAATAAGAGTTTGGCTATTTTCAGGGAGTTTAGGTATGCTCCCCGCCTCGTCTCCATGTCAGCATTTGGGAGGAAGTTGTTCCTGGTCAGCATGCTCAGAACAAGGGGCAGCCCACCACTTTTTAAGAAGTTGTACTGGAAATCACTGGCATCTTCCCCAAGAGTGCCACTGGCAGGCATGAGCAGCGCATATACAACCTGTAACCACAGACAAAACACACTGTCAACCAATGTTTCAACATGGACAGGTGATCAACTTTACTCCGTACTGTTCGAGTTCTTGATCAAACTAACCTCTGTCAGATAGAGCACTTGAGACGGTGAAGGACCAAAGAAGCGCGAATCCAGGGTTGGGCTTAGGCTGTTATCACCCAGCTTGGCGTGGTCCAGGCAGATGGCTCGCAAGGTCTCCACTGTAGTGTTATCTACACAGTACCCACAATTACATCACAAACTGCCGAAGCACTGAAATACGCAAGTGCATCTTGGTTTGACCAGAGCCTTGCTTCTTCCATTGAGTGGATATTTCAATTACGATATAATGGTAAATAACATGTGAAGCGCCAGGACTAGACTACCTGGAGGCATGAGCTTCATGAGGACGCGCGCTCCATCCCTGAGTAGCGGCATGTTCAGACTACACCCCAGATCCGCCACTTGCCACAGGAATGAAATGTAGCGCAGATGGAGGGACATAATCTGGAAAATGTCAGGTTCCAAGTGGTTAAAGAATGACTTTCTTGCAGGATCTCAAAGAGCAAACAAACAAAACATGCCTGGCCACATTTACTCCCAGTATGAAATACAAGCATGCTTTTGATCCAACTACAATGTGATGCATAATATATAGTCACCCGTGATCCACTGTAAACAAACCAAAATGTAAATAGAGAGACAATAACTTACCACGCCTGGAAGACAACTTTCCACCTCAGGGTTGGGTCCATCACTATAGTGATTTCCATGGTTTCCAGGGGACCCAGTTGAAGAATCAGAAGAGCTATCAGGACTTGAAGGCATATTTGAACTAATCTGGGTGAGCTTGGCTGTGATCAGCTGAAGAAGGACAAGCAGAAGGAGATTTAATATAATAGTCATATAACAGTGATTAAAGTGGTGAATTTACAGCCCAATGGCTAAAACCATTAAAGATATACTCTCCATCTGACTGACAGAACATCAAATCTGACAACAGATGGCAGTAACATACTTCAGAACCTACCGTTTTGTCCTTGAGGTTGAGCTGTCCAATTAACTTCTTGTCATCAGCAGGATCCACCATTTCTCCCCCAATGAAGAGTTCAATTTTTGTGTGAGCGCTGTTGGCCTTTATCCGGGTCAAGATGCAGCGCCGCACCGAACCAATTGTGTCATTTGTGTGAGACCAGATATCTAGGTCATCCACCTGCCGGCCTTGGTTTGGGAACCGCACGATAAGCGTGATGTGCTTGCCTCGAAATGCCCTGAGGGTCAGCAAAAAAAATTCAAACCCAGCCATGCGGAACTATACCAGGTTTGTGACATTCTCCTCAGACAGGGTGCATTGTGGGACTGTTCTCTGCATACCTTGACATTGGCAATATGGTTCTCTCTTCATGGTAGTCACTGTCACACTCATTGATGTACTCTCTCAGGACCGTTAACACTCTCACCATGCGGATGGCCTCTTGCCTGGCACAATTAATGCTGTCTTTGTCTCCATCCAGAACACACAGGGTGTCATATGAGGCTTTCAACCGGTCGAAACAAGACTGGATGAAGTCTTCATGAATCTCAACCTACAAACAGCACAGACGGGAGGAATTTATTCTATGAAGGTATGATCATTTCAACCGGAAATTGTAATTTTTCTCCAACAAAGAGCAAGAACGTGGAGGAAGCCAGAAAATGGCAATTTACCTGGTTGACTTGCAGTTTTGGCCCAAGGTTTGTATAAATCTCTTTCAGTAAGTCTATTGCTCTACTGGCAATGTCATCACTTCCTTGTATCACCACCTGTCCAAAGTAGGGGATAAAAATGACTGCAGAAATATCCAGCATATAAGTCCATACTGTCTTACCAAACTATGAGAGCTGTTCCTTTCTTCACCGCCACTGCAGTGCATATCACACTGAATTATACCAAACCATAGTATACCAAAACAGTATTATATGGTGTGCCCCGCTAGTTTATATTGCACTGAAATATACCAAACCATAGTATACCAGAACAGTATTATGCAGTGTGCTCCACTACAGCGCATATCGCACTGAGGTATACCAAACCATAGTATACCAAAATATTATCTGATGTGCCCCGCCAACTGAATTTAATAAACAAAGATACACCAAGTTTATACAAATTACCAACTTCTGGGCATGATATAATTTCGATGTGATATCACCCAGCCCTTACCACAGGGTACACTCACAATCATACTTCACTGGCAATCTAAAAACACAAATTAGCCTAACTTCCCATAAAACATGGGAAGAACATGCAAACTCGCACTCTGCCAAAGCATAGGCAGGGAGTCAAGCTCCCCAACCTGGAAAGTGGGATGGAACAGTGCTACCCACTGAGCCACTGTGCTGAAGGAAAAAAAAATTAAAAATCAATGCAACACTTATGCAGAAACATATTCAGACTCTGGGGAGGATGTCGGAGGATGGACAGTTGTCTACAGAGCAGACATTGTGTACTCAGATATAGCAAGACGGTAATTAAAATGACCCCTTTCAAATCACAGAGACCATTTTTATAAATCACACAACTGTCTTTGACCCAGTCACCATATCTACATTTACCTATTAGGTGTATTACACACAAAATATGATGAAAATTCACAAAATATTTCCAGTGCTTGGAGCAGTTGGTACAACACTAAATTAAACAGGAATGTTCCATTAACATTCATATTCATATATATTTTACACTTCAAGTGTAAAAGCAAGGAACTTGGAGATTAGTGGTTGCATTTTTGTTTTACATAAAATCTGAAAAAATGTGTAAATATTTGCACTTTCCATTTGTCGTCTTGCTTATTATCTTGTACTTCATCTGGTCTTACAGTGCATCGTTTACGTTTTCATCGTAAAGCAGAACAGTACAGACGCCTACCCTCCACAGGTAGTCCAGCCCGATCAGCTCCAGATCGTCCATCATGTAGGCTCTCCGTTTCGCCACCAGCTTTCCTTCCCTGCAATTCACTGCCTTGAAAAAGCGCTCGAAACACTTCATGCCGTTTTCCGTCAAAAGCGACGGGTCCAGTTGCAGAACGTTGTTTTCGAAAAAGTCTTTGTTAATGTCTGGGTCCAGATCCGGCTCGTCCCCCATCAGTTTGGAGTACCATTTGAAGCAGGCCTCGCGGTCACACAGGAACACGGCATTCTCTGCCAGGCATTTCCAGATCTGCTTGGCTTGAGGTGCACACAGCCACAGCTGCCCATCCTTCAGCAGAAACCTGATGAACAAAAGCAACACAGACAATCAGAATTCAACTAATGGTAATAAATGAGTTATTCATACACATGTACTGGGTAAACACAAGATGCATGACAAGACGCAAAATATCTTCCCAGTAAGCTCTGCTTGTGTGTGCAACTATATACAGCAAGGAAGTAAGTGTTATGACTCCACACGAATACAAGGCGAGACCTCAGTTACTGAACTGTGTAGAGATGTAATGTATTGTACGTTTGGCTGGAGCTCTAATTTCATTTTGTGATTAAAAACCACCAGTACTATCATAAACAGAGTTGGGTAATTCAGGTCCAGAGAGTAAAAGTCCAGACCGGGATTTTGTTTCAACCAACCAGTTGAGTACTCTGTGACTGTGACTCTTTATGCTCAACTGGTTGGTTGAAACAAAAAAACTTTAACTCTCTAACCAGAATTACCCAGCTCAGATCATAAGTAACACTGGCTAGTAGCAAACCCTGCAAGATATTGGTGCAAGTGTGTTCATTTAAGCAATAAGGACAGAAATCATTCCAAACCAACAGGATAAAAGCTAATTAGGCTATACAGCGCAGCTGGGCCTCCTGTGCACCCCCAAAACGCAAATCTCCAAAGAAAATTTAAGGGAACACAATAATAGTAGCTTCCACCTCCATAAAGCTGCCCTAACTTTGAATAATTGTTGCCACATTTCTAATGAACAATTCAAGACCTTAAATACAAATACTTCCTAAAGTAGTCTAGAGTCCGACAGTATGTTACAAATGAAGATCAGCCAAAGAAAAAAAAAATTATCAGAGCATTCGCAGTGCAGATGTAGCGAAGGGCTTGAATCACCTCAAGAAGTTGAGTCTTTCCTGGACCTCCTGCACATGGCTATAGCGGCTGTCAGACCGCACCGTCTGTGGGTCGTAGTCCACGTGCTCTGTGATACGTGAACACAGAGAATTTATTAAAACCGGGATGTTTAAGAGCCGAGTGACGAGTAATACAGAGCTGTACTCAAACCCGAAGAACCATATAGTTCAAGCATAATGATCACCCAGAGAGCTGCGGTGTGTGAGCGCGCGGCGAGCCGCCATGTTCTTCACCTTTAGCAAACTGCCTCATGCCTTCCATGTACGACGACAGGTTTTCAGCCACCAGGGTGACCAGCGCGTGGTTGTTCTGCAGCTGGTTAATCAGGTCATGCCGATAAAATACATGGGGACTTCGCTGTGTCTGACTGCAAGAGACAGACAGATGGTGGGAGTCAAGCTCCTCATTCTTTGCTTCTCTGTTAACAGGCAACAGCAAATAAGGCAATTGCTTCTCATTCTCTGAAGACAGTGACTGAACATCTGCCTGAGAACATTATAACTGAAGCCAAAATAGAAAATATGAGTAAAGTTTGAGGCTAAAGATTGTATATGTATATGATGGTATTTGGACGATCGATCTGCTTCCTGTGTTCCCTGAGGGGGAATAAAGCAGCAGAGAACGTGGTGGCAAAATTCTGTCAAATAAATGACCCGTCTAGAACACACAAAGGGACAAATGAAAGAAAGGATCCGCCATGTAGGGGAAGAAGAAAAAAAAAAAAAGAGTGGCACTAAGTGGTTAAGTGTGTGTCAGAAGACGGTAGTGCAAACAAAACAGGTTTTAAGAATCACCCATTACAAATTATGGATCGGACATTCAATTTCAAAGCACAGCTCAATCAGATTTAGACAATTTCAGAGGTGACAATAAACCTCAAAATTAACTGTCAACTTACCCCACTAAGTTCTTTTCTATGTTAAAAGGTATTTTCTTTCTGAAAAAAAACAGGTAGGTATGCTACATTTTTCTACAGTTACTTTATTATAACTTCATATTATATAAATGTATATACCGTATACATTGTAACTGTCTGAGGAAATATTTTTGGAACATTAAAAAAGCTAAAAGCTAACTGGACAGTTGTTTCAATAAAAAGCTAAAAAGGGAGCCCACCATATTCCATCTACCATAACCTGAGAAAGTATGTTCCACTTAAAAAGTAGGTTAACGTACATCATGGAAAACTTAGAGAACGAGCGCAACCCAACTTCAAGAGCAGACTTGGCTTTATACAGTGTTACACAACAGTCAGGCCATTTCAGTATCACTACACTTCACCATCATGTTTGGTACTGAACAAGAACAAGAATATGGTGTAAAACGTTTGCTTGCCTTAGGTTCTGCGGAGCCTCTCCAAATAAGCTGCAGATTTCCCGGATTTGCTTCAGTGCGGGAATCACCCATTTGTCGTTGGTTCTCAGCTCTTCAATGAAGCGATCTATCCACTGGATTTTCTGTGTGTCCCTGTCCTACAGTTAAAGAAAATCCCATATTTTAAATCTGGTCACAGAGCACATGCTATAGAGTAATGATTTAAAGAATTAAGCGGAATCAGGTGCAACCTGGAGTTATCAAAGAAAAAAAAATTAAAATTAGAAGAAAACATTTTACTCAGAAACAAAATACGAAATTAAAAAACCACAAACAAATGAAAACAAATACTGCTTCCAAAATTAACTGGAACAATAAAAACAAACATCAAATACTTTACCACCATTTTTAAATACTATTTGACTAAAGTAATTAATTTTCTTTAATTACCATTAATATAACCTGGACGTTTTGACCATTTTGAGGACATTAGTACACTGTGTATTCATACAGAAAATCTCCCTATTTCAGTCTATCCCTAGAAAGAAAATGACCAAAAATTGAACTGAAACTAAATGTATAAAAAATAAAAATTGCCAATATCTCTAAAATAAAAACTAAAACATTGGCAGAACCACACTGAAAACTAAAACGGATTTCAAATGAAAATGTAAAACAATGTATATTAAAAAAAAAAAAACTACACTATAAAATACTATACTATAGTACACTACCATTCTGTAGCAAGTTCAGTATATAATATTTTAAATAAATTAAATATAAAACTACGTCACAAGGACATACTTGTGAGCAGCTGTAATCCAAGATCTTGATGTGAGCACTCAGGGCCTGGTCCATGATGTCCACAGGAACATCGTCACTGTGGGCCAGGTTCCACAGTAAGTTTAACACCTTGTGGGCCATCACCCCATCTTTATCATCCTCAGCAAGGCGACGTATCAGCTCCAACAACTTCTCTCGCTGCTTTTTGCTGGCATTTGTCCAACTTGCCTAACATGAAAAGGACCAACCAAGGAAAAAAATATCATTATGACATCAATGCTACCCATTTATCAAGATGAAAAACAAACTGTGAATTAATTTTTGAATGAAGAATTCATCTTTACCTTGAAACAATCAAAGAGATGATCAAGCTGCTCAGGAGAAAAATCCCAGGCCAGCTTTGCCAGGAGATCATGCATATTCTTGACAATAGCTTCGTGCTTTCCAGCCTAAAGGAAGAGGAAGAGACACCACTACCAATAAGCTTTCTACAATAGACAGCAACACTTGGTTTTACAAGGCAGCTCAAGCTAACATTCTAAGATATACTCTAGAAGTCAGAATTCTGTACTATGTTAACACTAATGAAAAAAATGGACTTGATGATGACTAAGATGTCTAAGACAGGCCAATAACTGGTGTTACACCCCATTAGAACTTGGATCCTGACCCTTATGGTCAGAGAGACATAATAAAGGCAATGGAAGAGGTCATGAAGATTCCATGTCGCACCTGAGCTGCCCAGATGTTGTCCAGGTCTTGGAGTGTCAAAGCCTTCTCCTTAATGACAAAGCGGAGGATCTTCTCCAGTTTCTCCACATACTGGGGCTGGTGGAGGCTGTCTCTGAGCACAATGGACAGGATGTGGTTCTGTTGGATCCATTCCTACGAGAGAATAACCACCAGCCCTCAATCCCTCGGCAAAGGAAGGTGGATGCTGCTCAGGACAGGAAAGACATGCACTACCATCACAGAAACGATATCTGATCTATAAGAACCAAGCCAGAGATCGGAGGCCTAACAAACATACTGCCATGCGTTCCGCCGTGAGCCACTCCTCTTCTTCAGGACTGCCGTGCCGGTGGGTGTAATAGGAAACACTTGATATCACCTTGTTGACTTCATTTAGTGCGTTCATTTTGCCATTGAAGGAAGAAATTTGCAATAACCTGTGGTGTGCAAAAATATACATATATATATTCATATGGGCCCCCTGTAACAATCACAGATTACTATATAAGTTATTATTTTTTTGAAAATCTCACCTAAGAATCATTTTTAACCTAAAAATCTCTAAGTTTTTTACTGTCTCCTCTTGCCCCGGTACCCGTGAAGCGAGGTTCTTCAACGACTTGATTATCATTGACAATGCATCATTTTTGGCTTCATTCTTGGCTTCCTTTTTCAACTCCTCATCAGTGAGGTTTTCTAGAAACTGTGGAACCATTTCTATAACTGGAAGAAAGTACTTCTTCAGCGTGTGCAACGTAAGAAACTCATAACACTGCCCGAAAGGCCTGTCAAAATAAACAAACAGGAAAAGCTGGCTGAGTACTGGATTCAAGAAATGATGTAACCCAAAGGTCTGAATGAAGTCTGGCCCGAGGCACACTCTCTCATGGATGAACTTACTTAATAAGCGCTGCGATGACCTGAACATTCAAGGCCTGTCCGCTCATAAAGCGATCAAGCAGTGTTTGAAACCCGTTTAACGTGCCAAATTTGTTTATTAAATCCACCAGCCAGCCCTGTAATAGGAAAGAGAGATCATCTGTGGTGAACAAAAGCACAACTGCATCATGGTTTCAGATCACCCAACAACAGGGCAAATAAGTGCCACTGGAAAGAACACAAAGTTCACACTGAAGTTGATAACAACAAGACCTTTCCTTGGTTTAAGTATAGAATGTACATTCACAATTTTTATTCCCAGTTCTTTGAAATCTACATCAGGTTTTTTAGCTGAAGAACTGGTTGAGCACAGGAACCCACTGGATGGACACCGTGGAGAAAAATACCTTGGGAGAGCGTGGGTCTGGTGGACGGGCGTAGAGCTCATCCTCAGCCAGCTGCACCCCTGCTGGCACAGTCTCAGAGGGTCGTGTGCCATTGTAGATGTGGAACTTGCAGTGAGGGTTCAATGCCATGGCCAGCAGCTCAAGCAGGGGGAACCAGTCCTGAGAGAGCTTGGCCACACAAAGCTCCACCAGGCGGTGAGTGTTGTTTATAATACACCTCTGTCAGTCAAGAGGAACCGAACAAGTCAGCCACCAAACAGTCTACTGTCATCTCCAAACATCTTGGCAAGTGATTGGTAAACCCTAACTATTCTGTGTTGCATTTAAAAGAAGACTTCAAAAAACAAAAGTGCTTTATTTATAAATAAAAAAATATTGACAAAATGTCTACACTGCACTCACATGAATCTCAAATTTCCAGCCGCTCACTGCCTCGTCGGTGAGAATTTTCGTGAAGGAAATTGTCAAGCCATCCCGAAAAAACCTCTGACATGCTTCGCATTTGACATCCAGTCCTTGAAAGTAGAACAAACTCAAGCCCATCAATGCCAAGGTAAACAGCACACAAAACAATCACTTGAGAAGCATTCATTCAATACTAAATCAAATCATGTACAAAATGCTCAAATCACCTTGTTTAAATCTTTAATTACAGAGAGAGCAATGAGGCTCACAGATTGCTCTACACGCTCTTGCCCTGGACCATTTGTAGTGCTTAATGTTCAGTGTGTAAGTTATTTAACACCGTGACAGAACTACAGTACCAGCAGTAAATGAAGCAGAAGCAGACAGATTGCAGCAGTCCATGATTATTGTGTGAATGTCTCATTGAAGTTATTCTTTTTAATAAGAGAAGAGAGATAAAGAAACATTTCACTGGCTTTGAGGAACGGAAAACCTACCTTTTTTACAGAGATCTATAGCAGCCTCAAGGAGAACCTCCAACTCGCCCTTTGGTAAAACTGGAACCACCCAGCGAGGCCTATAAGCCAATAGAACGTGCCGATGAACACAAATACACACATGGTGCCGATGCAAACTGTACAGAGGGGAACAGTGG
Organism: Mormyrops attenuatus; assembly: GCA_026777985.1. Lineage (NCBI taxonomy): Eukaryota > Metazoa > Chordata > Actinopteri > Osteoglossiformes > Mormyridae > Mormyrops > Mormyrops attenuatus. The sequence continues at coordinate 16,151,659 of JAODKC010000038.1, forward strand.
TGGGTCGGAACGCACCGGTTGATCATGTCATCTAGCTTGGCCAGGTCCGTGTGGGGGAAGGCAGGCTCCTCCTCTTCCTGTGGGGGGGTGTCCCCCTGGCCCTGCTCATCTGGAGGGCTTACGGGGGAGTTCTCATTCGAGGAGCTGGGGGACGATGTCTAAAACAGATGCACAGATGTACAAGAAGCCTCAGCCATTGCCTGAATTCAGGCTATGTTTAGGATTAGCATTGTTATTATATGAGGGGAAAATCTGCAGGACAGCAATTCTGTTAATCGGTTCCTCCAAGAAGCTATGGGAGCTTGTCATTGTCTTCCAGGTTGTACAATCATGTCTGCATTATCTCCTGCAAGCATATCTCAAGTCCCAAGAACATACAATACAGTTCATATTAATCCTCAGCTCAGCACCGGGGGAGGGGTTTGTTTGAGGACTTGTGTCAGTTGTCGCCGCCGTGTAAGGCAGACGTAGGGGCGAATAGAGCAGAAGCAGAGAGGGGAAGAGACACGGAGACATGTAGAGACATAGCGCCCCCCCACGCCATTTTGGTTGACCTACATAGTCAGCTTGTGTCTCACGTTGGAGCATAAAGCATCTCGCTTTTGCTTATTCCTCTATGTCATCATGAGTTGGGTGTGACAGCAAGCATGCAGTGTTTCCCACAGAGGCAGAGCAGTAAAGGACAGGTCTTTTGTTAAGTCATAAATCAAAAAAAGACAACTTTCCACAACCACCTCCAACCCATGAAACTTCTGTATATATATGCGATTACCTCAACCTTCAGTTCTATGCGGGAATCACATATCAGACCTTATCACTTACATATTTTTATAATGTAATACGTTATTTTCTTTCCAGACCCTAACTGATGGCTGGATTCAAGAAATACTTTGGAAACTATATTACAATTTATTAGTATACAGTTTTATGATCCGTATGAATTCGTATGAATTTCCAGAGCTAACAGTCATCATTTGCTGCACGTATTTCACAAATAACTGCTAAAATCGTTTACATTTGCCACACAAACATTAACAAAGGAGATTCAAAAAGATCCAGCTTATTCTGTCAAATGTATAGGCACTTTCCCACTGAAGTTCAGGAACCTGATTCTTGGTTCCGAGTTCTCAAGGTTGTCCCAATCGGGAAATATTGTAACTCCAGGCCACTTTCGTGTGCTGCTTTCACAATGCACAACAGGAACTGTGATATTCATTAATGCATTAAATGTAGTTGAGGTTCAAAAATAATTCCATCTGTTCAATTTGTGCTCTGCTTCTTATATTACATTCCCACGCACTTCCGTGTAACATCCAAGTTAGTGCCAGTGCTTGTGATCAACCTAGCATCTATAAACGCCACCCCAACAATTTGTGGTCAAACAAAAAGTACCTTTTAGTCTGAAACAGGGACTAAAAAAACACAGCAGAAGTTCCTGGTTCCCAAAAAAAGGCCCGTCTTGAGAAAAATGGTTCTGCTGTGAGAAAGCACTTAATGCAGTGCTGATTCAGATGGCTCAATGAAGCTCCATTGTTTTTTCAAAAAAAAAAAAAAATGTACACAGTCTGGATTTTGGAAAATTCCAGCATGCCTGAATAACTGTAGACAAAGTTCAAATATCTGGCCAAACAGCACCAATACCTAGGTATGGTTCCCCAAAGTAGTGACTGATCTAGACATTAGAAAAAGGTAATTCATTAAATTTATAAGTAGTCCATTGACTTCAGCAAACTTAATTTAAAACAGCATCTTTAAATAGTCCTGGAACCATTCAGAGAAGGAGGATTTGGCAATTCCCATCTCATCATCTTATGCCAGATCCACTAGAAACATTTATTCCACTTCTTTAACAAGAAGCTACACTGGAGATGGAGCAGGGTACTAGGGTTGGGCCGATCCACATTTTTTCAGTTCCGATCCGATTCCGATGCACACCTGCCAATTCCGATACAAGACCTCTTTTTACTTTGTTATACTTTATATATTAATTTTTTAAGCTAGTAAATACAGATGGAAAAAAATGTATGCCAAAAAATATTTAATTAGGCTACTACAAACATACATAACGTACTGTTCCAACTTGTTTGTGCATCTTGTTTTAAGCGTTTTTGAGGCATTTGCAGTTCAATATGAATATCTTCAGAGCAAGTATACACAAGTGGCAAATGCTTAAAATGCAACACAATTTTTCTCCCATTGGCGTCAGCTCAGTTACACTTTGTTGCGATGGTAGCCCCTCTTGTATCACAAGCTGCAGCGATTTTACAAAACAGTACAAGTTAGCGACTCCCAAATCATCCATTGCTTTTTTTTGTCTCGCACAGTTGCATGCACTTTGTTAAGTGGGATTGTCCATATCAGATCGGTGCATCTCTACAGGGTACTCACCTGGTTCTGGGGCAGTGGGGGCTGAGACTGGCCATCCGGAGCCTGGCCCTGACTGTCATTGCCCCCCACAGGAGAGCCGCGGGTCGTGGCCGTCATACTCGACACAGGGCAGACCTTTGCAATTTTGTCCGCTTATGTCGTTATGGCGAGGGAGGAAATCAACACCTCGTCAACCACGACGGAGAACCGGCACGCGTCTGTGTGTGAGAGCACCACCTGGAGCACAAGATGTTTTGCAGAGACCATTGCATAACCTGAAAGATAAAGCAGGACAAGAGGATTCCTTCTCAATCTGTAATCCCAGCAAATTCCACAGAGCACATAAGATATTACATACAACAATCTATTTCACTCCTTTTAAGCACTTACAAAGCATTGTTTGAATTTCTTACATTCCCACACTTTCAATTCTTAGAAAGAAATATTTAAATTTTTCAATGAGTACATTAAAACCTTTACAACGATGCTCAAAAAGCTACATATTAGATTGAATATTTGCAGTGTGGTTCTCACTAGTTTGCTGTTGAATCTGTATTCCAGGTTTCCTATTCCAGCAGCTGAGTGAATTACACCCAACTATAAAAGGAATGTAAACCACAGAGTAATATTTAAGGACACTGCATACGCTGGAAAAACATTTCATTCACGAAAACACAAAACATTGTTCTGAAAATGTACATTTTCACAGCCAGGTAATGGCCGTATGTTATTATTAATAGAGACGTTGGACTCTGCACAAAAACATCCCCCTTACATAGCCGGCTAAGATCAACAATGCGGCAGACCATACCGAATCGAAACAGCCTAAAACAAGAAACCTGACTGGTTTTACAAGTCGTATAGAAGCAGCAGAGGTTTTACAGGATCAAAACAGTTTGTTAAAGCGGAAGTACCCTAGGTTAGCTCTCGGCGAATAAGCTGTCCGTTAAGCACTTTGGACTATAAGATGAATCAAACTAAGGAATATTATCACCTTAAAAGCACCAATCAGTGATGTAAAACAAAATTTCACAAATCTAATGCATTTCACTGCCAGCACCATAAGCTGATGAATAAATGGTCTATAATGTTTCCCCCCCTTGATTCATTATACAAGACAATTGTTCAACAAAACGAATAGCCCTGGTACCACTGGAACAGCATACGAGGACAAAGATGGTACATCCCCATGGACTCCAGTGCCTACAGAAATATTCATAAAATTTTAGCATAACTTAAAATCTGGTGCAGTTCCCATAGCAAACTACCGCTACTGAAAAAATATACCAGAAAACATTACACAACTATAGCAGTAGCACACCTTGGAATGCTGTCACATGATGTGACCTCAACAAGATTGTTGTGATAAATGATGAATTTGATTCACAGTGTGACTGGACATAAAAACAGTCTCAACAGAACCATTGTTTCTTAACCTTTAAATATTCAATTTGTTTAATTAAAAGTGAAATAATGCAAATCCAAAGCTGAATGCTAGGCATCAGAACATTCCGATGATTCACAAGTAGTCCTGAAGCAAAGTACAACCAATAGTCCTTGGTTTCAATCAAAGACAGGCCTTAGCTTCTGTGCTAATGACCTTCCACTGAACAGACTTGGCTGACCCAGACATACAGTTTACCATGTATGTGTTGCCTGAGTCCCGTGCATTCAGTCAATTCTCAATGGGAAAATCTGACAGTGGAAAAGGATTCAGCCAAGAAAAGAGCGGAGCTTAAAAATATGCAACATGTGCCATCTATGGACAGAGCCACCAAATTAAAAAACCTTATATAACGAATGAATTAAACAACAATTAATTTCCCTAAGTTATTGCCAGCTGCTGTAAGAAAGTAACTTTGTACTGTTAGATTTAACTCTTTACTTAAAACATGCATTCTTGAGGTTTTCTATTAAATCTCTCCAACTTACTGCTAGAGATAATAGCACACTATTCCAAAACTATCAGGAAGGACACAATTCCGAACCAGAAAACACAAATAAAAATGGCAGAGCAAATATATTACTCCTAAGATAATGGCATCTACTTATTAGATTAAGTGAAGAAACATGCCTGTGACATGACACCTGCAAGAGGGCCACGGTCCAACTTGGTTCTTACTTCAAGAATATTCAAAAAAGAAAATCTTTTCCCATAGTACCTTGTTATAACAAATAAACAACATCCATACTGATTAAATTATTCTACATTACTAAATATTCCGGCTTAAATAAAAACACATTCATTTAAATATATCACCTGGAATATTAAGACACAACGTTGACAGTAATGTCATGTGTTGCATTTAACCCCACAGACATAAGACTTAAAAACCCCAAGACTGCTTCCAGTAGTGTTTCAGTGGACAGAACCTTATAGAAGACAAACAGCAGTGTGTCCAGCTGGCTAGCAGCAACAGGACTGGGATCAGAGTGGCACATTGTACTGTGCAGCACCACTGTAAAGAAGAGACCAGGTCTTTCTTCACTAAATTAATCAGTGTTACTGTTAAGGATCCAGCAGCAATTATATATGTCACTTCCAGTACATACAAACACAGACGCAAAAAACATGGAACAGGACCTAGCAATTTAAACACTAAAACAATATAATAAATATGTAACATAGGGGAAAACTGTCTGAAGAAAAAAAACATATAGCCCTTTTGTGAAAACCAGAGATGTATTAATCATATGAATACATATGATTTGTTTTATGAATACAAATTTTACTTCCAACAGGACTATCTTAATAATGAATTTAAATTTTCACTTTTCAAATTGTTACTATAGCTATATAAATCAGCAAACTGACAAACCGGTCCTTACCCTGCCTAAATAATTTATTATGAAGGTGTGAAACTCACTAATCAGTGTTTGACATGCCACACTTGTAATCAAAGCAAACAGTCACGTCAAATAGGATGCATACGGCATACCAACTACCCTAATGTAAATAACGTAGACATCAGCAGAAGATTCAATAAAACAAATCTTTTCGTCAATAAAACCCAGCCTAGCACCAAACAGAAAAAAAAATGCATTTAGAAAAGAAATTTGGGTATTAACATTAAGAGGAATTAACTGTGTTGGGCGCTTCCTTTTAATGTGTACATCCCCGTACATATTGTGCCTGAGACAGCGGGGGGAACAGCGGGTAGCTGCAGTCGGCCCGATACATTACAGATCGGCATAGAGCGATATACAGGAAGCACAACGCATTTACACTAAGTGAAACCCTCCTTTAAAATGGGTCAGCACGGATATGCGCCTCATGTCCGACATGCCACCAGCCTAAACAGCATCGGTACAACGCCGATCTTAGGCGGCTGACAGCTTCGCCCCTGAGAAACAGTAATATTGCCGTAAAAAAAAACAGTGAGCCAGTTCTCGTCCCGTGTAAAACAAAGGCATTATTATTATACCCCGATCCGCCATCGCTACCGGTTACTTTAACATGGTTAAACCATCCGTCCATAGTCAACGCAGACCGATACACAACAATCCAACATTTGAAGGGGGCGGCTGCGGCGGTTTGTTAACTTAGTTCACATGCACCTAGAAAGGTGAAATGGAAAAGACTTTTACGAAAAGGGTGCTTACATAAGGACACTGTCGGATTATGCGTGAAGTTGTTTATTAAACACACGGAAAAAGTAACCAGAAAAGGGATTTTTTTTTTTGAAAATGTCACAGATACGCCCCTCGACTGGACGCGATTCCTTTCCTGACATCAGGACGGAAATAACATCGAACACACCATTTTATTTTTTATTTTTTTCGCCAATGCACCGTTATCTAGGTCGTAGATTTAACACCACAAACCATTCAACGGAATAAGTTCTTAGAATAAACGGCAGACATGCAATTAGTACAAAAAATAAAGAAAAAACAAGAGTGCCGCTGTAATTTAGCTAGCCAGCTACATCAAAATACATTAAGGCCAGCACTTGGAATATATATGTATATATAGACAGTTAGCAAGTAATGTACCAAGTGAGCTCTTTAAATGTCACAATCCTACGTCGCCGATGAGGCACCTTTGACATCTTTCTGAACAGACAGACAGAACTTCAAGATAAAATAATCGCGGCCTAGCTCGTCTGCAAGCGCAGTCCTTGGGGCCTAGCTAGCTAGCTAGCTGCTTTCCCAGTGCCACTCCGCCTCAGCAATGGCGTTTCGCCTCGAAAACAACACTTAGCTTAGCCAGCGCTAACATTAGCATCAACGCTAGCCTTAGCATTAGCCAACTCGCCGGGCAGAACAAAATACAGCAACAAGGCGGACATTTAGGGTGTCCCGCTGGGAGAAACGGAGCCTCTGGTGAATGTCACCGCATGTACCGACGTCGGCTGGCCGCGAAGCCCCTTTAGTTCGCCTCGCTGTGTCATTTAGACCCCTTTTATGAGAGGGTCGGACAGATGGGTAGCCGTCAGCCATTTTCCTCCTTACAGTAAAATACGGCAACAGCCGGCTTCTCCACAAACATTCAGGGAAGTCTTTCAGTCACTGTCACCCAGCACCGTATGACAGTCTGAGCCCCGCAAGCCTCCGCACATAAACCTTCACTTATGTGCAATAAGTATGTAATTAAACGAAATATGCAGATACCAAAGGATTATAGCTATAGGTGGTTAGCCGGGTAGATAGCCGCTCACCAGGAATTGACTTCCTCTCTGTTCACTAACTATTCCAGAAATTCTTCCATGTATCTCATACAGAGCTTTCTTGCATGTGACCAGTCTATTAAAACGATCTTGTTCCCCGTTTTTTGTCTGCTCTTTGGTGTTTTTCCTGCGTCACCAGCTACAGCAGCAGCCCCCTCCCCTCAGTCTCTCTGCTCCGCTCGCTTGTCAGTTCAGTCCCAACCAGTCACTCACTAATACTTCGCTTCAACATGGCGGCATCGCAGCTGCTGGCTGAAACGTCGCTTTAATAACAACCGACACCGTATGCAGATTTCCCGATCCTTCTTTAGCCACTGGAAAGGAAAAAATAACGAGTCTCCTAAAAATGGGTGAATTGAACTTGCCCGGAGTGTTAGGGAATTGCACAGAACATCTGCAGTCCCTGCCCAGTACGTTGTCACAGTGCAGCCTTCTCTCACTCCTCTGTGCTTACACCAGCAATCGGAGAGGCGCTGTTACGTCTCCGTAAACCCTTTTTTTCCTGTCACGGGTCCGCAGGGCTAGCAGATAGACATTTCGGCTCTAGGGGTCCAGGCACATCGTTCTTCTGCCTGGATCTCACGCTTGCAGGTTGCATGTGATGAATCTGTCACGACCTTGTCAAAGTAACGAACTTTGACAGCGATGCCACGTAACATTTGTTATGTATTTAGTTAAAATATATTATTCTCCGTTCTGGACTAGAATTGTTGCTAGTTACTTTAGAATCTTACTGCTACACCATAAATAGTCAAATAAGATTCTCTAAATGTACTTAATCAAAACATATGAACATTTCTTGAACAGAAAAGCTTAGTATAACACATGATAACAAACTGCAATTAACTCGTGATTCTTCTAAACACTTAATAATTCTCTAAACACTTAATAATTCTCTAAACACTTAATAATGTAATGATCTTTCCTCTAACATACAAGTGCAAAACTCATTCAACTGATTTTTATGGCCATCAAGGCAAATGTAATATTTATTTATCTATATTATAGTTTGACCTACTAGATTGAAATTGTATTGATACAGATGGGGTATAATAGAATTTCCTGCAATATGGGGCAATATGGTGGTTCATGGGGTAGCACTATAGGCAGATGTGGGCTTGATTCCTGACATACAAACCTCCTTTTGGACTACAGTTTACCAACACAGCATCAGGCTATTTCTTTTGTCCTGTCCATTATCATGATGCTAATTCACTTCTCTATTTGAGTCAACATGTTGAAATGCAGAGGCATTTTAAAGGTGTGAGATGTATACTACTGTCATGAAGATTTAATAGTAGTCCAACCAGTTTCATAAACCTATTTATTCTGTGTATTTATCTGGATCTGTCACATAAATCATCTCCTAACTTAACCCGGTCAGGGTTATGGGTGTGAACCTATCCCAGGTAGCATAAAGCACAAGGGTAAGGGACTCTTACATATGTTGCATACACCTTCCTCCAATGTGACATTTAAGTCTGTAATGTCTGAGGTCACAGACCAGTGTCTTCCAGCATCACTGGAACAGCTGAGATTAAGAGTCTTGCTCATGGGCCAAAAGATGATACCATTACTCTGCTGAACATGGGATTTGAACCCATGACCTTCTGAACACAGATATGAATCTCAAACCCGTTGAGTCCTGTACACCTTGGATGGGATTTTCAGTCCATCACAGAGCACACACACCCAAACACAGAGTCATATGCTAAGGGCAATTTTGAGATGCAAGTTAACCTAATTGCATATCTTTGGATGCAGGAGGAAACCAGAGTACCTGTAGGAAATCCATGCCCCACAGGGAGAATTCCATACAGTGGAGGTGAGATTCTAACCCCAAACTCCGAAGGAAAAGTCCGACCTACTGAGGCACCTTACTGCCCTCATAGCATCATTCTACAATTTTCCTAAATACATCTATATTTAACAAACCCATATTTTCAAGTAAATGTCGTAGGAAAACTCTAATTCAAAAAGCTAACTTCAAATTCAAAGTAATCAAATTATCATTAATAATTGAGAGACTAAGAATAATCTTCCACTCAGGGAAGTTTCTAGCTATCGAAAATATCAGGGGCTAAATCAAGTTTGACCTGACGACTACAAATTGAATGAAATTAATAATGTATGCAATAATCTTCATGCACCGTTCAAAATGCCAGAGAAAACCGGAAAACTAAAATATGAAATTGCATTTCAATTTCTCAAGGGAGTTACTGCATGTTTTTCTTTCAGAGTAATATCTTTACCAGAAGTCCTAATATCTTATGTTGAATTTCGGCTTAATTACTTAACCAGGTGCAAGTTCAAGAATAATTCTGGCACATACGTATGCTTTTAAAATGTGCACCCTATTGAATATAACATTGAAACTTTAAGTAACAGTTTTTTTTCGGTAGCATCGGTACCGACTTATTGTTTATTAGATACTTAATATATTTATCTATATTTTACATCCCTGCTATAAATACATCAAACTGCACACATCTAATAAGACACACCTTAAAATAAATGTACTTCCACTTACGCACTGCCTGTAAACCTGCAGGAGTACCAGGAGTGGCTTAACACTGCATATTAACACTTAAACAAAATTATCTTAACGTCAAACTGTACAAGCATTTTACCGTTCAGTGTAACCTGTAATGTCGTAACCGTATTGATTATTCTTTTCTTTTTCTGTGAGTAACATTTTTATTAGAAGATACAAGAAATTTTACACTTACAACATATCATGAACATATAAACCACACAGTACAGTACGATATAAAGATTACAAAACAAGCAGATAGTGACCATAGTCGATTACAAAGAGCTGTTGCAGATTATTCTTATTCATTTTACAAGAAATATTTCAATATATTTGCGTTGTACGTAAAAAAGAAAAGTGTAAAAGGGTTTTCCATGCTTGCTAAAAAGTTGGGAGAGGCGTGGAAAAGCGGCGGGAGGGAGTCCTTTAAGCGGCGTGATCTGGAGGAGGATCATGGCAACAGTCCGTCGATCCAACATCCGGGTCCTCCGCATCGTCACGTGTCTAATCACTTCCGGTAGCGGCTTAATGATGGCGCTCGTGTAGTCTTGGCGATTCTTCCCCTGTTAAGCTGTTTGTTGAATGCCTGCCGGCTTTTCGATGGGGTGAAAACGCCCGTATCGGTCTAAGACTACCGGGACGAAGCGTGAAGTGCACCGGTTCCCAGCCAAAGCGATTCGGTCACCCTGCAAGCTTCTCGCTTATTCTGCATCACTTTGTAGCGCTGATTGTATAGATAGACCTTTCATTTAACTGGTCCGGTAAAATGGCTCCTGTTCAAATCGGTCCGGATGGGCAGCTGGTCCCGGCTGGGGGACCAAGTTCAATATCCCAGCCCCTGGGGGCAAACGGTGTACGGCTCAGTTTACTGATTGAATTCCTTCTGCAGAGAACGTATCACGACATCACCCTCCTGGCTGAGCTGTGAGTGTGATGTTGCTGCTGTCTTCATCTTGTGCTGCATGTACCGATTTTTTATTTTCGAGTTTCGTAGTTTTTCTTAAACTAGTAAAGTACACGTTCTCGTACTGTCGTACTCAAATGGTGTTGGCATTACAACGGTAATCATTTGTGTTAATAAGTTTTTACTTTGAATCACACGTAAGCGTCAGGTTCCACTGAAGTGATGTGGTTTTGTAGCAAATCTGCGTGTGATACCAGGCTGCTGTTACAATCAGCAGGCTCCTAAGTTATTGAACGAATCGTTCGAATACTGTACATTGGGTCTGCAATGTAGGTGTTGTTCTGGGTTCCTGGTTAAGCATCCATGATACGGTGATTGTGTCAGTCCTATATGTTCACGTGACTCACTGACTGTCACTCTAGCTGAAAGATAAGATTTTTTTTTTCTACAGTTTTATGATTTTTATTCTCAAATGTATAGTCTGAAATTTTGAATATATACTACTGACATTTTACCTTTGCTTTAGACTCCCAAGGAAGACTGATATGGAAAGGTAAAATGTTTCTTCCCCGTACTTACACTCTGTAAATAGTAGCTACAATCTTTTGCCTTTCTTATTTCTTGTCATTGATCACTTTGATAATTGTGCTTAATAAATATTTCTTATTACAGGAAAATTGAAATTGTGCAGTTCGCCAGCCGAACCCGCCAGCTCTTTGTTCGTTTGTTGGCCCTTGTGAAGTGGGCAGGGAATGCTGGAAAGGTTGAGAAATGCGCGGTACGTCAGCTGTGCGATTGTGGGCTGGACAGTTTTGTTGCTACACAACAGTAGTGCTCATCAGAGACACCTAAATCCTTTGACTGCTGAACCACCACAACTAAAGATTTTTATAGTAGATTCCCCAAGAGATTGTCACACAGTGGTTTACCTAAGATTGTATATGTGCCATAGGGTCATTCTGGCTCAATTCAAGAAATGGTCCATGCTCGACCTTCTCAGAATTGAACCATTTTGTGGCAGTTTGTTTGCCCCTGGGCCATCTAAGATTTCTCTTGCCTAGCTCATATAGTTTAGGAGTTAGACTGGCTTGAAGTTCAATGACATTTTTCCTTTGTTTGCAAAAATGCTTGGTCTGCCATTTTCAGATGCCTGTATCTCTGCAATAGTTACACCTAGGCGTCCTGAAAAAAATTGGATATACAAGTCTTTGGCCTAATTCCAAATATGTACTTATTTAGCTTGTAGCATGTACCAAACATAAGATAAAGGAATTCTATCGCTGATCTGTCAAGAGGCCCAGAATCTCAAGGGGGGTAGTAAAAGTATTGTCACTTTCATTGTACCATTTCAAAGGATTTTATTGAGCTTCAAGTTGCCAGGAAAACCCATTAATCAGAAAACACCTTTCTGGTTTGTATCTTTGGATAGATGATCTCCAACTTCCTGGACCAGCAGGCCTTCTTGTTTGTGGACACAGCTGACCGACTGGCCTCCCTGGCAAGGGACGCCTTGGTGCACGCTCGTCTGCCCAGCTTTGCCATCCCATTCGCTGTCGATGTTTTAACCACTGGCTCCTATCCACGTCTGCCCACTTGCATCCGGGTGAGCTACCTGTCAGTAAATGGACTGCTGCAGTCATTGCTGAATGGCGTCTGTTGGGGGGATTGCTATGTATATCGAGGCCGAAGACATTGGGGTTTTTGCCTGCCGATATCACGCCTTCCCAATCACATGTAACAACAGACAGAACTTCAGTACTGGATCGTAGTTTTTAAGTTACCAGACTTTGCGTTATTGTTAAGCTGTTATTTTAGGCTTCTGGAGGTGAAGAGTGATGGAGATGGAGACATGGAACTGAATTAAGCCCTTTGCCAGAATCGTTTCTCACCTTTTTGCGCAGTGATTCAGGTGCAGATACGTAGAACACAACACAATTATTCTCCAGGCTTGCAGATATTTATTCTGTATGTGAACATACTAGCCGGTAGTTCCAGGTTACCCTGCAGTTCACTTCCTCTGGAATATAAAGTATTAGAAGAAACAACCCCGTCCAGTAAACCTTATCCGTGTTGTCTTGTTCAGTTTAAGTTAGTGTTTCTGAACCCAGTCCTCTGGGATCCCCTGACAGTCCATGTTTTTGCTCCCTCCCAGCTCCCTGTCAGACATTCCATTGGTATCTGGGAGGGAGCAAAACATGGACTGTCTGGGGCCCCCGAAGACCGAGTTCAGAAACAGTGGTGCTAAACTATATATACATGTTTAGTCTTGCTTTATTGCACAGCCTGATGCTATTGGACGCTGACCAGTTCACGTGTTGAGAATGTTCACGTTGAATGCATTGGTCATCTTGTGTGGGATGATTTGTTTAACCAGTGTGGGATTTATGTGCAGGATAAGATCATTCCCCCCGATCCCATCACTAAGCTAGAGAAGCAGGCCACCTTGCACCAGCTGAACCAGATCCTGCGTCACCGTCTGGTCACCACCGACCTGCCCCCACAGCTGGCCAACCTGACAGTGGGTGAGCTCAGCCAGCCTTGAGCCCCTCAGGCTTTTATAGATTCTGATGGACTTTTCTGGAGATACCTCAACTCTCAAGCAACCTCTGCCATGATTTCTCAGTTCTGCTTACCTATTATTGTTAACCTTTGATACCGGTATTACAGTTGTGTGCCATGACTAATGTGCCTTTTGTCTGCACAGCTGTTACTTACATTTAGCATGTATTGCGATGATTCTCATTTTATTTCATTGAGTTCCCTGACCTTTTACAACATATTGATGTTCATTGCAGGTGTTTTGAATTTCATTTTTTTATTTGTATAGACATTAACACCCCTAATAATCTTCCCATTTCAAAGCCAACGGGCGAGTGAAATTCCGAGTCGAGGGAGAGTTTGAAGCCACACTAACTGTGATGGGGGATGATCCAGACATTCCCTGGAGGCTCCTGAAGCTGCAGATTCTTGTTGAGGACAAAGAAACAGGAGGTGAATCGAACATATACTTAGTTTAAGAACATCACTCCTGACCTTCATAGCCTTCTGCAGTCTGAAATTCTGCTGAAATTGGATGTATACAAGGCCACATTCAAGCGTCCCAAACAGTAATCCTACCTAAGAATGATCATATTACAGTAATAACGATCTTCTCCCCCCTTTGCTTGAGACTGCGATGCCAGGCTGTAGACCAGTCTCATGGCCAGGTGGCTCTGTTCCAGCAGTATATTTGCTTTCATTTAAAGGAACGCTTCTGCAGCATATTATTATATGGCAGTTATTGGCCCAGGGAAATTGTATTGATGTTGTCTAGTTAGACGCCCTCTGCCATTTTAAAAAGAAATTCAGTGTTAAAAATCATTTTCCCTCTGTGAAACTAGAAAGTAGTCAGCCCATGTTACCTGGTTTAACTCCTCTAATTCTTTGTGTGTGTGTGTGTGTGTGTGTGTGTGTGTGTGTGATGCGGGACCAAATATCCCCACAATGTGATAAAAACCTGTTATTTTGATGTTGTGGGGACCATTTTTTTGGCCAAAACACTCGTATTTTGTTTGATTACCTTTCGGTTAAGGTTAGGACTGGTTAGAGGTTAAGGATTTCATTGTTGGGATTTGGGTTTTGCCTATAGAAATGAAAGGACAGTCTCCAGAAATGTGCATGTGTGTGTGTGTGTGTATGTAATGAAATGCAGACGCATTTGCTGCACAAGTCCTGCGTCCCACCTTCTGTTTTGTCTGAGCTAATATTGTCGACCCCCGAATCCAGATGGCCGGGCTCTGGTACACAGCATGCAGGTGAACTACATCCACGAGCTGGTGCAGTCTCGCCTCTTTGCTGACGAGAAACCCCTGCAGGACATGTTCAACTGCCTGCGTATCCTTTATGAACCTGCAAGGCGATGAAGACGTTTTTGTGTTTGAAGAATAAGCCAAAAGTAACCTCAGGGGCCAACAAAATAACCCCAAATATCAAAGCAATTGGTTTGAATGTTTTTCATGACCTGTGTGGCACTTTGTAACCTTGCATGAATTAGCTCCCCCCAAAAGTCCTCTTTTGCTTGTCGCCCTCACTCTGTTGATTTCTCATTGTAGTGTGTACCAGCAGGTCAAAGTTGAGAATTGGCCCAGTTTGGATTTAGTATGTCAGAATGTTTTATTTTGCTACCAATTAAAGCCATGAAAATTTTAAGTCATTATCTTTAACGGTTTATGCAATATGACTTTTGGGATACCCCCTTGACCTGATCAGTGGGGACCTCACTTTCATTTTCAGGGCAGGTTTCTGCCTTTGTGTGTGGGGGGGGGGGGGGTGGACTGTGTTTCAAGCTTTATTTTGGTACCTAGCGTAGTGGATTTTTTTTGTAGGCGTCTATGAAAAACATTGAGAGTGAAAACCATTGAAATCTATAACAACAGGGCATACTTTGGCAAAAAGTAGGACATATCCCTTATTTTTGGAGAACTTATTTAAATGTGACTTTTCTGGATATTTCTGGTAATGATAAGTTGAATCTGAAACGACTTGGGCCACTTACTTTGCTCCAGTCAATGCACTTACCTGCCGCGTGGCTTTGTCCCCGGGTCGGCCGTGAGAATACCTGTCCTTAACCTGGCCCGTCAGACTCTTTCTGCCTGGCCCTGCAGTTGGAGGTGCTCCACTCACAGACGCTGACGCTGGTGCGCGAACGCTGGGGTGACCTCGTCCAGGTGGAGCGCTACCTCCCAGCGAGATGTTTGACCCTGGCAGTCTGGAAGTCAGTCCGTTATGATGAAATGCGCACTTTGTCAATTTGTGTGTGATGAGGGCAACAGAGATCATTATGGTTTTAACAGTTTTATCTGTGGTGTGTTGATCCAGTTGGATGTACAGGGCTGGGTCTTGTATCATGCTCCATATTTGGCTCTTTATACAGTCAGCAGGTCCTGGGCCGAAAGACAGGCTCTGCCTCTGTTCACAAGGTCAACATCAAAGTCGATGAGACGGACAGCTCCAAGCCATTGCAGATATCCCATGAACCTCCACTGCCTTCCTGTGACCGTAAACTAATGGAGAGAGCCTTGCGGGTAACCTATCGATACTCATGTCTTTTAAGAGTATAATTTTTGGTTGTTCTAGTTTGTCGTATCTGTCTATATATGTAAACAATTGTTAACGGCTCATGTTTTGGACACGTTATTGTGATTATTTGCTTTCCTCTTCCTCTAGATCGACCATCTGTCAGTAGAGAAGCTGTTGATTGACAGTGTTCATGCACGCTCCCACCAAAAACTTCAAGAGCTCAAAGCCATACTCAAGACCTATAACCCCAATGATAACTGTGAGTTATGCCATGATTTAGTATTCTTACAGTATACTTCTTTATCCCAATTTTTTTTCCCCGATGAAAATAAAATGTTTAGAGCATTCTAATGTGTATAAGGTTAATTCAAGTATTTCCATAAATTAACTTTGGGCCAAGGTGAAGACAGTTAGTCAAATTTTAATTTCAGTTACGATTTTGGCTTCCAACAGTTATAAAACCAAAATCCAGATAAAATGACTGTTGGCCACATTTCATTTCACAATGATGATCCCGACTTGTTTTGTGTTACAAATCCTGCTCCCCATTTCTAGCCCCTTTTTGTTTGTTTCTCAGTTGAGTTGAATTTAGAGTTCAAGGAAATCAATGAATGCATGATATTTCCAAACTTGATAAGTAATCGTCATCTGAGTATTGACCAAAATAATCATGATTCTGAATTTTGCAATAATCGAGAAGCAGACATCACAGAATAGGGCGATTAATCGAAATTCCATTGTAGATCTCTAATATACAAGTGTCTGGTTTGTTTGTGAGAATCTATTCTGTTTAAAGCCTTTATAGAAACTGCTCTCCCTACCTTGGTCATCCCCATCCTGGAGCCCTGTGGTCGCTCGGAGTGTCTCCACATCTTTGTTGATTTGCATTCTGGAATGTTCCAGCCAATGCTGTATGGAACTGGTAAGAAGAAGAGTAACAAAGTAGGGCTCAGAGGGAAACCAAGTCCTGTCAGAGTGCTTCTTTTTGTGAAACATTTTAGTGCATGAATCTGGTCTAGTTCTGGGTGGATCGAAACTCTCATCCAGATGGTTTGGATTGGTGAAGATCACCTTGATGTTTTGCCTTTACACTTGACTCTTCCTAGATCAGTCCATGCTGGATGACATCGAAAAGTCTATAAACGACGACATGAAGCGCATCATCTCTTGGCTCCAGCAGCTTAAGTAAGGATTGCAACCATCCTGTATGAATCCATGGCATGTAACCAACATGTCAGTCTCACCAGCTATATTATTTTGCTGAAATGATCAGTGTGCTTTCTGACTTTTGTGGGATTCGTTTTTACTGGTGCCATGCATGCCCTGATAGATACTAGTCTGGGAAATCTTGAACCAAATGAACAAAAAAAATCTGTTTGGTGGGACACTCAGTTTGCAGTGATCTTTGATCCATTTTGAGAATTTATATAGTGGTGCAGTATATAGTCTATATCAGCTTTCTCTTGTCAGGTGTGCTTTTCTCTGTGTTTGATTTTGTATGAAAGCAGTTATTTTTAATTGAGTCTCTTGGTATGTGTATGATGATGAGACCTGTGACGTGCAGGTTCTGGCTGGGGGAGCGGCGGTGCCGGCAGTCGGTGAAGCACCTCCCCACGGTGTGCAGCAACTCCCTGCTGCTGGCTAACGTCGACTCCCACCCTGCCGGCAGCCTTTCCAAGCACCGCCTCATCATCAAGCTCACTCGCCTCCCGCAGTACCACATAGTAAGTGCTGCTTCAGGTTACTCTTCAGAAGGATGATGATCAAGATCTGGGCAAACAGGATATAATGTCAGGAGGTCATTTAATCATTTGTGTATTTATAGGCTAGAACAGTGTTTCCCAATCCGGTCCTCGGGGACCCACAGTCCGTCCACGTTTTTGCTCCCTCCCAGCTCCCGGAAGTTAGCCGAGGTGGAGCAAAATCGTGGGCTGCCTGTGGGTCCCCGAGGACCGGATTGGGGAACGCTAAGCCAGAAGATTTTGTTGAATAAATTGAACTCCATTTTCAGAGGACAAATGTTTGGTAACCTCTTTCAGTATATAAAAACCGAAACTTAACAGGACCAAATGCAATTCTTTTTATGGAAAGCCTGAACTGTGTATTTGTGTTATCGTATAGTCTCTCCACATATTTGTTGCTTTGTATTCTGGAATGTTCCAGTGCTGTATGTTTAGGGTACTTGCTGCCACCTCAATTCAACAGCATTGTTGAAACACTGATGGTTTAATCTGAGCACTGATGACCACCCCATTGTGCATCTGCTGGCTCGTTGCAGGTGGTGGAGATGTTTGAAGTTCCTGGCTGTCCCACTGAGCTGGAGTACAAGTACTCCTTCCTGTCTGTCAGCCAGCTGGATTCTGAGGATGGTACACCCAGAGCTCAGCTGCTTCAGCCATTTAAGTCCAACCTGGAGGACCAGGTGCTAGACTGGGGCGCCAGGTCAGGTGCCAAGAGGAAGGTAGGACATTTTTGCATTCTGGTGAAGGTGCATTGAAGAACTACAAGCAGGTTAACTTACATTGCACAATTCGAACACAAGGCAATTCAGAGTGCTTTACAGAAGCAGAAGGATGTATTAAAATAGAAGTCATTGAAATCACATTTAAAAGAATTAAAAAGCAAAAGCCAAATCAGTTAGCTAACTAAAAAAGTTACATTGTAGTGGCAAACTCCTGCTGATTTACTTTATTGAAAAGCTACAGCAAACGGTGCACTGGCTTATTGAGGCCTCTGTGTATTCTTGTGAAACATGTTTGTTAGTAACTTTTACTAAAACCTGCTGATTTTTACATTGCATTTTTATGTGCATATTTTTATGATTTCATAGCCTCTTTCCTCTCCTTCACAAATATTGTTTGTGGCTACATCTAATCAGATGAGCTGAGTTTTATAAATAAATAAATAATCCATCTAGGCTGTTGGTCGTATTACAGAAACTTCCTAACTTGCGGAACTTAACTGTTTGGTAACTAGGGTGATTTTGGGGGGGAAAGTAATCACAAATGTACAGTTCCTACGTCATCGATCCTATCCTAACTTAAGTTAGGATTTTCTTCTGTAATACGAAATTATGAAAAATCCTGTTTTATACTCTATCTTGACTTAGGATAGGAAGTTTCTGTAATACGGCCCCTGAGCCCTAAGGTGTGAAAAGTGAATGTAGAAGGATCAGTTTCCTTTTAACAGCACAGTTCCTTACTGCTTTCCTTCTCGGCTTGGCCTCTGACAGCTCTCAGGGGACCGGTGTGCCGTCGAGCCCAAGAAGCCCAAGAGATCGGGCGAGATGTGTGCCTTTAACAAGGTGGTGGCCCACCTGGTAGCCATGTGCGATTCCAACATGCCCTTCATCGGCCTGCGTTGTGAGGTGCTGTATTTAGCATAACCAGGCCCTGGATCCTCCTGATCCCTTACATGATCAGGTTTCCCCTGAGCCCTGGCTCTGCTCTGAACTTCCTGTACTCTTCCTGTAGCTATCCAACATGGGGATCCCTCACCAGGGAGTGCAGGTAGAAGGAGATGGCAGTGGGCATGCTATTCGTGTCCTAAGGTACGTGGATGACATCATGAGGCAGTGGGTCTGCTTCAGGCACAATATTGATGTTTGCTTCTTTCCTCTATCCTATCTGTGGCTCAGGATCCCTCCAAGCAAGGTGGTCAGTGAGGACACCAGCAAGGCCCTGGAGCGCACCCTGCTGGACTGTACCTTCCGGCTTCAGGGCCGCAACAACCGCACCTGGGTGGCAGAACTGGTCTTCTCCAACTGTCCCCTCAGTAGCACCTCCAGCAAGGAGCCGGGTTGGTAGTGGCATTGTGGCTTGAGTATTTTGGTTCTCTGTACCCTGTGAGCTGGCTTGCTCATGGCAACAATGTGGAAGTGCTTATTTATTGAGCATGTTTGCATTAAAGTCAAAGTTTGAGATTGAGAGCCAGCCTTGTGATCTAAACTCTCAATGTGTCTCCAGTCTCCACACGCCATGTGTACCTGACCTATGAAAACCCACTTTCTGAGCCGGTTGGTGGCCGCAAGGTTGTGGAGATGTTCCTAAATGATTGGAATAGCATCAGTAAGCTGTACGAGTGTGTGCTGGACCTGGCTCGATCTCTGACAGGTGAGCATTCAAACCGCAAATGTTTTTTCTTTATCCAAAGTAGACCTTGTCCCTTTGTGTTTGCTTACTGATAGGAAGTGGAGAGTGCTTGCCTTTCTGAAGAGACAACAAGAATTGTTTCAGGACAGTGAATAGTAGGGCTGGGAAATTACTTGACTTTTAATTTCAGATGCAATTTTGGCTTCCAACGATTATCAAACCCAAATAATTGAGATAAAAGAATTATTGTGCCACGTTTCGTTTCACAGTGATGCTCCCGTTTTGTCCTGTTATAAATCCAGCACATCCCCATTTCCAGCCTATTTTTATTTTGTTTCTTAGTTGATTTATATTTAGAGTTCAAGGAAATCCACTGTTAAGACAAGCTTTTTAAAAACTTCAGTAAATGCATGTGAGTGAATGAGTCAAGTCAATGAGTAATTGTGTTAAATAATTGTGATCTCTGTATTGACCAAAATAATCATGATTATGATTTTTGCCATAATTGAGCCGCCCTAGTGAATTAATAACATGCTCCACCATGTATTATGAACATCTGCTTTATTTTCCCCTCAACAGACATGCCATCTTATCTGAGCCTCTTTTCGGAGATCCGCTTGTATAATTACCGCAGGCTGGTCCTGTGTTACGGCAGCACGAAGGGCAGCTCGGTGAGTATGGTGACGGGGCTCCGGGGCTCCGGGCCTCAGCCAAAGCAGTGAGCGGGGAGAGCTGTACAGCTGCTGTGTGCTGTGGGTCGCATCTCTTTGTTCTTCATGGGTGGAAAGAATCCCTGCTCTCTTTCCAGAAGTCCGTGTTGAGCGCTCCGTGCCGGCGTGAAATTCCACAAAGGCGGCTTTGTTTCATCTTTTTGTTATTCACAGAACACTGGTCTCCTCTTGATAAAATTAGGCTTTGAAACATGCATTCATTCTGTATGGCTATAGCAGTATTCCCCTCCCCCATTTTGTTTTTTTGACATAGTACAGTGGTTATTCCTGTATGGGTTGCAGCAGTACAGTCGACAGGTCTTTTATTTGTTTGTTGTGCGACGTACATGCACCCCAGAGGCAAATGGGGATGCACAGTGTGGGCAGTTGGGAGTATTTTTCTTGTATTTCAGCTGCTTACATGTAAGTTCTGCTCTCCTTCATCAAATTACTACTTTAGAATGAAGTCAGCATCATTAGCTGCAGTGTCTGCCATGTTGCCTCAAAGCCTGCAGCTCAGCTTGAACACACGCAGCTTAGTTAGCAAGCTAACTACCAATCTAGTCTACTGAAAATCACTTGAGCGTAAAACAAATGATCAGACGCACCTCAGAGGTAACTACATTTGTTTGCAATATTTACAAATGCCAATGGCTAAAGATGACACACAGAACAATAAAGTGTCACTCCGGGTTTCAGCGAAATGCTTCTGCTGCCCGGCATGTGACAGAATGAACGCATACTGCGAGCCAGCACCGCTGACACCATGTGACCATCATGCGCATTACTGTTTTCGGTATTTTATCCGGTCTTGAGCAGAGAAGCATGGATTACATGCGAGTCTAAAATATCTGACTGCAAGTCTATCCGTCCAGTCAATGCTGACAAAGCAAAACTAAGTATGAAGCGCCCACAGACTCCCAGTGAAGCGCGGCACCCGGGCAGCCCCGAAATCACACAATCACTGCAAATTCTCCAGTAAGCTTTCGTCTATTCTCCATCTAGACAAAGCATACAAGAATCTTCCATAGACTTCCAGTGAAGCGCGGCGTCACTGGGCTTTATTTGTATTGGTTTCAAAGGGAAAATTAACATCTGTGCTGTCAAAAGCGACTTCCGTGAAATGATCAGTGCTGTGATTCAATTAGTAAGAAAGATTACACTTTTCGCCAATAAAATGAATTTACTTCGATGCACTGACTAATTCAAATTTTTTGACAATTTTGAGGGAAGCCGAGCTTCCCATCTAGTCTTGGAGCTTATGTAAGGCCTTGAATTTTGGAAAGATCTTTATTTATCTTTATATAGCACATAGGCTCAGAATGCCATCTGGCTGCCGTAGCATGGAACTGAACTTCATGCTACCTTCAAGATATTTCTGTAGACTTAAAAATAAAAAAAAGTTTTAGGGCTACCACTAACGACTATTTTTCTATGGATTAATCTATCGACTGTTTTACCGATTGGTCGATTTAATCTAAATGGAATTTACCGTTAATTGTATTTTGACTGCAACAAACTGTTTGTTATTGCAGGGCTTTAGATGATGGATGCTGGGTTTTTGGCACAATATGGACGTTATTTCCGTATAATTCGATAAGCAAATTAGTAGTATGTCTAAAATATAAATGAAATGCGTATTGTGATGCCCAAAAGCTAGTAATCGGTATAAATTCGGCATGTCTTTATGCTTCTTAAAGTCGGTTAGCGGAGCACCCCATGCTACTGAAGTGGCGGTGAAGAAAGGGATAGTTTAGCTACTACATCTTTTAAAAGAGGAGATCTTGGGATAAGCAAGGTAAAAAGATGTTGGTGAGGTGGCGCCCACTTTTTGCTGGTTAAAGTCCGACTTGTTTATTTGGTAAATCATTTTCATTTTTATTTCAGTTATTTTTTTTTTTTTATTAGTTTCCGTTTTCCTTTCAGTTTTATTTTACGGTAATAAAACTGGTCCCAACGCGCAGGAACGCACACACTGGCACCATCAATCAACGTACAATAAGCCCAGATTTTAGCTTAAACATTTTCTCAAACACTTATTTAACTGAGATTTTAAGGTAGCAGGCAGACAACTTCATGGCTTTAATAATGAGTCTATTTAGCAACTACAAGAACAAATTATATTATTAAGCTCTCTGTACTAATGGTAATTGCTGAACATAAATAGACAACACTTATGGCGTTCTGGTGGTCCATCATCCAGAATAGCACCGTTTTCCCCCCTTTTTATTAAACCTTTCCTTTTCCAAGCAAGTCACTAAGAACATTTTCTTATTTACATTGACCCCCTAGCACTCAGGGGCTCGTACATAGTGCCGTGGTACGCCATCAAAGCTTTGCAGAGCGTACAAACCACGTTTTTGTTTTGTGATAATTTGAACTACTCCCATAATTATGTAGTGATATTGAAGGAAAGCATTCATTATAATGCACTGAAGCATTTTAGAAATCATGAAGGTTTTTTTTTTTTTTTTTTTTTTAAACGATGCTTTTATTTAAAATTGATATCGCTGCATTTTCGGCGTTGACGTCATCAACAGCGTCAACTAATGGCAGCAGCCCTAATCTGTTTGTACGGAAAGAGTCATGAAAAGCATTTGTAATTTTCAGCGGCTTCACAAAACCATAGTCAGAGCTTCAATACCCAAAATGAGGAAGTTTGAAATGTGTGTTTTTCTTTTTTACTTTTTTTTACTAGTGGCTGAATGTGCCAAAATTATTAAATTGTCCAAGAAGTAACAAACAACCCTAGAATAACGTTCATGGATTTTAGATGGGGGAGTTAAGTCTAGGGGGAAAGAAGCGCAACAGAAATGGGAGATGTGCCGTGGTCGGCAAGTCGGAGACAACGCAAGGGGAATGTCAATGCTGCTCTGTTCATCCATCTGTCCATCTTCTAACTCTTTGTTCTGGTCAGGGTCATATGGAGGGGGGGGGGCTGGAGTCTATCCCAGGCAGCATAGGGCCCCAAGCTGGGATACACCCTGGACAGGATTTGAATCCTGATCTTATTTTGTAAAACCAGCCCGCATATCTTTAGGAAATCTCAAAATAGTGTTTTTGGGGAGATGACTGTTCTGGCTACAATGAAGCACTGCATTTCACAGTAAGAACCTCTCACCCCCAGTTAAGTGTAGTGGTGATAGTGTCAGTGGGAAGCTTTGCTGTGGGGCCTAGGTGACTTTCCATGATGTCATTGAAGGGCCTGCGAGCTTTTGCTGTTTTGCTGCTCTGTGCTTTTTAATTCTCACTTGTTCTGACCTGACGCCGTGTCCCTTCAGGTGACGATCCAGTGGAATTCTGTCACCCGGCGGTTCCAGCTTTGCCTTGGCACAGTGGGGCCTAACTCGGGCTGCAGCAACTGCCATAACATCATCCTCCACCAACTGCAGGAGATGTTCAACAAGACTCCCAATGTTGTGCAGCTGCTGCAGGTACAGTATTCGTCTTCTAAATCAAGGCTATGTACAAATGACACTAGCAATTCTGGGCTTTTTTGTCAGGATTTTGTGATCCTTTCCAATGAAAGGCTGGATAACTGAAAATCTTCCTGTTGATGCTCGAGGTCTTGCTTTTCTTTGACTCCAATGATCTCCCATCCTACAGGTGCTCTTTGATACTCAGGCGCCTTTAAATGCCATAAACAAGCTGCCCACAGTACCCATGCTGGGACTAACTCAGAGGACCAACACAGCCTACCAGTGCTTCTCCATCCTCCCCCAGTCCCCGACACACATCCGCCTGGCCTTCCGCAATATGTACTGCATTGATATCTACTGCCGCAGCCGTGGTGTGGTGGCCATCCGCGACGGGGCCTACAGCCTATTTGACAACACGAAAATCGTGGAGGGTTTCTACCCAGCACCAGGCCTTAAGGTGTGAACCCATTATCCTGTTCCATGATCATTAAATGGTCTCCAGTTAGTAGGTCTTGCTTTTGGGCATCCTTGTCCA
This sequence comes from Mormyrops attenuatus, assembly GCA_026777985.1. NCBI lineage: Eukaryota > Metazoa > Chordata > Actinopteri > Osteoglossiformes > Mormyridae > Mormyrops > Mormyrops attenuatus. The sequence continues at coordinate 16,175,943 of JAODKC010000038.1, forward strand.
GTTGCAGTCTTGGGTATATTGTATCAAAACTGGTTTTGAAACATCTCTGTTTCAGGTAAGCTGTGTCCTTGCTTCTGGTTGGCGTTTGTTAACATCTCTTATCCTGTCGCCCTCTGCAGACGTTCCTCAACATGTTTGTGGACAGCAACCAGGATGCACGGCGACGCTCGGTCAATGAGGACGACAACCCCCCGTCGCCTGTGGGGGTGGACATGATGGACTCCCTCATGTCCCAGCTTCAGCCCCAGCCGGTGATCAGCTCTCTTCACCCTAGACCTCATCCCGCCGTGTGGCCATGCTGGATAAGCTACCGCTAACTATATCTCCCTGATTTTCAGTTTGTCAAACAGCAGCCAGGAGGCAGCGTCTACGCTCCACTCACATCCCCTCCCACCCCCTACCACCAGAATGTAGCCCCATCTCCCTCCATGATACCCACGCAATCCCCAGGCAAGATCAACAAGCTCGATTTTGAGGTCCTTGGTAGAATTGCTGGTGCATCTAATCGACAAACGCTGTGATTGGCTGTTTTTTGTGCAGGTAATATCCATGCCGCCAACTCCCCTAGCGGCGCGTTGCGAGCTCCCTCTCCCTTCGGACCCACCCCATCTCCTTCTTCACTGGGCATTTCTATGGGACAGACATCCAGCTTTGCCAGCCCACATGGTAGCCACGCTCCGGGTCAGGACAGGGTGCCGGAACCTTCTTTTGTTATGTGCTGATTGGCACTTCTTTTATCTTGCAGGGGCTTTGGACCCCAGCTCACCCTACGCAATGGTCTCCCCCAGTCAGCGTGCGAGTACCTGGCCGGGGTCACCGCAGGTGTCTGGCCCTTCTCCTGGTGCTCGTATCCATGGCATGTCACCGGGCAACCCCTCCCTCCACTCTCCTATCCCTGACGCTTCGCACTCACCCCGTGCTGGACCCAGTAAGTCCTTCCTTTGTTTGCTCAACTGCTTCTCCATTCTCTGCCCCCCCCTTACCTTCTCCATTACCTCGTGGGCTGATTCCTTCCGTGTCTCTCTGCAGGTTCCCAAACCATGCCCACCAACATGCCGCCACCCCGCAAGCTCCCTCAGCGCTCCTGGGCGGCCTCCATCCCTACTGTTCTTACCCACAGTGCCTTGCACTTGCTGCTCCTGCCCTCGACCACACCTTGTCTGGTGCCCGGGCTGGCCGGCAGCTACCTGTGCTCCCCGCTGGAGCGGTTTCTCGGCTCCGTCGTCATGAGGAGGCACCTGCAGAGGATCATCCAGCAGGAGAACGTAAGTTATGCTGACTACTTTGGGTTTGCAGCACTTGTGAAAGAGCAGGCAATCATATAGTAATTAATCATGAACAGTTGGATATTACAGGAAAGTGGTACAGGATTGTTGCCCTGATTTATAATATAATTACATGCTTTAATACTTGATTGACAGTTGTAACTTAACGCTCGCTCCAAACTTATGTACCATGAGCATTATTTGTACTTTTATTTGAACTCTGTCACCCATCTCTGGTCTTTTTTTCAGTATAACTTTCTGTTCCTTATTCGTTTTGTATAATATTTTTGAGGTTTTTATTGCTTTCATTGTTTTTATTATAGGACTTGATCACCTTTCATTTCACTGCAGCTTAAAGTCCATTTACCTTGCATGTGATGAATAAAACCCTTGACTTATTTTTTTTTAATTGAGTTTTATGATAGGATAGTAATTCGGGAAGGTATGGGTGCATTTCTGCTTCAGCTTTTTCAGCGCTGCAGTTGCCGGATAATTCGAACTCTCAATTCTACATTCATCTCTCCTTTATTCTTTCTTACTGTCCTGTCTTGTCTACCCTTTCTGCTCTCCTACCCTCTCTTTGACAGTTTCTCTCTTTTTCAGACTCGCGTATCTCTTCCTAATGCATGATGCCTGTGGTGGTGTGTTAGACCAGTGATTTGAATTTAAACATCACACATAGCACATCACACAGCATCCACAATTTCTAGCGTGTGATTTTTATACGTATGTCACCTCTTTGTAAGTGCCCCCTAAGTTCATCATGACAACTGGATGATGGATATTTTTCTGGAGTGCATTAGATTACCCTCAAAGGTTTTCCAACATGGTGCTTCCTGAAACATTTAAACGAGCAAATTTAAGATCGCATGTCCACGGTTAACTGATGTGTTACGCGCCCACACTGTAGTGTGGCCTTACTCTTAATTGGTCAAGCGATTATTAGTAGTGATGACCAAATGAAGTTTTATAAACCATTTGCTGTATTGGCCCACTAAATGGTGCTGTTAGTTTGCTTTGGGGCATGCTTTGAGCTCTTTTTGGAATGGAGAGCACCATCTAGTGTGGTAAAAAAGTACAGCAAATGGTTCATGAAGCTTCATTTGGCCATCACTAATTAAGTACCGTCCTCCTTACGCTGCCCTGCTTCTGCCCCTCAGCTCACCATAGTGAATTCGAATGAACCGGGCGTCATCATGTTCAAGACAGATGTCCTCAAGTGCAGGGTTGCGCTGAACCCCAAGACCTACCAGACCCTCCAGCTGAAGGTGACTCCTGAGAATGCAGGACCCTGGGCTTCGGAGGAGTTGCAGGTGCTAGAGAAGTTCTTTGAGACCAGGGTAAGGTGTCCCAAACTCTCACCTGTATCCAGTTGTCGTGGCTGGCCTGTTGTACCTCTAGTATAGCTCTGTGGTTAATCTGCATCAGCGTTTCCACACCACAAAGAAGGAAGAGGAGTGATGAACCTTAAAAAGTGAATTTCAGGGTTGTGAACTGGCCAAGGAGCTCTAAGCTTGGTTAATCTTTAGGGCAAGATCTGCATTTAATGTGGCATGGAGTATTTCTACAAGCCCACTGTCCCTGGCTGTGGACCAGGTGGTGTCTGTACAGGAGTGGGCAAAAAAAAAATCGAATGACACATGAAAAGGGCTTTAATTTCAATGTGACTTAATCATAATAACGAACTCAGCTGCAAATGTGAGTCCCTTTAAGTTGAATGCCAGTTAGCCTTTTGTGTCACCTATGAACGGGGTCCAACACATAGTTTTCAAAGGAACATGAGGGAGAAGAGTCGATGTCTGAATTGCAGGTGCATCAGTCACAAAAACTGTTCATTTGTTTAATATATTGAGGGAAACATTCTGCGAAAATTATGCTGAACACAAATTGGCAAAGAGGAATAGTCATTGCAAACAGGGCTAGATGACACACGACACGGCGGTTGCTAAACACCACAAAACTACTGAGTCATGCTAGCTATACTGTAAGGGGTTGCATAACGTCCGAGGAAATATGATGCCATTTTACAGAACAAGGTACAAACACTCATGATTACAAAATGGTAAATATACTGCAGCATCTTGAACATTGGGATGAAGTCAAAAGGCTACTATGGTCTCCTAAATCTGATATAAAGGACGCTGAATCTTCTGGTGGGTGGAAAGCAAAGTCGATCTCTCTCTCCTTCATCCCTCCAAGAACATGAGGCTTCTCTTCATATGGTTCTCTATCCCACTGCACTCAGTTTAGTATCTGAATGACAGCGGTCCAAGAAGGACTGAAGCTATCATGAAATCAGTGGGTGGTCCTGCTCCTCTGTAGGCGTTTTTGCTATTTTGTCTGCCACCTTTATCTTCATGGGGCAGGCAGTTAACCACTACTGTTTACATACTTTCTGTGGATTTTGAGGTTTGGCTCTTGTTCCCGTACATACACCTGCTCTGGAGGGGTGTTCCGCAGACACTGAAGGCACAAGGAACCGGGTGGAAGGAAAGAATGTGACACAGAAATCCAAGTGCAAGAGTGTTCTTTTTGATCTACAGCATTATAGTTTTAAGAGAGCAATGTGGGCAAGCAGGTCCTCGCAGTCGACACGTGTCCCTGTTTAGGAATCTCCCACCATTCTTTGCTTTTACAGATTAATTTTAAACCACTCTGAGGTACTGAGGACATTTGATCCGTTTTCTGTGTTCCTTATGTGCCATGGTGCCTCTGGTGACCTTCTCTAAGATCTTCAATGCAGTACACGTAGCTTGAATATGGGAACACCATGGTCATGAACGGATGCCTGTAGTGTGCAGTTCTGGTTAGCAGAGAGGGGCTGATTTATTTCAGAATGTTTTCATAATGGTTTAGACAGACCCAGAGTAGATATTTATGTCCTTTTGTCTTTTACATTGAATATGTCTACTTGCCAGGGAATTGGGGGAGAGCAAAAACATGGACCGTCTGGTGGTTCCCGAGGACAGGGTTGAGAAACCCTGTTCTACAGTGTATTTCAAAGTCCTTTGCCCTCTTTAGGTTGCAGGACCCCCCTTTAAGTACAACACCCTAAATGCCTTTACCAAGTTGCTGGGGGCCCCCACCAACATCCTCAGGGACTGTGTACGCATCATGAAGCTGGAGCTGGTGAGTCCTGGGGGCGCGGCTCTCAGGGCAGCGCGGCTCTCGGGGCAGCACTCAGTATTTTACCCTTTCTTGGACCATGGACCTGCGTGTCACTGCTTCCATCTCTGTTTGTTTTGGTCCAGTTTCCAGAGCAGGCTGCCCAGCTCAAGTGGAACGTGCAGTTCTGCCTGACCATCCCCCCCAGTGCGCCTCCCATTGCCCCCCCTGGCACCATTGCTGTGGTTCTGAAATCCAAAATGCTGTTTTTCGTAAGTATTGCGTTCTGTATGGTAACTTCTAAGCCCTGACCTTTAGTTTCTCCTCCACTTTTGATATGACTGCCCACAGATCCACACCGAGGGATTTGCTTGGCCTTTGTTGTAAAGGTAGAGTAACGTCCCTCTCAGATCTGTGTGTCTGTGCCTCTTTCTTTACTATTGCTGTTGATGCTGTTCAGGATAATTAATGTTCTTGTATGTTTATGTATGATCTGTATGGCTGTTGTATGTACGCATGCAGACAGCTATTTATTATTTATCCTAAATATTTTACTTCGCTGTGAATAAGCGGATGCCTTTTCTAATTTTAAATTTTTATTTCTTTTGTCTCAACTTCACCACAAATTGCACAGTGGCCCCGGAGAAATAGCATTCCTTGGTAGCCCTGTGGTGGTACGGAAATGTTTGCGCACATGCAGAAAGTAAAAATCCAGACTAGGATTTTACTTCAACCAGCCAGTTGAGCATAAGGAGTCTCAGTCACTCAAGTGGCTGGTTGGAACAAAATCCTGGTCTGGATTTTTGCGCTCTGAATCCTGAACTATGTACTTCTATGCGCATGTAACCTTATACGGTGAGATGATGATAAAGAATCTCAAATCTTCTATCTTCCTCCTTTGCCTCCCCCCCCCCCCCCAGCTCCAGCTGACCCAGCGGATGCCCCTGGGCCAGGAGCCTGTGTGCCTCATCGTGCCCATCGTGTACGACATGGCCACGGGCCTCACGCAGCAGGCTGACATCCCGCGCCAGCAGAGCTCCTCCGGAGCCGCCGCCCTCATGGTCAGCAGCATCCTCAAGAGGTTCAACGACATGCACCCCCCACGCCAAGGTCAGGAAAGGCCCCCGTTTTACTTGGGAAATCTGAGATACCTCATATCCGTTCAGGGCGATAGAAGGCTTACAAGGCACATAAATGTTAATTAAGCAGGAAGTTTCAGTTTGTGTTAAAGAAATGCTTTGAGGAACCAGCTTTTCTGATCTGGGGGAGGTGGGAGAAAAGTACTTAACCCCTGTTCAGATATTTTCATGTTAAATTTTAAGGTATTTACTTCTGCTTCTCTGTGCACTTACATTTCTTCCTCTCGTTTCCTCAGGTGAATGCACAGTATTCGCCTCGGTTCATGAACTCATGGCCACTCTTACACTGCCACCTGGTGGTCGCCCCTAGCATCTTCTCTCCTGCACTCTACATTGACAGGAGCAGCACCTGTACACTGCCTACTGTGCCCCAGAGAAAATGGATCTTTTCATTTGACAATGGTGTCAGAATTGCGTGCGTGTGGGTGAGTCGCCTTTAGCCATCAAACAGTTATGATGCAAAAACTTTATAAAATTCAGTTGTGAGGATGTTCTTAACGAATGAATGAGCACTGCAGAATCCAAGTCATAAATTAAAGTACAAGATACTGTAGATTTTAATTTATTTTCCTTCCATTCGCACCTCACTGTTTTACCTACAGTTGTACATTTTTTGCTTAATAGGATAAACAATAGTTGTAACAGGACATTTTGCAAGAAGCTTTATTCAAATAGATTTTATACCAAAACGCCAATATTATTCATGTATTGGAATTCACTTTTGCTTAGTACTCCTATATAAATGTCTCCCTTTTTAATGTTGTGATTTGTCAGTTAAGTGTCACTTTGCATATTGTAAAACTGTGACAAAGTTTATAAGTACGCCCTATTTTATTATGGGATGCTCTTGTGACCGAATAGAAGAATGTGAGATGAAATGTCTGTCTTTAATAAATGCTATTTAAGTAAATAGATCTGGTGTCATCATTCTGTCATTTCATATGGTTCTTTATCATTTCATCTTAACTCAAGACTCAAGAGTCCTTTGTCAGTGCATCCAAGTAGGAGTACACAGTGCATTCAAATAGAATGTTCCTTGGGTTCCTCATGGTGCTACTCATAAAAACAGACACAAACTCCTAACTTGAGTGTGACTAGAACACACACCTTTCTGTTTGAGTATGGGTAGGGATGCTGTAGAACAAGGGAAGTGCCACATTGTGGTAGGCTGGCATGGTGGATTAGTGGCATAATGGGTTGAAGTTTCGGGGCAGTGTGTGGCTCTGTGTCTTAGGGTGCTGTGTCTGTGATCAGGTCTGTGTTATGGGTTCGAATCCCTAGGTCAGCTGAGTGATTTCACTGGTGGGCTCCTGGTCATGGTCCCTAACCTCCAATTGCTCCAGAGACTGTCCCTCTTGTATGTCACTTTGGATAAAAGCATCTGTTAAGTTAAAAGACAAATGTAGCTTTACCTCACACCTCTGAGGCTGGGCGTTTAAAGCGTGGGTTATGTATATATTACACTGTGGAGACCAAACATTCTTTTCAGATTTTTTTCAGTCCCCACAAAAGGAAACTTTTTCATAAAATTTATAAAAATCTGTGACTGCAATCAAAAAAACTAAAAATACCAAAAGTCTTGTATTTTATTTTAACTATGATTATGGTTGTCATAGTTGGGAATAGGGTTTCGCCCATAGAAATGAATGGCCGGTCCCCACAAAGATGTGAATACAAACGCGTGTCTGTGTGTGTGGTTGGCATGTTTTGTGCTCTGGTTGTGTGGGCTTTCTTAGGAGTTCCTGTCGTTTCATCCTGCGTTCCAAAAGCATTGAGGTGAGCTGTTAACTGTGTGCTCTGTGCTGGTAGTCTGGGCATCCCAGGTTGGTCTGCAGGCTTCCCATGATCCCATGCTCGATAAAGGGTTATGGAAGTTCAGTGGAAAGATGGATTTACTTTGAGTTAAATATTCGATAATGTATTCGACGTGGAGTACTTCCGTCTACATGAATGCTACTTTCAGCAATAGACTAATATCTATTAAAACTTGGATGGTCACTAGGTGGTAATAAAACCCCCCATGGCCATGGAGTCAATGTGGTGAGACGCATGGTTCGAGGTTTTCAGTGAATGAATATTTTAAAGAAAAAAATAGTGTACTTTGTATTCTTGGTTTATTTGTACTTGAAAATTCATTTCACAAAGCTTAATTGTGGGAATGTCAGTCACTTGCAAATGCTTGATGATGTTAGTGAATTAAACTCATAATGCTAAACATGGTCTCTTTGGGCTTGGAATAAATCTCTCATAGACAAGGAATCTGAATCTTGTCTAATTCCTGATTTAATCCTTATTTTATTTTATTTGAGGTTGATAGGCTTTCGTTTCTCACCAGCGTACTTCAAAAACCATTTTCTGTGTGACGCGTTCCACTATGTAGTTGACTTGTTTTTTTTTGTCCAGCTGGTGGCAGCTTTTCTCTTAAAGATCTCTCGTCAAAGATCTCCCTCGGGCTCATGCTGTTGAAATATTTAGACATATCACAAACATACAACACTCTTAATGCGAAAAGAGAATTTATTTAAAATAATCTCCAGGTACTTACATGACTTGTAAGAAGATTCAGATGCATGTTTGTGGGTATTAAGAGTAGTCACACAAAGTATCTCAGTTCATGAGATCATTATGTATGAGCAAAACTTTTTTGGAATGCAAATAAGACTCGGCTCTTGTTGATAAAAAGGGCAGAATGAAAACGGTATGTCCAGTATGTGCTTATGAGATGTGTAAATACCTCAAAGTTCATATTTATCTTGAGAAATGCTAGTCCTGTAGCTTACAGTAGCTTGCCAATTCACAGGTGCGCTACCATGGCTATGGGCAGTCAAACACTGGCTGTGTGTTTGTCCTGCAAAGTATTAACTGCCATTAAGGGTTCTGTGACAAATGCAGTGAAATAAGGATAATCTGACTGCACGCAGTGTTATTTTGTAGGTATGGGCATCAGCTGTGTGAACGTTTTATACAGGAAACGCTTCTAAATACATAGTATGATAAGAATGTGAGAACTACTCACCAAACAGGCCCTTTACCCAAAACCTCATATCAGGCCAGTTCTGCTGAATTTCAAACCCTACACAGTCTTCAAATATTATATAGTTTTAAATTTTTACTTGAAATGTCACTGCTCATATTATTTTCTCATATAGGCCTCCGGTTGGCATAGAATAAAACGATCTATATAAAATTTGAAAATCTATACTTCTCTTAAAGAAGATAAAATTAAAAATATACAGATATAAAATGACAAAATATTGCAGAATGATTTGCGAAAGTGCAGGAATGTAACCGGTGCTCCTTTTATGAATGTCTATAGTAATATTTCAAGAAATAAAAAACAAGTTGTAAAAAATAATTATGGGAAAATATTCACCTTTGACAATTATTATGTAAGGCACAACATTTTCAAAAGAACATCCAAAATGACCTTTACTGTTTTAAAATTATTTTCATGCATATTGCCACTGGTATATTATGTTAATATTATGTTAAAAATTCAAATATAGTTTTTCATTAGCAGGTCAGTAACTTCCATACAGACAGAGGTGTGCATTTTAGTAAGTGAAATATCGTTCTGTTGAAATGGTACCACATTTCGTATGCTACAATGACTATGCTAAGGAATGACCATGGCTAATCTGTGCTGTAAATTTGTAGTGGTTGAACACATGGACGTTCACTTTGACTTGTATAAAAAATTATATCAGCGCTATTTATTGTACAAGACCTACAACACATGGCTCCTCAGGGAAAATGCTTCTTGGTCCCAGGGATCGGTGCAACAGCGTTCCAAGGCAACAATCCAGTCATCAATCAATCAATCGATCAATCAATCCACTGATCCAGAGATCCTTCTGTTCATCGTCATAAGCTACATCGGGAAATGGCATTCATAATCATCTTCATAGTCGTACTCATACATGTCCAGTGTGTACTGGGGATCGGGTAGCTCCAACAGGTGTGTTTTTCCAGTCCGCAGGGTAAACTCACCCAACATGCGGTGGTTTACTGGGTTATGAGTATTTTCGTACCTGAACAGGGAAAAAAGGACATTTCACTTTCTATTATACTGTATTCTGAGTTGATGTTTCCTGTTAGTGAAGTCCATAATCATCTCCTCTGTCTTAAAACTAGTAAGAACTAAAGCAAGCAAAACAAGGTAATAAATCAGTGGTTAGTAGCAGGAGATAGAGTCTCATGGGAGTTTTATTTACATAAAAATGTTCTGAGAACAGAACGAAAAATGATTGGTTCAGAAATATAAAACGATCAGATTGTCAAGGAGGTGGGTCCAAGCAACTAGAGGAGGCAGGACCAACCAATCAAATGTCTTGGTCCCACCTCCACTAATTGATTGGACTGACCTCCTCTACAATCTGATTTGTTATCTCTCTGAATCAATCATTTTTTTTGTTTTGCCCACAGAACATTTTTGTCCAAGTAAAACTCCCGTGGGTGAGATACAAGGGCTGGTTGTGCTCCTTCTAGCGGATCGATGGTGAGCACTGGGTGTGTGAGAAGTGCCACATGATAAATGCTTAAAGCACACTAGCTAGCTCAATTCAGTAATCAACGCTGCTCCACAGGTGGATCTAAAACCTAGCATAAGGGGATGCGGTTTTTTTTGTTGTTGTTTCACAGTCTTCCATTTCCTTCCAAGGCCTTTGTCTCCCAGACCCAAATTAAGATGCCTTGGCAAAGGTTTTCATCTCCCAACTTGTCTGCCTAGACCTTCAATCCTGTTACCAAGCTAACGGGGAAGGTTCCCAGAATGTCAACATTATGTGAAGGTCTTCTCAAAGTTAGCCGAGGATATTCTTACTGTAACGTTAATGGAATGTTATTTCCACATTTTACAAGATTCTGTCAATGTCAGCATGATAAAAGTATTATGAGTACCTCAACATGCTTTTAATGTAATTAATGTTGAAAAACATGCTTATACTAAAACATAAATTTATAAACATGTTTTGTGTGTATATTATGAACACATCATCCAGTCTTGAACCCATGATCTTTGATGCATAAAGCATAACAGTGGCGCCCCCCTCTGTTCTACCATGCCTTTACATTTTTTCCATGTTATTAGTGTTAGTTGTGGTAGTAGCTGAAGCAGTGCTATAACATTCTGGGCACATGAGGAAAACTGGACACTTTGAATGTTTCTGTACCTTAATCGCAATGTTCGATAAACGTTCCTAGAATGAAAAATTGTTAGTGCCGTACATCCTGTATTGGAGTATAAATGGACTAAACCATAGAGGCTCATATACAAGATTCCTAAAATGTTGCAGCTCATCATATCAGCCCCCTTAACGGTTACATCATAGCAAATTACACAGTCTGACCATAAAGTTTTTACTGTTCCCTATTAACTCTATTAAACTTACCCGTTATCTTCCTGTTCGTTGGCCATTTCCTCTGCCAGCAGGACGTCATATTCTTCAGAAGCATACTTCTCCCAGTCTGACGCGTAAGGATTGCTCTGGTCCTGGGCAGGAGAACACGTCAGCGCTTACCAGACCCTCCACTAATGTGCGCTAACTGTGACACATTCTCGGTCAAGGCCCTGTAGTTACCCTCAGTCCTGAGAATGGGTCCCTCTGCTCATGTTCCAGGTACTTCTCAATGTTGAAGAAAGTGTCAAAGAACACATGGGACATCTTGCATCTTTTTAGGTCACAAAGGGTGATCTTTCCTAGTGAAATAACATAGCAATTTATCTACAGAGCACTGTACATACCCTTGAATTCAGCATTGCTTACGATCTGGCATTACAGCAACGTGAGCGTATTACTAAGCGTATAAGTTGTTTTCTGCACCAGTAAATTTAGATTTAAGAAAAAAACACAGAACCCAGCTCAGAAGTGTTTTTCTAAAGGGCTTTACAGATTTCACTGATAGTAACTAGTCATCCACCATAGCGATAGCAATCATCCTGCACAGGGGCTCTAGTGTAGAATGATGGATGCTGCTAGGACAGATGGGGTACATTTTGTGGCTCTAAGACCTGCCTGTGGGTGTTGACAGTGTGTACCTTGGGTCTTGGGATTGACAAGGTCAAGCATCTGACAGAGACAGTCCTCGAAAGGGAGAGGCTCTATCGACATGCTCTCCAGCTTGTGGCACTGCTCCTGGTAGAAGTATTCCAACTCGTACATGGACAAGACCCCATCCCCATCCAGGTCCATGCAGCGGAACCAGTATTCTATGCTGATAGTGACAGACGTGGCAACACAGACAGGCCATTCAGAGAATGGTGATTAAGGTTCATATTAACACAAGTAGAACCGTGTGATGAGAACAAATATTTACAGCTGTACTTTTCTAAGCGATACAGAGCATCTTATTTAAGCAATAACATACGAGAAGGAGTGCAGATGTACTCCAATATATCATGGCTCTGATTTGGTTGTAGGCACGAGGCTGCAGGCTGAGTGTTGAAGATAATTATCCCTCCGAACTACTTTGCATCATTTAAATGTGACTAAGTAATGGTTTTTAGATATGCCTGTAAAGCGGAGTGATACATCTGATGATAAAACGTCCCAGTGCGGTTATACTCTGACATCTGCACTCATAGAAAGCCTCTTGTCAAATCAGATTTCTTAGTCAGAACTAACTGATGTATAAAAATGTTATATTACCTAATACATCAAATAATGAATTATGATTGTTTGGGTAGAAGCTGAAATAGGTTGTCAGGGTACCTGGTAGAAGTTTTCTTGTCCTCTTCCGATATGAGGAACCAGACAAAGTCTGCATAGCTCATTCTTCCATCTTTGGATGTCCTCTTGTTCCTACAAAGAAGACTGGGCTTGAAAATCCGCTGATCAAACGGCATCTGCCACACCTTGGGATTATTCTCTCTAAATCCCTAATATTATCCAAACCACAGCAACAGGGATGAATAGAAATAGGTGGTGTAGTTAATTTACCTGGTTACAGTCCCAGAGAATATTCTCTCAATTATTTTACGGGAGACTGTGAAGAGACAAGCATAAAAACCCAATTAACTCAACATTAATTTGACATTTGGGACTAAATTTATGAATACGGTATTTATTAATTTATTTGTTTGTTTTATCTCATATGAGGAATCAATTCAACTGCAGTAAAAATACATTTCAAATAATTATAGGCCTTTTATATTTGTCATTTCATAAATACACAGGCTTGAAAAAGAAATCACCAAACCTAGTCATTACGCTATTGTTACTTGGAAACTAATTTAATGAACAATGGAAGAGATGCAAAAATAGTTTGAAGTTTGAAGTAAGCAGAAGGGGTAAACAAATCTCACTGGGTTAACATAATGATGTCCACACATCTCCATGAGGTAATTAGCCAGAGCGGACAGGTACCTTGGTGGCTGTGCTGAGCCAGTTCGCATTGGCTTATGTAGAGATCGTGGTCTGTGTCAAGCTCCCAGAACTTGCAGTAAATGACATAAAAATGTTCATAGGAGAAGTAGTCAGTCAGCTGGTTGACATCGGTCTCTTCTTCCAGCAGGGCCACGTTCTGTTAGAAAGGCTAATACTGTTAGCCAGCCTACAACAAACAGCAGGGTTTATAACCTCAAACTGTGTCTCTTCCACAGACCAAACATATCTACATCTGCCAGAACATCAAGGCTATCACCTAACTGCATAGCTGGGTGTGTATTCATGGAAAAAATAACAAACCTCCAAAAAATTGCTCATCCTGAGTTCTGAACTTGAAATCCTTCCTGTCCAAGATCGGTTTACATTGTAAAATATTCTTTGGATTACCTGTTAATGAGAGACAGGTTCATAGAAGAAAATTAATTTGTGTTAAATAAAATACAAACCCCGTGTGAAAATATTCAATATTATCGTGATTAACAATTTGTTTGGAGTCTCTTACCGTGGTAATGTACCGAGAGTGGAAATCAGATGCTTTCTTTAGAAATGCCAGACTGGCATGTGAGTTTACCACGTCCTGTAATGCAAGACACTGAGAAGAGTTACAGTCATCTCTACACAAAGTTGGATAAATAGCATCAGAGCTGAAGAATAACATTGATACATTGCAATGTTCTTTGCATGAAAAATATGTACTGCATGTTGCCTTAGTCCAGGGGTGGCCAATCTTAACTGCAAAGAGCCGGTGTGTATGCAGGTTTTTGCAATAACCTTTAGGTCAGCTGTTCAAGCCCAGGTGTGAGGACTTCTCAGCCAATCAGTCCTCTAATTAGTAAACTAATTAGGGAGTTGCAGCGAAAACTCGCACACCCAGTTGGCCACCCCTGCCTTAATCCTTCAGGTAGTCTAGGTACTGTAGAGCAGTGCCTCCCAGTTTGGTCCTTGGGTATCCACAGATATTTTTTGCTCCTTCCCAGCTCTACCGGGAGCAAAAATGTGGACTATCTGGTAGGGGGCTCGGAGGGAGCAAAAACATGGACCAACTATGGGTCCCCAAGGACCGGATTGGGAAACACTGAGGTAGAGGCATTGGTTGACAGTGCTAACAATGCTGAAATGATGGATCTTTGTTCATGCTCTTAAGTCATAAGCTCAGACGACAGGTGCCATGTTTGGTTCCCTTTCACACTTAAGGATTACCATCCTCCAGCTGAATGATCAGTTGCTGATATTACAAAAAACGCTCATGTAGTATTAAGAGGTTCATGCTGAACATAAATCACTGTTATGAATCTGCCAGGGAAAGTGAGATCTGCTGGATTGCAATATTTACTTCATTCGTCAAAATGGCTAAAGCAACTGTGAAATCCACACAGCACAAATTAAACTGGGATGCTGCAATACATCCCTGAACACACTGCCAAAATTTAATTGAAGGTCTGCTGAACAGGCCACTTCGGCCTGTTTAAAAATATAGCACTCTGGGGTACAGAGCACTGAAGAAGATTTTACAGTAAAAATGTACCTTTGTATTGAGACATAATATTACGTAATATAAATTCAGTTGAAACAGATATTGTGGTGAAGGACATTGAGAACAACATTGCATTGTCTCTAGTCTAGTCTGGATTTATTGCATCATCTCAGCCCTGTTTAACACAGACATGGGAGAAAGATCTTTGGGAGGTCCCTGCCTTTGGTTATACTTTGATTAGACTGTGAGACTTTTCCTGTTTTCCTGTTTATCTTCTCGTCCAACGAATTTCATTGCTATGTTGACCCTGTGTTAACATACATATGACAAATAAACTGAAACTTGAAACTTGAACTTGAAACATCACTTGACACTAATGCACTGTCAGAAAAAAAATACCAATTTGTACCTTTGCTTGTCACTGGGGCTGTACCTTCAAGGGTCTGCCAATTGTACCCTTAGCTGTAGGCATTTGTATCTTTTAAGATAGAAATGGACTATTCAGAATATTTTGTACCATTGGAGGTACATTATTGTTGTTTGTACCTTGGGGATGTTTCTCAGAGTCCATTTTTGGGTTCTTAAACTAGACGAAAAGGTACATTTACCTACAGCTAGGGTACAGCTGGTACACCCTTGAGGGTCCAGTCCCAGTGACAAGCTACAAAAGGTACAAATTGGTACTCCTTTTTCTGACCGTTTGGAAGCTATTTCCCTAACATGAAAACACAAAAACCAACCTGCAGAAATGGGATGAAGTCCTCTTGTTCCAGACAGCAACGGCCAGGCTTAGCCAGAAGATGAACAAACTTGGATGCATCGTCATGGCGAGTCTGTAACATTCTGGAAGGCAGAACAGAGACCAAAATGAGAATAAGATCTTTCAACTGCCTTCAGATTCAGATACAGTATATCCTGCATAACCATCTCTGTGTGCTAAAAACAGCAGTGGTTTTATTGTATGCACTCGTTGTTAATTTTACAGCTGCATTTGTAATGTTTGAACACATCATGAGTAAGAAAAATAACAAAAAGCCAAATAGGAAGACTGAAGCACATTCATAAAAACCACGATTACTACATGTATCTGTTGTTTGCTTAAGAGTACTGGTGAAAAAGAGAATTCGCTACCAGACACAAAACACCATTGTCTTACTTTATCCACATTGCAGTGAAGTTGTGAACAGACACAAACCCCGTCTTGTCTCCTCCAGCGGAATGGAACAATGGGGCTTTCCAGTACAGGGGACAATCACAGGCCTGGGGAGAGCAGCAGTTTTAACACAAAGCTGTCCCCAGTGCGCACTTATATCCAGACAACTCAACATACTGCATCATTCCCCAAGGGGAAAAAAACACACTTAATGGCGAAAGTAAACTCTTTGCCTTGGGCTGACTTCTTGAAACAATTTCAGTTCAGAAATGCAAAAAGACAGAGAGATCTCGTTCTACAAGCATGATGAATCAAGACTGCTTGTACTTAAACCCAATAATCCACGGCTCTGTATTTCCTACCGAGATTAATTTTAGTTCATGTAAGGTCCTCAGCTTCAACTCCTCAGCCCTTCTATAGACTCATTTGCCCAAAGATGGCTAGTGGCTGGATTGATGGTGTTGACTTATCAATGGTGTAATATGAGACCATGGAAAGAAGCTATTTCAAAGTAAATGGTAACAATGTTACAAAGTGGTTTTCTATGAATAACACATCATTTAAGAATTTATTTTGAAAAGGGAAAAAGTGGGTGTCAGAAAAATATTATTAGTCTAATAACACAAGTGGCTACTGACGAACAAAGACAAATAAGTTTTGCTGTGTTTAGTCTATAATGTGAGCCTAAAAATTTTAACAATTTCTCATCTGTGTCCAATGGCGTAGGAGAGAGTTTGATAATAGGGAGGACACAACTTCATGATTTAATTACAATGGTCCATTTATTGGGGGGATGAATGGAGCAAAATGAAATACTGGGGGGAGTAAATGTCCCACTTGCTCTGGGTCCTATGCCCATGTCTGTGTGCAGAAATAAAAGTGACTGTCCATCGCTTTTATAGACAGAGCCTGGAGGTGATTACATTAGCTACTGGGCTGCAGTTTTCTCAAATGAAAAAATAATAAAGTGGATCTTTTTATAATTTGCATATATATATATATATATTAGGGCTGTAAAAATTAATGGGTTAACGCTTATTAATCCATCATCATCATTAATCTGATTAAAATTTTTAACGCAATTAACCCATCTGCAGCGCAGAATGACTCAAAAATCCCTGAAATGTCTCTGTCAACGCATTTCGGCAAGTTTTGGCGCGTTCCATTTGCCCTCGGAACTCGTATTCCGAGTCGGATTCCGAGTTTTGAAGCCGGAAGTGACGACATGCGCGCT
>JAODKC010000038.1:16210780-16265843 GCA_026777985.1 Mormyrops attenuatus
ATATTAGAGAATGTAACACCTGCAAATGTATAAAGAAACGGCTTTGATTTTGCCACCCCAACTGATTTCCATGCCACTCTCATGCCACCCTAAGAAAATTTCTCTAGATCCGCTCCTGCAGACTATTCACCTGAATAACGTTTTACCACATTGTAAGGAGTATAACTCAGCCTGTTTGTTGATCAGCTCTTGGCCGCTACATGCTTTTAGCAAATAGTATTTTTAAAATTGGGCGAGCAACGATGATCTCATGCAGAATGTAAAAAAAAAAAACTTTATTCGGCTCAGAAATGCAGTGAAGTAAAAATTGCAACAACTTTAAATACTCAAGTAAGATACAAATCCAGTGCAGTGATGAAGTATTTGTACTTTTTCTTATTTTACACCTCTGGTGTTTACATTTGTGTATTCCTTGAGTGATTGTAAAATCTGCTTAAACAAAGTACATCTGGCAGTCTTGGAAGAGCTGCTCTTCATTTCATTCTCCTAGACACTGTATAAGGCTTCGAAAAACTTTATCTCTAAAACATGTGGAGTTGTTAAGAGATACTTTTAGGTGTTATGGATAAACCATAATATTGCTAATCTTGTTACACACAGTTAAGAAAGAAAGAAAAAAAAACACTACGGTGTACCTGAATCAGAGTATGAAAGAAAGAAAAATAAAACATTACTGTGTACCCAAATCAAAGTATCCAATATTGGTTGCATTTTTGTTCCAACTATGACTCCCTTAGCTTTCAAGGAGTTCAAGCAGATGTGGTTTGTAACCACATCTGTAAACCAAGTTTTTCTACAAATGTTTGCTCTAGATCAGTGTATGTCAATTGGCGTGATTATTTTTACTGGGTGAAGGAGTGTGTGGGTTTTTTTTTAAACAAAAGTCACATTTACCATCAAATCATTTTTACAGTCAGTCTTGGATGATCTTTTCAGTATTTCCTCCAAGAAACTCTAAATGGCTTTGGATAATTGCATCTCTTCATGTCTCAATAAACTTTAAAAGAAAAAGAAAAGTCTCAAGACTGGCATATTCCTGGTCTCCAAACTCAAGTCACTTGTCAAATACATTCAGATAAAAATTTATTATGATTCACATTGCCCAAATGCTGGCACATCACGGTCTGTTTTGTATGGATTTGTACCCCACCTTTTAAAGCAGTTTAGGCAAAATGCATTAAAATGTCTTAGCATTTGGCTGCTGCATAGTCTGTAAACATTCTTTATTATTCATCAACTCAACATCCTATAGTGTGTAAGTCGTGTTGAATCAGCCCTGGCATCAGAGTTCTGACAGTGGCTCAGGTCATTAGGTCCATGACTTATTCTATCTTGACTAAACCCATGTACTTTCGCAGTAGGTCTTTAAGTTTATTCGGGCTCAATCTAAAGCCATTGTGGTGCGGTGGTTAGTAGTTTTGCCTCACACCGCCTGGATCTGGGTTCCAGCTTCTGCCATGGCTCTGTGTGTGGAATTTGCATGTTCTCCCTGTCATCATGGGGTTTGCTCTGGATACTCTGGTTTCTCCCTATGGTCCAAAATCATGCTGAGGTTAATTGCCTGTAGCTGCGTGACTGTGCCCTGCAGTTGGTTGGTACCAGTCCTTGGTTGTTCCCTGCCTTATGTTCATAGGCTCTAAACCCATTGCAATCCGGAATAGGATAAGTGGTTATAGAAAATGTATGGAAGAATAAAACTAAAGCAGTGTACAGTGTAGCATTAAAATGTCGATTTGTGTGGCAATGGTATAACTAATGAATTCATCCAGGGACGGCCCCTTCAGGTTTTATGATACCACAACAAAGTGTGAAAATGACCCCAACATAGATTTTCAAAAAATGCTTAGCCATTGATCATTGTGGTGACAGCCTCTGGACATACTGGGCATGGCAAACATGGGGACACAGGCCATGTGCACACACATACACTAAAAGGGCAATTTAGAAGGACAAATTCTAACTTTACGTCACTTTTTTATGCACCATTAAATGCACAGTGAAAACACACAGAAGTCTATGGTTGAACTCAAACCCACCTATTCTAGGTGTGATGCAACAAAACTACCAACATAGCCATTATGCAGCTTTGCCAATACTATTATTTCTGACAATCGTAGAGGCTCAGTCATGAAAGACAGGGGAGAACCGACCAGCAATAGCATTTAAATGTTTGTAGTTCCATGCATATGGTTTCATGTGCTGTTGATATTTCAGTGGTTTTACTGAAACTTTAAAGTTGCACTGCAAAATAGCTTAGAGATTAAATACACAAGGGAGGGACACTGGGGTTTAAGGCTCTGTTTTCCTCTTGTGGAAACTTGTAAGTAGCTTTGACATGAAAAAAAATTCCTAGTCGAACAATGAAAAAAGCCATAACTGGTTTTAGTTTTTAAATCTACAGAACTTCAGCCTCGACTCTCCACTGCTGAACATAGATTTATGTTTTGTTCATTTATATAGCATTTTCGTAACAATATTAATTTTGTGTATTTTTATTATTCTATCCCACAGCAGAAAGCCCAGTTTTAACACTCCTTAGGTTATAAGGAGGATATAATGTGTTTTACTTCATAAACTCAAAAAATAAAATTACCACAATGTTTTTTCAGCCGAACTTTTTTGATCATGGACAGCATTTTGAAGAAAAAAAGAGTTTAGAGTAAAAATATATCACAGTGTCACCACTCTTATGACGGGGCATGGAACTTCAAAACACTCAGAAAACAAAAAAGACCATGAGGGGTCTTAACAAGGTAGGTAAGGAACACTAGAATTAACAAAGACTTAGAGCTGCACACGATAAAATGTAGTGTAATTACACAGATTCAGAACAAGGGCGATCTCAGTAGGGTACAGCTAGCAGCAAACACTCTCAAATACATCCCATAGCAATAAGGGAACTAAGGATAGACAGGTAATAAGGTCTAGATGAGGGACAGGTGTAGGTCATTAACCATTACTCAAACACTAGGGACAAAGATATATGAGGAATGTGGGATTTAGATATGAACTGAGAACAGACAGGGTAAAGAATGACACTAAAGGCTAGGATCAAGCAGGACTACGTAAAAATAAAGAACTTGATGAACATAGTGTAGACCAAAACTGAGTTCTTGGGTGCAAATAATCAAAATGTCCAAAGATGCCCAACCTCAAGCTGTCGTTGGTTTGGGAGAAATAGTTCATCAGTTGCACGCTCAGCCACATAGCGACCCTGAGGAACAAAGAGAACGATGGGGATATGAGTGGGGGGTAAACCAAGGGGAACATGGGGAACAGAACAGGATGACCAGCGACACTCACTGGCCAAACAGGGAACTTAGGGAAACTATGGCCAGAACGAGACAACACAGGGCCTGATCCTGACAGCCAGCTTCCTAAGATCAAAGCCAAAGAAATGCATAATGATTTATGCTATTGCTTTGTGGCATTACTTATAAGCAGTAACTCACAGCCACAGAGAATGAAAAGCCTTGTTACCGCTCCGGCTGTCTTTCTGGCCTTAACTTCACATTCAAGCTTCATGAATACATCACATGTGATTCTCCCTCTGAAGAGGTGTACAAAGAGGTCTGCCTGAGAGCATCCATCCATCCATCCATTTTCTCTATCTGCTTATCCTATACAGGTTCATGGGGGTCTGGAGCCTATCCCAGGATCTCCAGGTGAAAGGCAGGAAATAACCTGGCATGGGGCTCCAACCCGGGACAGCCCTAACCTTAACAGTTAACCTGAATTAAGCACTTCATTCAAGCCTGAGCTGTTTTGTGCATCTATAATGATTAAAAAGCTCAGTTATGGAGATATGGGAAAGCTGATATTTTCTTTTACCAAGCAGTGCTTGCCCTTGCCTTGTTCCTCAGTCAGTCATTGTACTGTATGTGCTGCATTGTGTTTGGTTCCGCGTGTTCCCGTATTTGTGTCCTGAACCCTTTTCAGTATAAGCTTTTTTTTCTTATGTTAATTATAGCCTCTTTAGTTTGCCCCTTCTATCACGCCGTGTCGTAACTGAGTTTTTTTTTTTTATTAATGCTGATTGCAAGACAGTGGCTATTTTAGCAAGACTTCAAGTAAACCACTTTTTGACAGAAGTAAAGCACTCAGTGTTTCATGCAGCTCCAAGTACATACAATTAATGACATATAACCCCATAAAATGTGATGTTTTACATAGTATGTGCATATATGTAATCACACTTTGCTTTAAGGTTCGGAGTTTTTTGTTTGTCTGTGGCTGGTGTTTCTGCTGTGTATCTAAGGGGCAGTGCTGCATTAAAAATGAAGAGAAATAGTAGGGAAACAGTAACATGGATCCCAGGGGCAGAAGGAATTATATTCATATGATGCGTCCATCTATTTTCCAAGAACACTTACCCGATGCAGGTATGTGGTGAGTCTAGATCCTGTCCCAGTACACAGAGGACATGAGCCAGGACAGGAACCCTGGACAGAATGTCCGTCCATCACGGGCAAACACACCAGCTTATGAATACTCCTTCGTATAAGAAACCCACATGAAGTCAGGGAGCGCTTACAGACTGTGTGAGGCCACAGTACCACCCACTGAGCCAGCACCCTGGCCCAGTCTGACAGCAAAGAATCCAAAATAAATCCACTCACCAATGGCACAATCGCTGAACGTTAATGTGAAAGAAGCAAAGACTGAGTGACAAGGTTGTTTTTAAAAAGCATGACAAAAGCATGAAAACAATTACGTATGTAAAGAAATTGTAGCCCACTTTACAGGGCTGCAAACAAACTGTGCTATGTAGGGATTGAACGTTGTTCTGAATTATGCACAATTTCATTAAAGACCCTGACTCTTAGATGACAGGAATTCTGCTCTCTACCGCTCAGCTCAGCCTCTCTGCATCGATGTTTAGCCCCTGCTTACATTCTGTTGTTTTGTCGTTGACATAACAAGTGACAACTTCCTAAAAGAGGTGCCTATTAGAGCAGTGTTTCCCAACTTGGTCCTCAGAGACCCCAAGACAGTCCATGTTTTTTGCTTTGAGAGGGAAGCAAGAATCTTTCCAAAATATTATTACTTGGAATAAAATTCTAATGGATTGATGTCCATCTGGTAGTCATCTTACTACGCACATTTTTTTCCTTGCCATTGTATATTTATGCCTTTATACAGATTTGTCCGTCTCTGGTTATTGCTGCTGACACAGAATGATAACTAAATTCTGCCAGTCTTCAAATTCACAAGCTACAGTTTCATCAAAGATCTGTATCTTGACAAAAGCAGACAAAAAACATTCTGATATTGCTGCCTCTGAAGAGTGGCTTCAGTTTCAAAATAGAGCTGTGAAATTTGAGTCCTTTTTATTATGTTAAAACCATTTCTGATTTCTGTAGCACATGGTGTAATTTTAGAATAAGTAAGGATACACACACACATGCACACACAAGTATCAGCGTTAAAATTTGTTAAAAATACACTCAACATTCTTTGCTAACCAGGAAATTTACAGTATTCACCATTTGAGTACCTTTATTACCATGAAAATGCCATATCTTTCATCTATCAAAGTAACCTCCTCCAGCAGTCATAACAGCAGAGAATTCTTTCTACAAGGGACTGTAAATGCTGCCCTATTTTGTGGGAGGAAACTTAACTAGTGCATTGAAAGTTAAAGGACAGCCTAGAATTTGACATCAGCGCCCAACCAATTAATAAGATGTCAGACATGCACTGTTACATGCTCTTTCTTTGTTAAAGGACACTTGTTTCATTTGACTTTTATTTTCATTTGTAGTTCTTCACTCAACTTTGCAAAGCTTAACAAGAATAAAAAAAATCAGCAGTTTATGAAATACATGGAAAAGTGAGAAAAAAGCCTGCGAAAGTGAAACCTGTAGTGTACATGCATACGCTCACACATTTATAGAGATATTTCATCAGCAAAAAAAGAAAGAGTACATTTTGCATCTATATACAGTTTGTTCACTGTTGTTAACTGTGTTCTTAATGGTATGACACACATCTTATTTACATTTGCTAAATTATTGTTATTAATACATAATATTATTATTAATACCATTAAAAATGTTTGTGCCTTTAGAGCAGACAGGCTGCTATAGCTGGTACTAAGCAGACAGGTACAATACGATATACCTGGCACTAAGCAGACAGGCACACTGCGCTATAGCTGGCACTAAGCAGACAGGCACACTACGCTATAGCTGGTACTAAGCAGACAGGCACACTGTGCTATAGCTGGTACTAAGCAGACAGGCACACTGCGCTATAGCTGGTACTAAGCAGACAGGCACACTGTGCTATAGCTGGCACTAAGCAGACAGGCACACTGCGCTATAGCTGGTACTAAGCAGACAGGCACACTGCGCTATAGCTGGTACTAAGCAGAGAGTCACTGTACGCTATAGCTGGTACTAAGCAGACAGGCACACTGCGCTATAGCTGGTACTAAGCAGAGAGGCACACTGCGCTATAGCTGGTACTAAGCAGAGAGGCACTGTACGCTATAGCTGGTACTAAGCCTTTAGTCAAAGCTTTCACACTTTGGAGATTTCATGCCTCTTGAGTTCTGACAGGAAAAATCAATATATAACCCCAGGAAAACTGCGGCCATAGCACAAGGTCTTGTACAAGTGCAGTACATCTTGTTCTGCATGCTAATAAATATTTAGTCATAATAATCCCTGCAGCGTTTAAGATGTAGACTTATTTGTTCAGGTCCGTGCTATGACGTGTTTTACGTGAAATGCTTCAATACAGCTGATGGCTATACTTAAGAAAAATGTAAAAATGGCTTTTTATGTATAAAATCATTTGCACTCAAAATGCTAAAAATTTGCAAAGCACATCACTATTAAAATGTGCTCATGGTGAAATTAAAATAATCCTCACTGATCAGTCTTGTATGAGACCATTTAGGCTTTGACTGGGCATCATATAAACATAATGAAATAATTGTTATTATTTCAAATTATTATTTCAGGGGCAACACCTGTGCAACTTTTGTTTTACTGTCACATGGAAAATGCCATTTTAATGGCATGTACTGTCATTAGTAAAGCTTTATGCTAGACTTTATAAAAGTCTTCAAAGATCTGAATTATTAAAAGTAAATTTCTGTAAAGCCCATCATAAAACCATCATTTATCCAGACTTGTTCTGAATAACGTAGTAATATTAAATATATATATATATATATACTGTATACATAGTTATGTATTGTATATTATATATATAGTTATATATTGTCTCTTTTTACTCTCTTTACATGGGCTAAACCATAAATATCTTAAATTAAATTAAAGAATAAATCCAAGCAAATTGCAATATTTGGTTAACACATTTTTGCTTATACATTCCTGCTTATCCCTCCTAGCACTCAGCTAGATGGCTAAGCTTCCATACGTGCATTTTCTGAAAAAGACGCGAGGCATTTCTCCTCAGAATGAACAATGATAAGCCATCTGGTGCATCTAAAGAGGAAAGATTAAAATGATATACAGTACAGAGGCCCTCTATTCAGTTGCTAATGCCCACAGTTTGAGATCCAGGGAGCAAAGTTGTCAGTCTCCGTGGATGAGATTATGATGTTGTCCTCCAAAGGACCTTTCAGACCTGCATCGGCAGACCGCATTTATGGAATGGTGACAATGGCCACCAAATGGCTTAAAGGCTAATCCCCCGATTCTCTGTATTCATAGTGACCTGCCCACGCGGGCCTAAGGGTGGCCAGACGAGGGCACTCAAGGTCAACATCCAGGCCCAGATGCACAGACAGGCCCACACTTGGTGGGATAGTGTTTGGTTAGGATTATGTCAGGGGTGGTAGAACTTTGATGCATGGATAAAATACAGCTGGCTGTTGTCTTAACTTTAAGCTTTAATCTTATGGGCTCAGTATTGTTTTGCACTAAAGTATGTTAAATATTGTTCATCACTGTACTATATAAATTATGTTCCACAATACATTCAACGTCATATATCCAATCAGGATTTGAATAAAGGCATTCTTCACAACAATTGATTCTATACCTGTGAAGTGCAATTGAGACTAGTTTGGCAAACTTGAAGGTGACTTCCGCGGTTTTTGCTTTAATTATTATTTTTTGAATGTGTTGATACCTGCTCTTAACTTCACACTTGTTTATTTACTTTATGATTTTTTGCCAATATTCACAAGCGCAGTTTGTCACGTTAACTCCAGTGTTGTACAAGTACCTTGCTTGGTGGCCATATAAAACCTTGAAAGATTAAATCCTTGACCTCACGGCTAAAACAAATGAAACTGAAACTGACACGGGTACGAAACTACCATTTTTAACTTAAAAACAGGTGAAAAGGATCATAATTCATTCAAAGGATTTGTTTTTTTCCGTCTTCATTGAGATCAAAGCCGTGTTTCAGCCCTAATTAACAAAAGTAATGTGGATTGCAGACCTTCTGGCACTGGATAAGGCCTTGGAGGAACAGAGCTGGGGTTTTCTGAAGATTTAAATAATTAATATGACACCTTCAGCTCCACACAGAAAGCGGCCCCCGTGTTCGAATATGGAACAATGTCATCGCCGAGTGTAATGCCATTTGCTTGGAGGAAAATGAGCTGGCCGCATCACGGCAGGTCCATTGTCTGTGCTGCGGGGGGATCAGTCAATTGTGCGACCTTTTCTCATGCTAAACATTCACTTTCAGGGCAACTTTGTAAACCAGCTTTCGCTCCATCTTGGATGGGAGGTGCTGGGCTGTGTGTGTGTGTGTGTGGGGGGGTGAGCATTGAAGAGGGGTTGTGGCTGGTCATTTTATGGTTTTAATCCTCCTAATCTCTGTAAAAAGCAGTCTTGTTGGAGGGAGATCCACCCCCCACAGATTCTGAGGATTCAAACGGCGAGCCAGAGCAATGGTGTCATTTGCTAACAGTGTCAGAAAAATAATCTCAAAACACATCTACACTTCAGTTCTTTGCACTTCTTCTTTTTAATTTCGTAGCAACCTTGACACATGGGTGTAAAATGACATTAGGCTGGCGAGGGTAATGTGATGTAGAAAAAAAAAATATATGACTCATATGCAAATGAACCTTCTGTTCATCCAGCATGGTGGCTAAGACTGGCTAATCCAGCTAGGCTTATTCAAATGAATGCTTCTGCAGTGATAATCACAGCGGAACAGTCCTGTCCACTTCATTATCACTCCATTAAAGGTGAAAAGGAAGAATTTGAACATTGAAAATGTTCAAACACTGCAACTAAATTAAATTAGTTAATAGTATAACTAACAGTTACAATTCCTGCCATTTACAGATAAGGAAACAAATTACCTGTGTTTCGTGACATACGGATTATTTTTAAATTGTATATTAAGGTGACATTTAATGCTCTAGGACTGTGTTTACGCTGGTGCCTTAATTTTCGAATGATCATTAATCAAAATATGAAATTTTCAGTTAATCACTAAAGAAAACTTAACTTCAGATATACACACACACGCACACACACGCACACACACGCACACAAAAACACAATGAGTCATAACATTAAGAACACTGGTGACGTGAATAACATTGATTATCTTGTTACGATGGTACCTGTCAAGGGTGTCATTATATATTAGACAAGGGAACAGTCAGGTCTTGAGAACAGTCAGTTCTTGAAGTTGATGTTTTGGAAGCAGGAATAATGGCCAAACGTAAGGTTTGACGGGTCAAATTGTGATGGCTAGACCACTGAGTCAGAGCATCACCAAAATGGTGGGTCTTGTGGGGTGTTTCCAGCATGCAGTGGTTAGCACCTACCAAAAGTGGTCCAAAAAAGCTCAACCGATGAACCAGCAAGAGGGTAATGGGTGCCCAAGGCTCATTAATATGCGTGGGGAGCGAAGATTAGCCTGTCTGGTCCAATGCCACAAGGGAGCTACTGTATCACAAATTTCTGAAAAAGTTAATGTTGAATATAATTGAAAGGTATCAGGACACGCAGTGCATCACAGCATGTGTGTGGTTCACCTGGGGAAGAGATGATAACAGGATGCACTAAGGGAAGAAGGTCAGTTGGCAAATACAGTATGATGCTCCGGACAATGTTCTGCTGGGAAATCTTGGGTCCTGGCATTCATGTGGATGTTACTGTAGATGTTACCCAGCTCCAGACCTGGTCATGTCAACAAAACATATTCTGACTCTCAGACTTTGTGATGTCACTGGCTCATGTTGCTACA
This sequence comes from Mormyrops attenuatus, assembly GCA_026777985.1. NCBI lineage: Eukaryota > Metazoa > Chordata > Actinopteri > Osteoglossiformes > Mormyridae > Mormyrops > Mormyrops attenuatus. The sequence continues at coordinate 16,220,978 of JAODKC010000038.1, forward strand.
TTTTAATAATTAAGTAGCCAAGATCACGAGCAGGGAGTACATTCACTGCTACAGTTGAAGACCATGGCAACGGAACGATGAAATCTCACCAGAGGTGGCAATTTCAGGTCCAGAAAGTAAAAATACAGACCAGGATTTTGTTTCAACCAACCACTTGAGTACTATTTGACTGTGACTCTTTGGTTGGTTAAAACAAAATCTGGATTTTTACTTTCTGGACCTGAAATTGCCACCTCGGAATCGCACTGAACTCTGCTGAGCAGTAATGGAGGCGCTCATCGAAGGCCCGCTCCCTCGGCTCCTGAAACGTGGCCGCAGTGGTTCGTCACTGTGCCATGTGTTCCACCTTTTCTTCATCATTTTACGTCACACTTTGCTCGGATCATGCACAGAATAAATTATTCCCGGTTTGTATTGTCTCCTATCTGGAGTGAGACTTGGACCTTCTGGAGTAGCGTCCTTTTCCTGACCAGATGTGGCATAGTTTTTCCTGCAGACATCTTTTGGAAACAGGAATTATAAATATACAATTGTTTAGGAACAGCAGTCCACCCACACTGCTTTCTTGGTGAGAGGCATTACCTTAAATGAGGCTCATTTGCAAAAATAATAATAATAGTAATAAAAAAAACCCATTACATGTTATTTACCAGCTGTTTGTGTTTTTGTCATTGGGCAAACAGACATCATTACCTGGGGAAATGTAATGATATAATTTTCATAAACATAAAATTTTGAACAGTGAGAAGAAGGAGATGGAACAGGTGTCAAGGGTAAATACTGCATCAGATTGAACATTCTTTGAGGTAGAGGGGGAATTTGTCAATCCCATTAAATAGTTTAAATATATCACTGTGACGGGTGCCTTTTTAAATTAAGTTACCATGAACTGGCAGAGGTCCATGTCAGAATTCCTTATCTTTATCTGCCAGACATTAAACTGACCTATATGTAAACATGCCCAAGTTTAATTAGCTAACCTCTATCTACATGAACACACAGACTCCGGACGATACATGTCGCGTGTTATCTGTCCGATGTAGGTTTTTATCTGTGCGGCAAATTATAAATGAAATGCTGTTTTTCTGCCGGCATATGACCTGGAATTATCCCGATGGATGTACGACCAGTGCGAAAGGAGGCGGGGCAGCTGCAAACCATTAAGGCTCATGGGATAAATGAGGATCCCATGATCAAGGCCATCTAACAATATTCAGGTCCCAACCAATCTTAAACTAGATTTTTTTCTGCTTGGAATTATCTCATCCACATGTAACTTTTCTCTACAAAAAGCTGTCAGGACTGAAACTAATCAGGCATTGAAACATTTTATATTAGAATGCTACCTGCAAAGAAAGATGCATGGGTTATATTTTTGATTTTTAAATTTAACTATAATTTTTATTTTATTTTAAATTCTCATTTAGAATACAGTTTTAGTTTTTAGTGTGGCTCAATTCTTTTTTATTATCTTTTAAAGGATATATTTCTATTTGGTTTTTGTTATATTTTACTTTCTGTTTTATTAAAGTTATTTCTAGAAAGAGACTGAAAGTTAAATGTGTCTAATCTTCAGAGAATCCAACATTAATACACAAGACTCATTATGTCCATATGTCCTCAAAATCCAGGTATTGTTAATGATAATTAAAGATAAACAATTTATTACTTTAGCTAAATTGTATTAAAACAGAAAATATGTGCCATTTATTTTTATAACCAGTTATTTGCGGGAGCAATATTTATAGATTTCATTTAGTTGTGTTTATTTTATTATTGTTTCTTATTTTATTTCAGTTTACAAAAAATGTTTTATCGTGTTTGTTTTCACGATAATAATAACGATAATAAAATTGCTCTGATGTGATTGACATTCTTATAGCTGAAATCCTTTTTTAAATTTGTATTTTTTATTATCTAATGTTTTATTTCTTTTTGCCTTATTATGACAAATTGTGTGTCGTCTTACTTGTGTTACCTGCTTTTATGGAGGCCTGCTTACCAATAGATATTCCCACATGGTTACAACAGACAGATTGCGTTACAAGCCAGGCTAATTAGTCCATCTGTTTCCCTAAACCCCTTTTTTCCTGCAGTGACTCAGCAGTAGATCATTATACACACACTTGAGTTTCACAACCATTTTACAGAACTTTTGTAATAATTTACAACATTTTTAATGGGGCAGAAGTAAGGAGCTAGCATGGTTGGCTAGAATTTTATGGTAAGTTTTCCCACAAGTACGTTTCACCTCCAGTGACCCTGACATTCCATGCTGCCAAGGCACTGATGTTAAAACACGGAGAACTAAGTAAGATCATATGTTTGACGTCAGAGTATGTCTTGGCGAGTTGAACGGCAACTTGTGGCTCAGAATGGTCCATCTTAACACTGACAAGGGAATAGTTCCGGATTAAATTCTGAGCAGTCACCTGTGTTATATGTGCAGAATACATTTTCATTATAGGACCTTTTTTTTACCACTTTTACAACTTGCTAGCTGTAAGGCTTTTGTCAAGAATGACACATATGAATATGGAGAGGTTTAACTGGTCCCATAAGGACACTGCCTATGTCCTTCAGTGGAACAGTTACCCTGTTATAACTATAAAATCAAACAGAAGCTTTGGCAGAGTGGTACTTAAATTTTCTTGTCCTTTAAAAGGGGGTTTTCTATGGTTATGCTGAACGGGCTCAATTACTCAGATTCCAGGGGCGTCGAGAAAGGCACAGATCAGCTGGATCTGAGTCTCTTCAGTGTCCCACAACAATCCCAAAGAACAATGTGATCATCCTCCTTCAGCAGAAATGACTGCAGTCTGTGTCCTCCAGAAATCTTGCATTAGATCTTGTGGTGATGTTATCGTTTTTTTCTGTACTGTTTCTCTAATTTCTCAAATACAACGTCTAAGTACACCTTAACATCCTAATGTACCCTAACTACTTTAATAAACATTAAAAAGAAACATTATTCAATTATAAGATATTTGTTATCATGTAATATTTGTTATTAATGTATATTAAGGCTGCTAAGGTATGTTAGGCGGTATACTTACATGCTTCTTATAAATGCTCTATAAATGCATTATGTAGGGGCACTGAATGTTCTATGAATGCATTATAAAGGCATCATGAAGGTGCAGTTAATGTAAAGTGTTACCAGATGTTTCAGTACCACAGGAACAGGATCAGCATGGAGAACCATCCCTCACTGAGTAGGTTTCATTCAGACTTCGGGGAGAAGAGAGTGCTGCGGGGGGGGACGAGGGGGGACGGACGCGTATGCTTTTCTGCCGCCATGGAGCTCTGTGCCTCCTCTCATAGCCCAAATATAATAGTACACTTCATAGTAATTGTCTGAAATTGTCTGCATTCTGTCTGTCAGCCAAGTCAAGATGTGGCATTTGCTGCTGCTGAAATAGCAGCTCCCTCAAGTCGAGTCAGTATCGTATATTTATCATATATTTATCATATATTTATCATATATTTATCATATATTTATCATATATTTATATGCCACATTTAAAAACAGCCCCAGCTGACCGAAGTGCTGTGTAATTTGACAAAATCAAAAACATCGAAAATCATCGCAAGCAGAAAAACAAAAAAAGACATAAGATGACGCCACAAAACTCAAATTTTCAAAAAGGATCATTTGCATTGTAAACCAAAAATGTATAAACTCAAAGGCTCACTTCCTGCCACCCCGTATCAATCGTATTATATAAGTATATATAAGTATCAGATCGTTGTACACCTGGAAGCGCCACGCTACCTAATACTGTATGGCAACACAACCATTCCAGCCTCACACGCATCTCCCAGCCTCCTTCTCACACCTAAAAGTCGGTGTGATTATCCTATTGCTGCATACGTCCATTTGGACATACAGAACCCAGATGTAAGTCAGGGACAGCGAGTTCAAATCCAAGGGTCAGCTTAGTGATTTCACCTTTTGGCCACTCAGCAAAGCCTTTAGCACCAAAATGCCCCAGGATTCATCTGACCCTGCTGTCTCAAAAAAAATGTACGTCATTCTGGATATAAGCTGCTGCTAAAATGTAAAAACAAACAAAAAAACATGTAAATTGTAACTGTGCAGTATAATAAAACAGACTTGTTTAGGGGTTTTCAACCTGAGGAAATGTTTTGTAAATTAATTAAAGGTATTATCATTAGTTTAATGCAAAATACATTCTGGAGTACTATGGAACAAAATAATATTCAAGGGAAGCCCTTCCTGGTTTCATAAAAAAAAGTCCATTGACAAGCAATGCGTGACGTATCTGCACATATGCACAGATATTTTCTTTTTATTGTGTCACCATTTTTTGACTAACTAATTCAGTTGAGAACAAATGACTAAAACATTGATTTAGTTAAAAAATAATAAATCTACAATATCCATCCATGCATTTTCTGTAACCACTTGGCCTATTCAGGGTCACGGGGGGTCCAGAACCTATCCTGGGGGCCACGGATGCAAAGCAGGGAACAACCCAAGATGGGGCGCCAACTGGATGGAACACACAGACACACACACACACGTTCGTAATTATATCTTTGTGGGGACTCCCCATTCATTTCTGTGGGGAAAACTCTAATCCCAACATGCCGCTCTTAAGCCCTGCCCATTCCTAACATTAAGCATAAGTCTTTTGGTATTTTTCGTTTTTTGATTGCATTCACAGATCTTTGTGCAGACCTGAAAAATAGTCCCCACAACATCAAAATAACAGGTTGTTATTACAATGTGGGGAACATTTGGTTGTTTCCCTGTTTCAGCAGTGGATCTTCACCCTTTTTCTGCCTGCAGCATGCCCCAAGTCAGTGACACACCATTTACCCCTGTGGCCAATGTGGTAACTCCAATTAACCTCAGCATGTTTTTGGATTGTGGGGGGAGACCACAGTACCCAGACAACATGGTGAGAACCTGCAAACTCTACACACACAGGGCCATGGCAGAGACTCAAACCCTGATCTCAGAAGTGTGAGGCCACAGTGCCAACCACTGCACCACCATGCCACAAATTAGCAACATTTTTACTGAATTTAGCAAGCATCCAAAGACCTTCTGTGAGCACTACACACACACACACACACATACACATACAGACACATACAGACAGACAGACACACACATGGTTATGACATAACTGGCTGCATGATGGCCAGTCTGTAGGTTTTAGCTTTAAGCACAGTACCATTTTTCAGTACTGCATATTGACGCTATCTGCTAGGAAATTTGTGTTCTAACTGAAACATTTAAACTGCTTTTAATGAGATATTGTTCTAGACATCAATTCCACAATTATTCTACTGAGTAAACCGGCAGAATAAAATGAGACAAACAATACATTATAAGTTGCGGGTTGTGATTAACATAGTCTGAAGAAGCTATGAAAGCCGCTGCAGTGCAAAGGATTCTGGGGAGGGACGTTAAAAACTAATATCTTTGAACTTTGCATAATCAAAAGAAGAATGAATATACTGTAAGAACGAAGTATGGTAACCTAAAGAATCTAATATTTAATAATGATTATATTTTGAGTTCACGCTTTCCATGTGTCTCTTATTTAACATAAAATGCTTCCACTGCACGGCCCATTCTGCTCTTCTCTGCCCGCATTAAAATCAAAGCAGACTACCAATGCCCATCTTGATATGATTTAGCCTGTCCATGCCCTTGTTTGATTATTCTTTCTTGCTGAACTTCATACTGAGGTGATTTCTAAATATAATGTTGCGGTACTAAAGTAGACTAACTGTAAACTATATAGACCTACATAGGATCAATTCTGTATTATTATGCACTATTATGAATTGATAATGAACAAGCATCCGCAAATGAAAGCATATAAATGTAAAATGTAGAATGTGTTAGTGAAAATCGGGTTTGTGCTTGGGAAGTAATGCTTTTCCCATGATGTACTGGGAATGGTGCAGGACTGATGAAGTTGTCAATGGACAAGAAAGTATATATTTATACTACAGCCAATAACTGATAAATAAGCCATTTTGTTCTACTCTATGTGACATATAAGCAGAAATCTGCGTTCTACTGCCAAGATGCACCTTCACAGATGCGGGATTAACGAATCACATTATATTCCGATTAAGTGGTGGAAAAGTTTTGTACGCTTGAAATACATATCCACGGGAGAATGTTCATTCCAATTATTATCGGCTTTGTAGCGACAGCTCTTCTGACCATTTTTCTGGAACCTGTTGTTTGCGTGAGAAATGAAGCTTCAGGGAGTGTTTAGAATCTCTCTGAATTAGTTCTGTAATAACACAGGAATTAGGTCATCCGAGGGCTGTCGAAAGCCAATAAATTTGTTTACAATGCCTAGCGGTTTTATACTTTGCCAAAATACTGAGAAAAATTAATCAAACATTCTATCATACCATGACGTTAAGGACATTTGAGCCAAAGGGGTGCGAATCTTCCAACAAGAAAGAAATATTTATTTATTCATTCACTCGTTCATTCATTTTTTAATGATAGAGTCAATATGGACTCTGCATTTAATTAATTTTTGTCCATTTCTGTTTATATACGACATAGACTACTAAGCAGAAATAAGTGAAAATTTCCGTAGCATATGTTATTCTCCCATTGACGTTTTTCGGCAAGAAAACTAAGAGGGTCTATTTACTGGAGATGATTCTATATTATATATATAAAGAACCTTTAAATGCTGTGGCGTCTAATTACATTTGCTTTGTCGTGAACACAACTAAATCAGTATAATTATAGGCTGTTGACGTATACAAGTAATTCTAGCAAAAAAAAAGAAAGGAATTTCAACTCCAATTAGCTCCGTAAAAATGAATGCCGCAAAGATGCGCCGACATATCGTTCCTATTTTCTGTTAATTACGCTGTAATTACTTTATAAAGATATACGGACAGTAGATACGTTTTAAAACAAAAGCAAATAATTTAGGCTAATCATATCCTGTGACGTATACCGATAGTAGACCTATAATAAATTTGGTGAATCATCATGCACAGCAAACCGCCAATGATAAAGAAAATAAAAATATAATAATGACAGCTACTATAAATCATTATGAAATATGCGTACTAGTGAAATGCATAGGAAAGTAAATTCAACTTCGAATTTGCGTTCTTTGTTGCATCTGCCCTTAAAGAATAAAAGATGTTTTAAATTTATATTTACGATTCTTGCCATTACTTTTTCTAAACCTTACGGGGCCCCTCGGTGGTCATGGGAGGAGACAATTAATTCCCGACTTCAGATGATTAATCCAACGCGTTTCTAATTGCTTTTTATTTATTAATCTGCTCTTGAGAAGCGTTTGAGAGAGAGAAAAAAAGAGTTTTATGTCTAAACGAGTTCTTTCCGCCGTTAGAAGCAGTATGCTTGTATTTAAATACGGTTTTAGAGGGACGCTGTACAACGCGTGAATTAAAAAAAAAAACAAAACTTAACTTGACTTGATTTCCCAAAATAATTTAGGAAATCGAAACCCCTCCCGTACTTTACTGGTCATAGATACTGACTATTTACAAATTATTGTACATATGAAGTTAAATAAAACTGAGAAAACAGTATAGGCTCCGCCACCAAGGACGATGGATGGATGGATGGATGGAGTGTAGACAGCCCGCAGCACACACGGGAGAGCACAAAGAGGAGACATAAGAACTTACACCTCTCAAATGTTTTAAAACAGCATAGAATATATACATTATAAAGAGTACGAAACAAACCACAACAGGTAAATTAATACAAAATTGCACAATAAGCCTCTACATCAGTTCGAAATTTGAATGTCAAGTAAGGCTCTTTATTTTCCTTTGAAAGAACTTAATGACTCATTTGACGTAAATTTAGTTCCTAAATGTTTTAAATGGGGTTTCTACGGAGAGGGAAAGCTTAATATGAACCACGAATGCAGTCAAATTAAATATTGGGAAGCTGGCCTACAAGTTGCCGCCGTCCTCCCTTGGTTCCTATATACCCCTCTGAAGACGACTAAGAGACAGGTGATTTGTTGATTAATTCCCTTTACTACTAATTAATTTTGTCTGGGTAGATACTTATACATTTAATTATTTGCCAGGTCCCCCACAAGGCTTCATGTATTATAAATGATTAGTTTGAAAAAATAAAATAAAAAGAAATAAAAATGAAATTAAATATATGTCGCTTTTAAAAACGAGATGAAGCCACTTTAGGCCTGACACACAAATGTATTGTAGACTGGCGCATAATTTGCTATGGCGAGATATTTTGATTAACGAAGTCAGTCTATGAAAAAACAAGGACTTTCGTATTAGACAAATTATCACTTTCACATAAATAGACCCAAACAACCTACATGAAGTGTATTATCTCTTTTTGTGTACTCTGAGGCTCATTTTAGCTAGCCTAACTATACTGTGTTGAGCTGTAGAATTTTAATAGGGAGCGTAGCTGGGGACCTGCACTTATACGTCGTTTCCCAAGGTGTGTAACGGGTGCGGGACAGGTGAAGCGAGGCAGTGTAGGAAACGGAAAGCCATCTTCGGGTGTCCTATACACCGTCGCGGATATCACAGTCGTGCCACACGCGGGTTTTCCAGTCTGTATTATGTAGGCTTATATTTTAATAATAAAAATCCACGTAGCTTTCAAAAATTACACAGGCATATTCAAAGAAACGTTTGGAATAAACAAAATTCAACATCTGTTCAAATCTAGAAAAAAATCGATTTTCCTTTCAAAAGACCCACTAAGCAAGTTTGCTTATTTAAGGCAATGTTTCATTATAAAGAGGAAATATTGCCATGTGTCATGTTTTATTAACGTTAAAAATATAATGGGCCTATTCAGGTGCTTGGAGTTTGGAAACCGATAAATAATACGTGTTTTATAAAATAGGCCAACTATAGTATTAGGCCTGTAAAATATGACTGCCAATTATTTAATGATATTTTCAGAAAATAATTTAAAGTAATAAAACATAAATGAAAACCTAAGTGAATGCGATCAGTTTTAAAGTACCTTCGTGATGCTAAAATGATGTGCAGGGTTATTTATTGTAAAAAAACAGTCCAAACAACATGAATAAATAACTCGATAAGAAATCAACTCTATAAAATGTGTAAATATTGTAAAAGCAAATCATAAATTCAAATAAAATAAATATGTTAGTGTTTGGTAGAATATGTTATTTCGGACATACTTCCATAACTGTAAGAGGACAGACAATGGATTTGTGAAACAATGGCGATACAGAAGATAAATAAATGAACTATATTTAACCACCATTATCATTATTAATAACAAAACAACAACAACAACAATAATAATAATAATAATAATAATAATAATAATACATTCCGTTTTCTTCCGTTAAGAGCAGGACTTACATTTGTGTGACATTCTGTATAATTAATACAACTAGGACAATTCCTTTAAAATGTAACATTAATACAATGCAATAGTGCAGGAGTTGCAGCAGAATCATTCAAACATTTCTTAAGGTGGATAAACATCTATGCTGTCCAGCTGTCTTATTGAATTCTAATTAAATTAGCTTAGGCGATGATTGATTAAATTTGAATGTGTTGCGAGCTCACTTCCATTCAGCTGAGCTGCCTGCAACTGCTTAAGACTCCCAGCCGGGGGCAGGGCCGCAGTACCCACGTATAAAAACGGTGAGCTGTACAGCACAAACATAAAGTAACAACAGCCGTATGAACCGTCGGTAACCCGAAAATTAGCGTTAAGTAAGACCCACCCTTGAAAATACGGATTTGGATTTTGTAATCTGGACCTTTGGATAGAGTAATGGAGGAACTTACAGCTTTTGTTTCCAAGTCCTTCGAGAAGAAAACGAAGGAGAGTAGGAAAGACAATGTCTCATATCGGGAAGTTTTGGAGAGCGACTTGGCCAATAGCAGAGACCTCGGGAGCACAGAACCAAATCTAAATGGCTTTACTGATACCAGCAACCACTGTCCTATTTATCTATTCAAAGAAAACTCAGAACTCGATAAAGAACAAATTGAGGATATTAAGAGTAAAAGGGCTAACGAAGGTAAGGTTATTTCTAAAAGCTGTTGCTATAACTGGACTTAAATTTAACTTTTCAGACACAAATTCTTAATTTTCACAAATCAGCGTGTACTATAGCCAAGACATTTCCACATATTGGGGCGTAGTATTTCTATTGCTAGACTGTAACATAAAATATTTTAATATGTATACTGAAGTTTATCTAAAGAATTACGGAATGTTTGTATTTATTATCACAGTGGAAATGCTAATGAAATTATGTCAGCAGTTTGTGACTTAGGAGGGAACGAATAGGCCCAACCACTTTTTAAAATGAAAGTTGAAGCCGTACTTTGATGATCGGCGGCTTTACAAACCGGCAGACAATATTCTTTCAAAATTCCAGTATATATAATTTTGTAAACAAATCTTGAAACCAAATCACATCAGTCCTAAATATTGGCTGCACCGCTGCGTATAACGATTTCTGTTTAACAATTTACTAATAATTAGCAAGAGATATCAGTGAAGCAATGTTACTGAATAAAGAGCCTTTGTCTGTAAGGTTACTGGGGCAGGACTGTATTATTATGTTTGCATTACTTGGTTAGGTATCATATTTTGTTTATTCCATATTACGGAGACGTCGCTTGTAAAGTCATTAGGATGGGAATAAAAATATCTTCTAAAATAAAAAGGTTAAATGGTTTGGGATGACGAAACTGTACAAATCACATAATTCTAGTGCATAAATATAGAATCACGTTTTATTGTTAGGCCTACGTTTTATTATATTTATGAAGAAGCGACATGATAGACAGACAGGCAGATAGATAGATAGATACTATGTAAATAAGGATACGCACATTTCAACAGCAGAAATAATTTTACATATTAATATATATAGTAACAATAACTATTAGAGAACAATAAACAGTAGGCCTATCGGTACAAAGAATGTCAGGTAAAACGTACGGAATTCCGTATGTATTGCATTGTGGATGTATGTGAACGTTCACTGACGAAATATTTAAAATAATATTCATTATTTCTTAAATACTTAGCAGTTGACTTTCTTTCGGAAAGTCGCCAGATTTCTATTAGGTTATGTGAAAGACTGATGGCCATATTCCAAAGTCATGACTAATACTAGCATCCTTACAATATTTTTGTACGCCAGATGCTCGCGTACCGTGTAGGGCCCGTATATACGCTATGGAGTAGGGGAACTTCATGCTGTGCAGATCATAGGCTGCCGCGCGTCTGCCACTAGGTCATTTTTCTGTACCAACGTAGGCCTGGTTGTGGGTATTGATTCTAAAATGTTACATGTTCGTACAGGAATATATGAATGCAACGACAAAAAGGATGCATTGAAACCCGAGGACGAAGACACGCGAAACAAAATGAAACAGAGGCGGAGTAGGACGAATTTCACACTGGAGCAGCTGAATGAACTGGAACGACTGTTTGATGAAACGCATTATCCAGATGCATTCATGAGAGAGGAGCTGAGCCAAAGACTGGGACTTTCGGAGGCTAGGGTACAGGTACGTGCCGATTCGAAAACGCGCAGAAACGATGGGATAAACAGCCATAGTATTAATCGATAATCGAATGCATGTAAGGAAATACAGAAGATATAAATGGAACTTAAACATACGACGCATTTTAAGATAAAGAAAGAAGGTTATATTACGTGCAATGTAGCCTATGTACATGCATGTGGAGTATAGGGTAAATGTCAGGCAAGTTAAGTAGGCTATACATTGTATTATAATCAAGGTCTTTGTAGCAAAACGAAAATGGAATCTTCATAGTCTTGGCATAGACATAAAGTTAATTGAAATATGCAGGGTGTAATAAATAAACTTCGCTATAGCGCATACTGTTCGTTCGTTGCCTGTAAACAAAAACGCCACAAAAAACAAATAAATAAATACAATAAATAGTTACGAATGTACTATAGGCCTAACTAAAAACGTGATATTTAACCATACATGAAAATATGTTGATTAAACTATAACATATATGTATAAAAGGTGATTTGGATGATGTATTCCTATTTGTGCACACCTGTTACCCGAAATTCACGTCGTAACTGTACTAAATATGCGAAATATCTGTTGAAAATTGACATTCATCCATTACATGTTGAAGGCATTATGCTTTATGGCTGGATATCAATCAGTTGATTATTAATCGATTGTATTTCAGTTCATAATAAAAGATAAAAATGATTTTAATACATAGTACAGAAACATTCTTCTATACTCAGCTATAAGCTTTTAAGGGTTCATAAACAAAGGTGACGTAATTATATTTTTAGTTAGTCTCCAGCTGTTAATCACAAGCCAAAACAAAGACTGAATAAGAAAAAGGTGACAATTTGAGTACTGACATCTTTCTTATATAACTTTTTGCGAAAGATTTCAAGCATAAATACTAATTAAATGCCATTTACCGTGGATGCGTCTAAATGATGTCGATTAACTGATACCAATGAAATACTGTAAAATGACTGCAAGGGGTTTAATTATCAGAGTGAACCGCCTGTTAAAATAAAATTTGCGGATTAAATGTAATATAATTGTTCTTAAAAGTTTAAAATTCAAGTGAATCATAAGCAGAAATCCAATCATTCGCGATTTTTCTTTTGAGTTTTAACGTATATATATTTTAAGTACGCTTTTTGTAGTATCTCTCACTGTAGCACCGTACCGCATAGCTTGCAGTAGGCTGTTTGAAAATTACGAAGTCTCCGAGTTGCAGTAATGAATTGAAATATGACCTGTATCTTTAAGGTCAGTATATTACCATTCGCTTACTCAAATACATTAAAGAGATAATTGTCCTAAATGTACCTGTTTAAATGTAATGTAATATTTAATGTAAATAGATTCTAAGTATAAAAACATTTTATCCATAAATCCGCGTCTTAAATTTTTAATAAATACGTATACACACAAGTATTCTTATTATTTTAAATGTATATTATTTAATATAATTACAGTCAGACACCAAGCCCCATCAAAGTTTTACTGACTTGGGATGGTTAGAACAACTTTTTGAATGTTTATCTCTATTTATTAATTTATATTTATTTTTCAGTATTTATGAAAGATTCCTGAAATGATATTATTAAATGTAGGAAATGTTATATTGATTGTTATTTTCTGTAATTTTTTGTGAGACTATTTCTGTGAGTACATTTCACAGGACGAAGGCAGGGAATTCTGTTAAATAATTTAATTTTGCTTCTTTTTAAGGTTTGGTTTCAAAACCGAAGGGCAAAATGTCGAAAACAAGAGAATCAAATGAATAAAGGTACTTGACAACGACTTTCTATATTTAAACACTGGCTGTGCTAGACTACGACGAATAAGACGAACTCTGAGCTATTGGATGCTATTGGGAGGCATAGTGCCCAGCTATACACGTAGCATAAGATTCCGGTGTGATACATACTTGTATGTTCTCACACATGCCTGATGTTCTATAGGATGTTCTATGTGGGATATAATAGCAGAATTCACCGAGCAATGAGGGTAGTTGCTGGAAAGCCCTGCAGTATCACGGACGGCCTCTCTTGTTTGCACAGGCATCATTTTGGGCAGCGACGGCCACCTGGAAGCCTGCAGAGTGGCCCCGTACGTGAACATGGGTGCCCTACGGATGACCTTCCAACAGGTTTTTATTGCAGCTTTTACAGTTTCGAGGACTGAAGTACATTAATTTGCCTTGAGATGTAACATGTGCATTTGGATGTGGATTTTCACACAAACACATATTTTAAGTTCTAGATCCTCATCAATTTAAAATCTACTGAATAGAAAAAGGTCATGAATACTGTGAACTATTATCAAAATAAACTTGACATACCTAAGTACAAGCAAAAATAGACAATTCTAAATGAAAACGGACTAATAATCAATAAACTGTACTATTGATTCCAGTATATAAGGAAGGATTACAGAAAAAGTCTTCCGTAAACCAACCACATTTATACCTGAAGATATGAAGGGCAGCAGTGTCTGTTTAACTGTAAAACTTTGAAATCGAGAGGTTATTAAGCATGCAGTACATTACTTTGTACTTGAATTTGGTTATCGAACTATGTAATAGGAATCCGTAAGACTGTATAAAGGCTTAATTAATATTTACTGATTGCATGTGTTTGATGACACTTAGGTACAGGCCCAGCTGCAGCTGGAAGGAGTATCTCACTCACACCCACAGCTGCATGCTCACCTTGCGACCCGAACTCCATACCTGATATTTCCGTCACCGCATTTTGGACTCCCACTCGGACCGCTGGCAGACTCCGCCTCGGCGGCAGTGGGGGCGGCTGCCAAGAGCAACAGCAAGAACTCGAGCATCGCTGACCTCCGACTCAAGGCAAGAAAACACGCGGAGGCCCTCGGACTCTGACCCCGCGGGCGTCCCCGCCACTCCCAACTCTGATAATTGCCTCTCACACAAGACGGAGCCTGTGAAAGGCCATTACAGTCGTAGTTAAAGCAAAACAAAATAAAGAAGACCGTCAAACATCCAGCTGCCAAAACAGCCACTTGTCGGAAGGCGCAGTCAGATGTCAATGAAAGTGACCATCTTTTGTCTAAATGGGAGACCTTTTAAAGTCTGTTCTGTGTGTCTGAGCTCCGGACCTGTGCAGATTCCTCTTCATGCAAAAAAAAAAAAAAACATTTAAAACAGGCAAATACAGGCAGCCCCCAGAATAAGAATGTCCAACTTACAGACAACTCGTATTTCCAGAGTGCCATAAACCCTATTGTATTAAAAATCTGAGTTAAATACAATGGTACAACAGCAATATGTAGCAATTTTTATTAGAATTTTTTTATTATTATTATTATTATTATTATTATAATAATAATTGCCTGTATTGACAAGAGAGAACATAATTGTTGAAATTTGAGAGAAATGACTGGTCCCTTAGCTGTGCAAAATCATTTTAATTGCAAACTGGCTTCTGCGCGCTGTGCTGTGGGCTGCATCCAGCACATCTGACTGCAGTAAAGACTGTTTTGGGACTGATTTCAAATCCAGCTTTTGAGTGTCTGCTGGACTTGAATGAGCAGCATGATTGTTTTTCCTTTGTGGTGAAATATCATGTCCTGGGGCTTGGAGAGCGGGATACTTTTTATACTTCTCTGTCAAGTTGTTTACAAGCTATCCTACAAGCAGGATTTATTTCTAGACATGCGAGAAAACTTTTGATACCATTTGAGGTCATGGAAAGGCCAATGTTGAAACGAGTGACATTTTTCTAAAGGAGAAAAAGTAATTATAATTTAATATATAAATCACATATTTGGTAATGCTGCAATTAAATTGCGCAGTTAAAGTGCAATATTGTAAGAAAAAACAAAACATTTGCTTATTTTCTTTAACGAAAAATAGCTTTCGCCAATTAAAGTTTATTTTTATGAGGTTTTACCCCAGTTTTGTACACAATACACAAGCATTTTACTTATTTAGACAAAAGCACTTTTTGTTGCACTCAGCAACAGTTGAGAACAGGGATCTGAAACTAGTTACAAAGCTTCATGTCAACACTTCGTGTGGACTGGTGTTGGACTGGTATCACATCCAGGCTGGACCCTGAAGAACCTTCAGCTGTAAATCACCAATGACCCAAACTAGTGAGACGATCATGGATGTGGAAAAATGTAATTACAGAGTATATTGAAATAACCAGTGTTGATGCTTTCATATTTTCAGTGAACTATTCTGATATACCTCTAACAATATATTACTAATAACTGTGAAACCTGTGAAGTTCATTATTCTTTCATTTATACCTAAACTGTTGGGTGTTGTTATTTATTACTGTTGTACAAAATGCAATACAGGAGAGTTTAATTTCAAATGTATATTTCATATGGTTTTACATTTATTTCAGCATATTCCTAAGTTTTGGTTCATTTTTTTATATTGTAGGTAGAATCCGTATTATATGATAATTGTTTGTTGTTTGTATAAAATGTAATGTACTTTTCCAAATGCTTCAGGGATGGAAAAACTAAAACAAAAAATGTAACCTAAAGGCAACCTGATTCATTTTCTAAAAATCTTTTTTTTTTCAGATTTTTCTAACTTTCTTGATACTTTTAGCTTAAAACTATAAATGTAAAATTGTGATCTGAAGCTAATGTTTTTTTTATGAAATAAGATACAACTTCATCATGAACCATGTTTTATTCCATGTATACTAGGAGAGTAAACGAACTGCAATATAATGCTTTCAGTATCTTATATACAACCATCTACCGGTTACCTTCCCTTACAACAGAGTTTGTGCACAAAACTTCACGCCAAATACAGTTACCTGCCTGTAGGTCAAATTGCAACTTTATTAGTGAACTTCATTTAAAACGTATGACTAAAACACCTAGAACATTTACTAGTGTTAGAAGCCTGTAGAATGACATTGTTGATTTCCAAATAGCTCCTTTCTCTATATTAGATGAAACCGACAAGGGATCCACCACCGCTGACACATTCAAATGGCATGTTGGCTTTGCGGATCTTCGCTTATTTTTTGCCATCACCATCCCAGGGTTTTTGCCAGCGTTCACCATATGTTCCGGTGCACTTTACCGCCCTCTGATGGTCAAAACCCCAAAAGGGCTCAATCAGAATTAATCGTCTCTCTTTTTCCTATATAAAATAGCAGACAAATCAGCCGAAGACACATTATTATCTTTAAGTATAAAAATGCAGGGAAAAATAGATAATAAATAAATTAGCAATAAAAATATGCTGATACATTAAATGCAGCCGAGAGATACCAGGTTTAACAAGCTGGAAATGAAAGCAAAGAGCGGATTGAGTGACACATCTCTAGAAGCCCCTCTGAGTGGGGCAGTGAGAAAATAGCAAGCTGCATCCAGAAAGGGCTGATTACAGGGTCCTCACTCAAGCAGGCATCTCAGTGGACAGCCTGCAAGGTATGGCCTATATATAGATACGCTTTCCTTTAACCAGTAACCACAGACACTTCCAGCCAGCAGGCCCTCAACTTTACAGAGAACATAAAACACATGCAAGGACTGTTGCCTTCTGCCCTCCGCCTGGAGATCAAATGCAGGAGGGTCATGGGAAAATAGTTTCCAACACTCTTTGGTTTTGTAATCCTTTCTAAACATCCCGCTGCACTGTGGTGACATGCAATGCTTGGTGTTTTCTGATTTTGGCCCCAACATGTAATTAGTATGATCTACAAGGAGCTGGGCTCAAGCACTGTGACAGTGAAAATACCTTTCATGAAGATCAAAGAGGGCGTGTACTTACATTTCACCATTTAGACATGGTCTGAATTAGTGCTGCCCTATTTCTTTAACTTTCTGTGCATTTTCATAATGTATGAATAAATCAGTTATTTCTGGCAAATTAATCTATTGTCCAGTCATCAGCCATCCATTTTCCAGAACCATAGATCCAAAGTCACATTGTGCCTGGGGCCCATCCTAGGATGCACACTGGATGAAATTCTAGTCCAGCATGACACACACTTATGGCGAAACACACGATACACCAATTATCCTAACCTGTATGTCTGTGATCTGTCAGAGCACATGGGAATCTAACAAATACACAACCATCATAAAAAAAACCCATAAATGAAACAAATTAATGTATATTTGAATTTACATCATTTTAAGACAAGAAGTGATTCCTGAAGTGTGTAAATGCTGTGCATTTTCGTATTAATTTATAAATACAACTACAAACAAAACTGCTCTTTTTATTTTTTTTTTAGAATTTATATTTCGATGCTATTTAAATGTTATATTCAATTTATATGTAAAAGAAAAACACAGGCTCTTGTTCTTTTTTTCCCTTAGATGATGTAACGCTCCCACTGACATACACTATATCATAAACGATAATTACAATCTATATGTTTCCTAATGTGGAGTAAAAAGCATTTTTCCCAAAAATAAAGTGAGCTGTACGGATATCACATTATATTTTACCCCAAATTATGGTTTTTATAGAAGTCCTTCTAAACCACAGAACATGTTTTTGATAAATACAAGCTGCATGCAAGTAATTAGAAAAAGACAGAATAGGTCAGGAGAAGGTCCTGACAAAAGGAACTAAACTAAAATGCCATCAGTTCCTCAAAAATTACTGTCCTCATTCATTGACTTCTTACAGACCTTTAGGCCAGAACAGTGCATTTTGGACAGCCAAAAAAGATAAAATAAAAATGGTTCTCAAAACCAAGTGCTATCTGCCTTTATGTTTCCTGATGATAAATGATGTCCTCATATTAGTTTGAGAATGGACACTTTAAATCAAATTACAAAACTGCATGCTGTGTAAATAAATTAGAATATTTCCCTTTGGGCTTTTCAGACGTACACTTGACGCGTCCTCCAAATACTACCGATCAGCATTACTTTTTCATAATTAAAATAGTTTCCAAAATACAGGGAAATCTCCACAGAGGGTAAATTCTAATAAAAGCAAACGAGACAGTTGCCTCAAAATAGGGAGTCTTTCAAAAACCTTTTAAGTATCAATTTTGTTTTATCGATCAGTTTCAAAGTTTTGCCTTGTGTACATAGTACAATTACTTGCTTTCTTATAGACCTAAATGCCAGTGACTACAAGACAATATGCAGAACAGCAGACCAATGACAGTCAAATATGTCACTACACTGTATGCATTTTGAAATGTATCAGAAAAGTGGCATGAAACACCATGTACCTTCATTCAAATGACTCTGCTGGACAAGGGCGCTGAAAATATTTGAGGCAATCGAATTCTTCGTGTTCAGTATTAATGTTGTAAGTGCTACCTCTGCCAATAATTCTGATTTAGAAGTTATTAAACTACTTAATGCTGGGTTTATAACATCTTTCGAAGCTCAAGATGGAATTACACAGAATGCTTTTTGTTTTTCAAACAGCATTAAAATCTTGCCAGAGTATCTGCTCTGTCCTACATGCGCAATATATAATATGTATGAAGAGAAACATACAGCACATGGTCAGTAGTCTATTGTGCACATAATTACGTGTAATTAGCCCATGCAATCTGCCATTTATTTGCCATGAAGCGCATGAAATGCAGTTCTTCTTATTAAGTGTATGCAGGCAAAGTCGGAAAAGACAAAGTGCCTAATGAAAAAAAAACATAAAATACATTTCTACAGCAAAAAGTTAAATTAGTCCAGGTGGCACCAGCCTATATAATTTTTTTTATCGTATTAAAAATCATAGACATTAATCTATTATTTAAATGCTTTGTATGAGACTAATGACTAAGTAACTATTTCCATATGTTTACTGGCATGCTCCTATTCCAGAACAATGTGAGTAGAAGCGCCTCAGAATGGGAAAGTTGGTTGTGAGAATCCCAAAGGTCATTCTGTATGTTTATATACCGTTCGGCCACTTGAGGGAAAGTTAATGCAATGCATGATTAGTCCAACACTTGGGCTCAAACCACGGCCTCTCTTCAGATTATGTGATGAAGATCTAAGTCAACTTTGGCCAGTTAGTGTGGGCCACAACGCTCAACAAATGGGCCATATCATGCCAAAAATAGGCACAAACTGAGCAGAGAGCACCATGCACCTAACATTGCAACAATAAAATTAATCCAGACACATTTTTTTTGTAATCTTTATATTATTTTCCATTCCAACTGGCGTCCCTTGTGCAAAACAGTTAAGCAAAAAATTATTTAAATGAGGAAAAGAATATCAGTATTTAAAAGCAAGATAGCCCAAGATTGTAATAAAAACCTTCAAGTTTCACTGTGCTAAAGTGACTACATACTCAATACTGCCAGGTGTCATTAGAGGGACTGCATACTCAGTACTGCCAGGTGTCATGAGAGGGACTACATACTCAGTACTGCCAGGTGTCATGAGAGGGACTACATACTCAGTACTGCCAGGTATCATTAGCGGGACTACATACTCAGTACTGCCAGGTGTCATTAGAGGGACTACATATTCAGTACTGCCAGGTGTCACAAGAGTTGTTATAATCACAGTACTGGAAAGATGATATGGAAGCATTTCTTTGACTCATATAACTGGCTTGACGGCTATTGGTTCCATTTCCAATTTATTTTTTATTTTTCTTCTCTAGTGCTTGATTTGTGAATCTTTTGCGATTAGTGGGGACTATTTGAGTCCATTGTGTCTTTGGAAAACACTGCTTGCAACACCCATGTACATCAGAGGAGAATACACACAGCCAGTCACACTCAGTCACACACCTATGCAGCATGGGATTCAGGGTCCCTCATGTCCATGCTTTTGCTCCCTCCCAGCTCCCAAGTGGACTGACTGTGGGTCCCTGAGGACTGGATCAGGAAATACTGGATTATAAAACGGATGGATGGATTTATTTAGGCGATTAGGAGATTTGGAGGTGATACTGTATATATTGTGCTACTTCCCTACCTGCTTGTGGGTTGCATTGATTTGTCTCCCCTGTGCAGTTTTATTCCATGCTGGTTCTATTGGATTGAAGTGGCAGGCCAGGTCATTCTGAAGCTGTCCTTCACTTTCAGTTGTTATGTTGCTGAAGAAGGGACAGCCAGTCAGTCATTATAGAATGACATGCCTTTGAAGTAGCTATGCCATGATGGTCAATCTGATTGCATTTGTGTGTGGAGTTCAAACACATGTGGGTAGTGGCACTGGCACCTTTAATCACCTATTGTCTAGTTAGATATATGTGTTCATTTGCCCTGATGATAAACTGATATCCTGTTCACGTTGCATCCCTCCCTTGTGGGCATATTTAGCAAAGTATACTTAAATTAATGTATTTTCCTGTATTGGCTTAAATTTAAATTTAAATTGACTAAAATAAACATATTCCAAGACCAAATCAGGTGACTATGTATAATTCGGTGCAAGTATAGTCAAGTTTTGATGATAATTACATTCAGAGGGAAGACGTACACTGACGCTGGTCTGAAAAATGCTGTTAAGTTTTCTGTTTCACTAGATTACAGATGCACTGCAGTTTCGTCACATCAGATCATGCAGCATACATTTTATGTTTATATTCTTTAAATATCTGCTTTATAAAATGCTCCAATAAGGGTCAGAGTCATTGGACCCTGGCACCTATCCCAAGCACTCTTGGGATGAAATGGTTTGCTGTAACAATTTATGATTCAGAAAAATATTATTCTGAAAAAAAAAATATATATAGTAAGAAATTCACACATTTAAGAGCTTGAAAAAGATAAAGTTTTAAAAGGATGCAAAATAATTTCACAAAAAATAAGGCAGGTGAAGGAAGGAAGGCGCCCAAAGCTTTCGAGATATTCTTATCCGTTCCGGATGGTGGAAGGACCCTGCCAGAGTTGAGCCAGAGAATGGCGTGTGTGCACAAGTGTTACATTGGTTATAAATAAATGCATAGAGTTTGCATGCGTAGCGACAATTGATTTCTTGTAAACAGAAAACAATACACATACAGCTTGGCCTAACTTTAAATACAATAATAATTTTGTGATTTACATGTGTTATACTGTTAACTGGGAAATGAAAAATGACTTTTGTAACATTAGCAACGTAATGAAAGCTTAACAGAGTCGAGTTTGGTGGGCGATACGAGATCATCAAGCCGTCTATGACAAACCACAAGGTGCACAGCCTGATGACATTAACTAGAATGGCATTGGCAGGCTAGCAAGTTAATTCACAAGTTCTAAAGCACAGCACTGCTCTTTGCTAATTGCTCCATTTTTCCGTCCCATAATGACATTCAGTGAGCAATATCTGATAATATGGTTTACTACATACTTTACGTTAAGGCAATTTGTACTGAGCACCAAAGCAGCTTCTTTCATTGGATTACTGGTCATAGGAAAATGAAGTTCACAATGAGGAAGCTGGGCCCAGCAGGACAGGTCATGTGATTCACTCACATATAGCCAAACACAGGGATAATATTTAGTCTGTAAGCTTGATGATGAACGTTCTTATAATAACTGAAAATAAATAAATAAAATGACATATTTTATCAAGTATTTTAAACATTTTAAATACATAAAATGCAATCTCTCGAAGTATTTTGCTACAAATTAGATCTATTTTTTTCCATCCAACAATACACAAACTACAAAATTCTCAAAAGTAATTAAATACATAATGATTATCATACATCTATTTTAAAAACTTAAACAGGGCTATACATATTAATAAAAAGGCATAACACATTATAAGCATATTTATCATGCATTATTAATGCTTTACGAAGCTCTCATCTATGATGCACTATAGATACCTTCATAATACAGTACAAAGCATCCTTAATTCTAAAACGGACTATTATAATGCATTATAAAGTTTATCTATAGTGCACTATGGATGAGAGTTGGACTTTATAAAGTATTATAATCAACAGAACAATAGTAGATGCTGTAATGCTTTATTAATTCTTATACCCACGATAATAGTGCATTATTAAGGTACACGTATAATGCATTATAGATTACAGCTTTAAGTAAAGTGTTACCACTACACATTTTGCTTACAAACTCATCATGTTAAGCACAGGCAACATTTATGGACTTACACAGACAGATAACATTTAATAATTTTACAAAATCTCTGAGAACCCCCCGCAAATGCTACATAGTCTATGCCAAAAAGCCCTGATTTGTGTGCCCAATATTAAGACCTCTGACAATAATGCAATCTGGGTGGTTAGAATGTTCCAAAGCTTCTGATACCTTTGAAGGTTTAATTGTGCTAAAGATTGCTGCTCATGTAAAATTCATGAGGCAGATGAAAACTACTTATAACTATTTTGCGGGCACATGGGGACAGAAAGAGTAAAATGTTACTGAGGTTATACATAAAGGAGGTTTTTGCGTATTTTACTCTAATTGCCTCAAGACAGTTTAGTACAAGAAAATTGCTTTCATGTGTCCCAACATGTGTAGAGAGAGAATTTAATTATTTATTTTCAACCCCTTTCTACCCACTTGGAAAGTGAATGAAGAAAAGTGTGAGATTTTGCTTTATTTACAAATCATCGTGTTGAAATAACAAGCAGATTTTATATATAATATTAAAGATAATTTTGTATGCTAAGAGTTGGACTTTGCGTGCCTGTTTATGTCTTAGCACAATACTTATGGACAGTTTGGTTTATACAGTTTTTCCTTGAGTCAGACCATTTTTTTCAGTTTGTGTGCAGAGTCTGGAATGTCTGGAAGATACTTGGAATCATGAATGGGAATATGGATGACAGAAAAGCCTTTGGAATGAGTTGAGTTCAGTATTACAAAATGGAGAAGGTCCAACACACAAATAAAACAAGACATCCTTGCTTGTGCTGCCTCAATGCACTTCATCGGTCTGCTTAAAATTCAAAAGCCTCAACGTCCAAAATCTGAGACTTTTTCCTGTTTTCTTTTGAAGTGACCCATGGCTGGGAAAGTTAAATTATAATTTGTGTACTAGTATTATGTCAGATGTGGTGATTCGTAGCAGCAGTTAATAATTGTAAAAGTGCTCCGGGGTACCAAACCTGTCCATCACTTCTGTTTTCATTTTGACACTGAATAACACTTTCACTAAACGCCCAACTGGCAAAGATTTCATTTTGGCGCTTAAGCTGCATAAGTTCAATGTTTAAATTCACACATTAAAAGGGGAAAAAGCCGTAGCAGAAATTTGCTTTTCTTCATGCTTTGTGACTAAGTACCCTCTATGTTCTCTTGCGCATATATTTTTTTATTTACATCTCTGAGAGCCCCTCAATGTGCCCTGACTGCTTGAAGGTACCAGGTTTGATGGGGTTGAATTGACAGTTTAATGATTTTAATGGCATTACTGTATGTCAGGATGCATGAACTGAGTTACAAAGGAGTTGGACACAGTTATTTTTTTTTAAATTGACCTTTCATTTTTATGCCAAGTTCTATTGTCGGTGATGTAGCTCCCTTACCGTTTAGCCCGTGATTTTGTACTAAATTGGTATTGGATATATTTATAAAGTCTGGCTTCCCATCCAGGATGCACCCTAACCTTGTGACCTGTGCTGCCCTGGTTAGGCTTCAGGTGATGGCTAACCCTGGTTAGGCTCCAGGGCCCCACTTGACCCTGGCTAGAATCAGTTTGCAGCTACAACCTGCTCATCATCTTCCATTGACCTTCAAAACTCTTTTTTTCAGAAGGGCCAAAAGTAAAATGACTCTGAAAATGATCTTGCACATGAAGTCTAGCAGTAACTACAGCCTGGATCAGATTTTGGATCAGTGCACCTCACTGAACGCAGAGACAAGAAACGTGTGGTTTTAAATTTGTGCAGAGGATACTATCAAATCCCAATGAGCCCAGCAGATACAGAGAAAATAGCTTTCATCTGAGCTCTGGGGTTCTGTCACATTGAGTGGATGCCCCAAGGCAACTCAAACGCACCTACAGCTTTTCAATGAATGTGGTAGAGAGCTGTTGGTGATATGAACAGTGTTGGGCATTTCAGGTCCAGAGAGTACAAATCCAGACCAAGATTTTGTTTCTACCAACCAGCTGAGTACTAGGTGACTGTGGTTCTTTATACTCAACTGGTTGGTAGAAACAAAATCTTTGTTAGGGTTAGGATTTGTAGCTTCCTGACCAGAAATGTCAAATACTGGATATGAATATATTGGAAGTACCTGTATATTTGGATGACATAATAGTATTTTGCATACTAATGGAGTATCATTAACCCTAACCCTAACCCTAATCCTAACCCTAGACCTAACCCTAATCCTAACTTACATAGGACATGTTCTTTCAGACCATGAGATTCCCACAGATTCAATTAAGATTTTTTGGCCCCTTAACTAGATTACTCTTTGATCCTTCGTAATCATCTTGTACCCTTTGGGGATTATAATCTATGTTCTCTCACATGGATGCTACAGGACAAGGGTGGTTGACGGCTCCGTCCACTGTACTTTAAGTTTTAGTATCAGCCAGGGTGTGTAAAAGTTGATGCTAATGCAGCAGGACCGGGGGGATATGTCAGGTCACACCTGTTCCTGATTGAGTCTAGTCTGTCATCTTGCTTTGAGACAATAGCAAATATCTCTGAATCTTATATGAACAGAGCTCGCTGCTCACTCATCATCATGGCTCCTACAGCGTAATGCTCAGAGCTGTAGCACTTCAGTTTGTGGGGTTTGTTCTAGCTTAGTTCGCGTTATTCCTGGGCGGGGCTGGACTGGGATTAAAATCTGCCCAGGACTTTGTCAAGATTGCTGGCTTAGTGGTTCTGGGTTCTGGCGTCTTGCTGCCAGTTAAGATTTTCAATTCGAGACAAATCTGCACATGCATTTACATGTATGTAACTGTTTTATTTCCTTGTAAATAGTCTGTAGGGTTTGCTAACAACCACAACACCTTTGATGTAGCTAATTTTAGGTTTATAATGGAATAATATAGATTTGCCATAAGAATTGTTTGCGTGAGTGTGAGAGTCAGAAAGCGTGAATGTCACACCTGATGCGTGAGACTTGGCGGCCTTGTTCTTGATGATCAGCATTTAGTAAGTTTTTGCTCCTAGTTAGCTTGTCTTGTTCCTGAATTCATGGTCTTGATCATCCGGAGAAACCATGTTCAGCCTATCGGTCAGCTCATAAAATGAGGCAGTGGTGTATTAGAGAGTAACGATGTTGCACCCTCTGGTTTATTATCTAAAAGAGGAAAAGCTGAAGCTTCTCCTAATGGGGTGGATGAAAGTCAGGAAGCACGAGGCATTAGGGAGTGACACCCTGGACAGTCCATCACAAGACACATTACAATGTCCCCCCTGCCCCCATTGGGTGGCAGTGCAGGGACTTGCCTAGAATTTTGCATCTATTTTCCAATCAGACTTTGGAGAGTTTGTGGGTGACTGCTCACTGGATAACAAGTTAGACTGCTCCGGCTGGATTGCAGGCAATCAGAACACTGTGTTTATTTTTCCATTTCAAAAGTAATCCTGGGTGAGTTTCTTGCAAGTTTCTTGCCTTAAAGAATGCCTGCTGCAGCTCAGTAAACATTACTAAATGGGACGAACAAGCAATGTTTAATTTCTGCTGGATCCTGCCAGAACACTTTCTGGAACCTCTCTGTTTTTGACTGCCTGTGTTCTGGTACCTATTTGCATAGATCCAGCAGCTCTCTGGTTATAAAAACAATAACATAAAATAAATATGTATTTTAATTTACAGATCATTTTTCCACACAATTTCAAACCCTTTATT
This sequence comes from Mormyrops attenuatus, assembly GCA_026777985.1. NCBI lineage: Eukaryota > Metazoa > Chordata > Actinopteri > Osteoglossiformes > Mormyridae > Mormyrops > Mormyrops attenuatus. The sequence continues at coordinate 16,247,248 of JAODKC010000038.1, forward strand.
AGTTTAGATTTACTCTGTTTTCAGCATGCCTTCCAGGACCGGTGCCAGCCTCATTATCCCTCTGCTCTCATATACCCTTTGCGGTCTGGTACCTTCTGGTTTACAATTTAAGCGCTGCTAACAAGTCAGGATAGGAAACTGAAAGACACTTTCCTGAAAGCTATGAAAACTTTAGTGGTAAAGGCAGTACCTGTAACGAAAGTCAAGCTTAAGTTCTCTGGAGGCGTTGATATTCTCTGCAAGTAGACATGAAAATGAGGTAAAGATAGTAAAAAAGTAATTAGCCTTACAGAGAAACATTTGGAATGGGAAGCTGCCAAGCTTAGGTTTGCTTCTGATGCTGAGGCTCTATATGAAAGGCAGGTTGAGAAAGCTGACACCTGACAAACTGGATACGCAGTTAGAACATCAGGAAGGTGACTGCAAATTTGGGAGAGTTTGAGTTAAAGAAATTAGAATTAATGTTGGCAGCCAAATGAACTGAAGCCTTTTCACTGGGAATGCCTAACAAAATGGTTCCACTAAATTCCAAAAAAACTTGGAAAGTTGCAGTGGTTAGCACTGTTGCTTCACACCTCTGGGACCAGGGTTCGAGTCTCTGCCTGGGTTCCATGCGTGTGGAATTTGCATGTTTTCCCCATGTCGTCGCGGGGTTTCCTCCGGTTTCATCCCGCAGTCCAAAGACATGCTGAGGCTAATTGGAGTTACGAAATTGCCCATAGGTGTGCATGTGTGAGTGAATGGTGTGTGAGTGTGTCCTACGATGGGCTGGCCCCCCATCCTGGATTGTTCCCCCCCTCGTGCCCATAGCTTCCAGGATAGGCTCTGGACCCCCTGCAACCAAGAAGGATAAGCAGCTTGGAAGATGGATGGAAGGAAGTTTGGGGAGTATTTGTACCACTTTAAGTGGGTTGGAACTACCTTGCAGTGGCTTAAAAAGTTCTAGGGTGAGTTTCCCAAAGCCTTCTTAATGCTACGTCGTTCGCAAGTTCTATGTTAAAACTTACGAACTTTGTAGCATTAAGACGGCTTCAGGAAACTCACCCATAGACCTTACTGCTTCAATGTGCATTAACAGGAAATGCACAGGATGTATGTTCATCCCTTGCGACAAAAACAGGCATCCTAAATGCTTTTGAGTTATTCCCCCAAGCCTATCTCCAACATTTCGAGAACTACAGGAAAATCAACAAGCAAACATATGCGGAATTAGCCAGAGAAAATGAGCATATGTTTGGCAGGTGGTGTACTTCTGAAAACACTGAGAGCAGAGAAACAGAAAATAATAATAAAAAAACTGTTAATGTCCATCTGAAAGAACAGAGATTCTGAACTTGGCCGAGGCTGCCGTTATGGCAGATGCGATTCCATTTTCACAGGGCGGTGATCAGGGAAAAAAAGTGTCTTCTGAAGTAGACTGAACCCTGGTAGGGCAGGATCTGGTCCACCTCTTCCCCTGCCAATCCAAACAGCAGCTGCACCTCATGTAGCTTGGCAAGTGGTCTATTGATTGAGCGACGCATAGGTTGTGGGTTCAAATCCCAGGAACCACACATAACCCATCGCTGTGAGCGGATTTGAATAAAAGCAGGGTCTAAATGAATGATACGTAACTGTTTACCTGACAGGAATATGAAGCCAATAGAATCAGTTGTTATCCTTACAGAAAAGACAGCAAAACCAGAAGGGTTCCTCATGTCGTGTGACACCCTTATTATCCATGCCGAAGATGCCTTGAATGCAATACGTGTCAAACCTCATATAGAAACAGTCCCTTCCAGTCTCTTGCCATCGCCAAATGCTTTCCAGACCAGAATTACTTAGTAAATGCATCAAGCTGAAGGACGAAAATGCAGCTGTAATTGTATTTTTCTTCTGTATGACCTGCATCTGCTAGTGACCACTGCCTTGTTTATGCAACCTGTTGACCGGGGTTCTGCTTATATTTTGTCATCAGCAGATAAGAGGGGTTTATAATAAGATCAGATTCTCTCCCTGAGGACTTACATATAGGTATTAGTATTCTCTTTTATGAGATTACTAAGTGTCACCTGAAAAATTCCTAATTCCTTGCTGACCAAGCTCAGCATCTTCCACACCTGTCAGATGGTGAATTGGTTGATGGAATCTCACCCATCCCTTTTCCCTGATGTGCTCGCTCACACTTCTGCTGTTGAACACAATATTGATTTAAGTTTGGCACCACCCTGCAGCCTACGAAATGGGAAATGGTGATGAAGGAGGTAAACCGCCTATGAGTGTGAGTCTGCTTTCCGTATGTGGAGCTCACACCTTATCCGGTGGTCAAGGAGCAATACAGAAGCCATCACTTCTGTACTGATTATTTATGAACTGATGCTTGTATTGATTGAGTCAGATCTGGCACATTTATGAGCAAATTTTATCTCCTAAAAGGGTACTGGCAGATGATTTTGACGGCAGGCCCTAGGGAGCTGTCTGTTTTCATTTTGCCGGACAATTTGCGAAGTGCAAGGTGATGCCCCCGTAATGCACCCACCGCATTCCAATGCCATGTGAACCAGATGTCATCTGAGTTATATGGTTGTGAGGCCTAGACCATGTGGTTTTGTACAACTCCACTTGGTGTGAACACCTTGCCTGGATTAAAGGGCTTTTCACCTTTCTGACAGTGGCAAATCTATCAGTCGCACTAAATGCATACAGTATTTGTATAAGGTAGATGAGGTGAATGTTCATGCCCCATTGAGGCTAAGGTTATGAATTTCCTGTGCCCACAAATTACAGGAGATTGTAGAGATTCCTTGGCATGACAGGGTACTGTAGGGGATTCTGTAAAAGCTTTGCTAACATACTTTCTCCACAAACTTACCTGCTTAGTTCAAAGGTCAGGTTTGGAGGCCAGAGGCCACTCAACAGACATTAGATAATGAAAGAGCCATGCTCACCAGTGGCCATATTCTCCATCCATCTCCTAGAACTGCTTTTCCTACTCAGGGTATGGAGCCTATGGGTGAAAGACAGGGAACCCTCACATATCTACAGGCGATTTGGTAATTCCAGTTCATCTTAGAATATTTTGGATTCTGACGGGAAACCAGAACACCCACTGGAAACCCCACACCAACATGAGGAGAACATGCACATTCCACACCCATGGAACTACAGGAGAGGCTCAAACCCTGGTCTCAAAGGTGTGAGGCAGCAGTGCTAACTACTGCACCACCATAACACCCGTAGCTTTGACTGTCCCAAATTTTGACACCTCTTTCAGTGCTGAGGTTGATGCCAGTGATTGCAGTGTAGGAGCTGAACTCTTGGATCTATGGCTCATCATGCTGCTCATGAGTGCCGTCAGCTTCCAGAAAGTTTCTGAAAGTTGATGTCACTTAAACATTTTATATTTGTGTCATTTCGTGAGTGACAGGGCATCCGCTTTTTGGTCTCATCAAATATGGTAACCCTACATATTTTCATCTCCAAGAGAACAAGAACAAAACTTAAGTTTGACCCTTGTGTGCTGTGCATATATTCTATATGAAGCACCTCCAGAGTATGATGAACCTGAAATGCAGTGCTGTGCATAACCATAGGAAGAATATAAGCGGATCACTACACCACCCTGGATTTTTAATATAGGCCATAGTATGTAGGCAGGTTTTAATACAGACCACAGCAAGGTCTGGTTTTAGTTGAAATTCTGGTTCCTGAGAATAATCAGTTCAAGAAAACGGAAAGGCAGCATATTTTTGTTAAGAGATCCTCCAGCTGTCAAGTCTGTAGCCGGTTGACCAGCAGAGGGCACAGTGGAGCAGTTCCACCATGTCCTAGTCCTAGTCCAGGTTTGAGCCCTGGAACTGAGAATGGCACCTCATAGTCTGTTTGTCCTGTCAGGTCAGTCCTCTTGGCCATTCTGTCAGTACCTGTCGGGGTTGTAGCCCCAGAACCAAGAGTGGCTCCTCAAAGCCTAGTGGTGTAGTGCCAGAACCAAGAGGGTTCCCCAAAGCCTAGTAGGGGGTGTAGTGCCAGAACCAAGAGGGTTCAACAGCAAGAGGGTTCCCCAAAGCCTACTAGGGGGTGTAATGCCAGAACCAAGAGGGTTCCCCAAAGCCTACTAGGGGTGTAGTGCCAGAACCAAGGGGGCTCCCCAGTAGGTGTCTCAGACTGAATTAACCAAGATGGTCCCCCGGTATGTGTCTCATAGTGAATGAACCAGGAGTGTTCCCTGGGAGGTAACCTTATTCTGCTAATGGAAGGAGCTGGAAAGTTGTTTCACTGCCAGCACTGATGATATTACACAAAACTATATCAGTTATGGATTGATTTTTTGCAGGTATGCAGAAGGTTTGGATGCAATAGCCAATCCACTTTCACTGACATTACGGTTCCAAATTCTGAGACCAGCTTTTCTGTGGTGCGGTGCTGGAATCATTTTTTTTTTCTGGCCCAGGACCAGTTTTTTTTGTGGTGGAAAAACCCTGAAACATTTCTGGATTGGGAAAAAGCCCGGCACCATTTCCAGTCCAAGAGTCAAAAGGGGTTCTTCCAAGTCTGTCTGGTCGGGTCACCTTGGTTCCTCGAAGTCTGGTTCCCCCGTTGGCTCCTGTTGTTTGTTCCCCTTATTCTAACTTATTCCCTGTCTTTCAGTTTGTCCATGCATTGGGATTCATTACCGTAGTCCCAGCCATGACAGGAACAGCCATTAATGTTCCAAGTTTAAGTGAATTTATAGGAAACAGGGCACATGATGAGTTTAATGCAACAGTATCTTAATGGTCTCTGTGTGTTTCCTCTGTAGATGCTATATCACCTTATAGTCTAATATCAGTTTCTATGCAGGATGAGACTACTGTATTCTGAACACATAAAATGCTTTTCCTATTGAATAAAGTGAGTCCTCTAGTCACACCAGAGTGTGGTTTGGAAAACCCAAATAAGTAAATTGTCTGGCTGCTTATGAAGTCTGAGAGGCACCATATACTGCTGTCAAGGACATAATCAAATATTGGACTCACATCTCTAATCTGAAACTTTTCTTCATTTGCAGAAGAAAAACAAATCCTTATCCATGTGGCAAATGTCTCACTCAGGCATTTGCCAGTCCAATTCATGCCAATCCATCACACGGCAACATCACACGGAGTACCCAGTTTAATCCCATAGCAACATGGAGAGAATATTCAAACTATTGTTGAAAAAACAAGATATTAACTCCCAATTCTGGATGTATGAAGCAACAATATTTCCCACTTTACCGTATTATATATCCAGGACCGTAACTGGGGGACTTTGATAAACAGCATGAAGGAAAAAAAACACACACAGCTCAGTACAACAGAGGTATGCAGAAACACACCAGCATATAACACATGCATGGTCCTCTAAAACAGAGCCGTTCGGAATGATCCAGAAGCCTCAGCTCTCCAAAGCATCACCACAATCAGTCCTCCATGAGGTTAATTGCAGCCAGACACCTTGAGCCTTACGTGCTTTCGGTCACCCTGGGTCTTTCACCCCTCACCCCAGCGATATGCATAAATGTTCCAATTTAATTGCACCAATCTGCTGTGGCGATCTTATGTGGGCCTCGACTGGTCCCACCCTCTCTCAAGGCATAAGCAAGACATGCATCTAGAAGCTTTTCTGTCTTGCCACCGTATACGGTGGAAGGAACGTCACTTAGATGTCTGAACAGCTGAGCCATTTGGCGTCTTCAAACGGTGACTAGAAACCTACCTCTTCGATTAGCACTTCCAGGATTAAACTCTTATTAAAAAAAAAAATGTATTACTTGCCAACAGAGTTTTTTAAACTGATGGTACAGTACTCTTAGCCCAAGTTCTATTGGACCAGTATCAGAATGTTTACACTGATAGAGACTTCTAAGGACTTGTGTAAGTTGCTCTGGCTAGGGGCGTCTGCCAAATGTCATAAATACAAATGTAAATGTAAATGTAAGTGGCTGCCGTTTCCTGTTTTTTTTTTTGTGGTGCATGTAACAGTCTCCACTCAAGATCTATACGCTCCCAGTGCAGCCATTAGAATTTCCCAATGTCTGTGAATGTCTTTGTAAAATGTGTTCTCATCAAAAACACACTGAAACAATGGAATTAACTAGTGATATGCTTTATGACACCATGGCTCACAAAAATATAAACCATCAGAAAGCCATGTCGCACTAAAAAGTCCCTTCATGTTTCACGTCATTGCAGTTAAAAATTCAGATGTTGTTCATATTGACCCAACGGAATTATTTTCACATGTGCATTTAAAAAATTCAGCTGTGTCCAAGTATGAGTGTAGTACACAGTGGGAAGATTAAGTTCTCTGACCTGTGCGATATATAACAGACACACACCCACGCGCACACACACATACACACACACACACATATATACTGAATCTGCAGTAACAGACGACTGTAAAACAAACAAAAAAAAAGTCATCAACCACGCTGTGTTATTTAAATAGTGCTTCTCAGAATCTGTGTGCAGAGTTCATGCTGTAGACTGACAGAGTGAAACTGTTGCAGGAATCATCTCAAAGAATAAAATGAGCACTTCAGCGAGCACTTGATATAGGATTATGAGTGGCATTGTATCTGCTATTCTGATCTGACTCCACCTCCCAGCTGGGAAAATATAAACATCCTATAATTACTTATAACACTGAAAAAGTGGGAACTGAAACTATTCCGTCATCACAAACCAATTTCAAAACTTCCAAGCAGTGACATGTTCTTTTCATATAAAGATCACTCAAAGACAATGTGATGGCTAGCTAACAGAGTTTGCTTAGCTTATGTCAGTGTGCATTAATAAACTGACACAAACTGAGGGCCAGATCATGTTCCCATAAATGGACCTTAATGGCTAATCTGCAGAAAATGGAGCAGTATTTACATAAAGCTTACAAACCAGAGTGAATCACATGTGGAAAAGTGAACTACTCTTTCTTATTTCTGCTCTAAGGTCAAAGGCCATTAGTTGCCAGATAACAGAACCATATTGGAAATTAAATTAACAATAGATGTTCCTAACTGAAGTAGGTGTGCTGACAGAAACAATGTCTCCTTTATCTCAATAGGACTATGAAAAAAAATCAAACTAAAAAGTACAAAACAAAACTGTTCTAGAAAAATTTGTTACTCTAAAATGTAGAAAACATGACATTTTTCCTGCATGAGCAGTGTGGCAGAGACTAACAAACAGCCTGCCTGAATCGACATGAGCATCACAAGCGGCTGCCTGGAAAGACCATTAATCCGATTTACGTTTTGGGCCTAGGGAGGCTGGTCTTTGTGAAAAGGACGATTACATGTGACTTACATCATCTTAAATCATCTGCAGGCATTAATGACCACAGACCAGAGATAATTATGTATTGATAAGTGCCACATGTTCATTTTTTTTTTACATGAAAGTGACATTTTTTTCACAATGCAAGTATTTTCAAGAAGTATATCTAATAAAAGCAGCCAAGTGCTTCACTTACTGCAACCTGGACTTTGACAGAGTGGGGGCCAAGGGCAGACAGGCAGTGGTGCTCAGAACAGTGCCAGTGGTGGCTGGTTAAGAGTCCATCAGGATGCACCTTCCTGAGCTGTAATACAAATAATGAACATAACATCAATATGTAACTATGACTTGGATTGCTGTTGATTAATATGTAAGTAAGATAATTATTATTTCTTCCCCCTCGAGTAAAGTGAAATCGTCTTTGCTGGGCTTGGCTGATGGTACTTGTCCCATTTCAAGGTGTTCTGGTACGTGGGGGGCATGGGGGGGGGGGCTGGTGATTCCTATGAATTTGAATAATTCTGCAGCTGACACAGCCTGAGCATTGACTTCCAAAGGGGGGGCAGGCATGTGGCAGCCTGTGGTAGTTAACCAGCATCTCAACTGTCCTGTTGGCATTGAGCTCATGGTTGTTATGAATACATCACACAAGATGGTTCACCTCTCCTTGCTGACACATCTCATCATTCTTGAGTCACACTGCAACCATGTTGGCCACACAGTTACCGATTTTGGTGGATTTGTTAGTTATAGTGGTTTTTTCGTGTAGAGTGAGCATGGGAAGGGTAAGAGAGCACCGCCCTGGGGACTCAGTCTAACAAACTGCTTCCTTCCTGTCAGGATGTTGGTAAGCCACTGGCAGGTGATCATGGGTATTTTCCCTGGGTTATCTTACTAGGGAGTAACATTACAGTTGAAGGTAGCAGTGGTGCAGTGGTTAGCACTGCTGCCTCACACCTCTGCATGGGGCCAGGGTTTGTGTTATTGCCATGGCTCCATGTCCCCACAATGTGATAAAAACCTGTTATCTTGACCTGGAGGGGTCTTGTATTTTGTTTGGTTACTTATTTTTAAGGTTAGGGCTGAGAAGAGGTCATGGTTGTCATTGTTGGGATTAGGGTTTTTCCAACGGAAATTAATGGACGATCCCCACAAAGATATGAATACCGTCATGTGTGTCTGAGTGTGCCCTGTGATAGGTTGGTGCCAGATCCTGGGTTGTTCCTTGCCTTGTGCCTGTAGCCTCCAGGATAGACTCCAGAACCCCCGCCCCCATGACCCTGAACAAGACAAATGGGTAGAGAAAACGGATGGATGGTAAAGTCCGCAAAAAAAGACCCTAACAAAGGTGTTGGGGGAATCCAGATGTTGAAGGATATGGTGACTGTACAATTTGCCCTATAAAAAATTGTAGTAGGGCGAGGAGGGGTTGGTTATGGACCTGTGAAATATATCAAGACAGAAGACTTGGCTGCTCAGTTCTTAATGAAACTCACATGCTGAATAGTTAGTTTAGCAGGCTTTCCTTCTCCGAGTACTTGCCTGCTCTACATGTGTGTTGCCCTTACAGAACATGTTCCAATGCATTTTTTAAACATACAGACGCACACCTGGAGCAGAGTATTAATCTGGCAGGTCCATAAAGTGCTTGAAACCTACACCGGACGTCACATGGGCTAGACTGCGGCCAACTATTGGCTGGTTATTGTGTGGTTATTTCATACACGTTCATTTTAATTCTGCTAATGCTTACAGTCTTTTTAATGTGTTATTGCCTCTGTCCATTGTGGGGTCACATACTTTCGCTCTGAAGTACTAAATCTTTAGAGAAACACTAAAATGGTATTATTTTCCAGTCCTCTGTTGTCTTGACATTTGTAACTTCTTTGTCGCCAAACTGTGAATGAAAAAATCACCCGAGGATTTTTTTATTGCAGCATTTTTATTGACACCCTCAATCTTAGCCTACTAATTGACACTTTTTATATTAGGGCCATCAAACTATTAGGAAGCACCTGTTAGTCTGACTCTCCCCAGACCAGTTTCACTTGGGCAGCAAGGAAAGCTCAAGTTAATACACAGGCACTGCTTCAAAGGACTATTCCCTGGAGAGATGAGGCCCAGCAGACTGCAGCACAGTCCTAGCAGAAGAATACCACATATATGAGTTTATATTACAATTATTAGTGCGATGTCGCAAATCAAGACATTTTGAAAAGCAGCTTGTGCTTTGTTGACTGGGCAGTTAAAAAATGCACTGGCCTACAGAAAATATATTTGGACACCTACAATGACATAGATTGAGAGATCTCAAAATAGAGTTGATGTTCTCTGAACTTGAGAGGAGCTAGTTGAGGTGGTTCGGGCATCTTATAAGGATGCCACCTGAATTAGATTAGATTAGATTAGGTATTTATTGGGATTGTACAAAGTAAAACAAAATTTTGGAGCAGTCCCAAACGGTGCATGACAAATAATTAAAATGTAAACTGAAGTGTAACTGGAGTGCTGTGTAGACACACGACTTACCATAATAACGCCATACGTATGTACAGAACATACCATAAACAGATGAAGTACAAGGTGCAGTAAATGCAATCACCAGTGCAATTAATACAGATAAAGTGCAGCTGGATGTAAACATTTACAGTGTCATTTTAAAGTGACTGTAGTGACAGAAATTGATGTATGAATACTATTGGACATAGTACTCCCAAAGGGGTGGTTCTAGGCATGTCCCACTGGGTGGAGATACCTAAGGATCCACCAAACCATAGTATGACCAGCATGGCATGGTGCCACCACTACCTTCATCAAAGGAAGCAGCGGGAAAATGAGATGAGATTTCCGTCTGTTCAGTTACCCAACAATGTTATTAACTGAATGTGCACGTGTTTCCCCTCAAGGCTCACCAAGATGAAGGTATTTTCCCGCCATCTTTGACTACGTCATTGTGACAAACGCTTATGACGCCCTTAAAGCAGAAAGTATTGGGCAAGTCATGGTTGTAGTGCACTATTCAACTGGAGAAGATGACTAGGGGGAAATCATTTCTGAAATTATTTGCATGTTTTCAGGGCAGCCCAGATTGCTTTGCAGTCTAAAGAACAGCTATACAATTGAAGCCTGTAAAAATGGCTGCTGCGCAGGTCAAGAGCAGTTTTGCTGCACTTGGCTGTGGTGGGCTGTTACACGTGGTTGCAATCTCACCCCATCTGTGCTCTTTTTGGGATTATTGTTTCTTATTGCCTCAGAACCCTTTCATGTGCCCAAAAATGTAACACTAAACGACAAATTAAACTTTCAGCATTTGCATAAACAGACTGACCCAAAGTCAATCTATGTGGACAAAAAAAGGGGATCAGTCAATAACGAGGTTTTTCAAATGCACGTTTCTTTACAAATTTTGACAAGCAATAACTAAGTTTAATTTTTCCAAAAGCACAAACATTTCCACATGAATCCAGCCCATTTAGTTATTTTTGTAAGAGGGAAGGTGAAGTGTTCATTTTCACTGAGAAATCTGGAGGCCTAACAGAAAAGACGTTTCATTGATGTATGAGTTATTTATAAAAGCCTTAAGCAAAAGGGTTTGTGTATTTACAAAAAGGAGTACTGAAATAGCCAGGAACCAGATGTACTGTACAGGATTGCAATCCTGGGATATATATGCAAGCAAATTACTTAATTACTTACATTCTTCAATACTGTTATTGTAAAAGAAATTGCTGCCGTGATTAAATCACTGATATTTATCTTATAATTACCAAGTAATCTTTGAGAGCTGATATTAACTACATCAACCTCACAGAATAATGAACATGAAATATGAGGTCAAAAATTGTTCAGATGGCAAGATAAAACGAAATGCTAGAATGTTCACAAAATAATTTTAATGAGATCCAAATATTGTTGACTTTTTAAAGGTTTTTTTCTCCACAATAATCACTTTTTCATGTGCAAATCTCAACTTTGCAAATTTTCTTCCAATAACGCAACAGACTAATAAATACTATCTAACAGGAATGAAAATTCATATAACTTAAAAAAGATGGCTGTAAGAGGCGGGACCACACCCCCACCCCAAACAACTACTTTTACCACTACCACCCTGCGGTAAACAGCTGTAGCTCTTACATTTAGCTCAGATTCCCTTAAATTTGACAAGCTATCTGGCTAAGCAAGAAAGTCTGCTTTGTGCTGGGAATTATGATCAAAGCCTGGGACTGGTATAACTGGCCCATTCTGAGCACCCATATGTAAAACTACATATGCAATGTCTTATGTAAATATGCTTTATAGTTGTCTTTTAATAATAGAAGAGTATATCTTACATACTGTACAGATTATGTCAACCTTACCTTATTTGAGTACGTTTTCTCAACTGACTATTTAAATCTGGCAGACAAAGATAATTACTCTTACACCATGTGTTTACGCCATTTAATATCAGTGGTAAATAATTCCATTGAATTTCAAAGGTGATTGAACGCTGACAGCCAAATAAAGTGGGATACTCCATGACCAGTGCATACAGGCACGGCCGTATTAAGTTTTCATCATAAAATTAACCTGGATTAAAACAAAGGCATATTACCTACTGCCCTTTCTTAGTTTCTTGGTCATTTGTTGCATAATGGTGACTTATGAATGACATGAACTATAATGAGCAGCATTGTAGGCCAGCGTTCCCAATGATCTGGATAGCCATCAGTTTGCTTACCGGGGAAACAGGTCAACAGAAGATGCAATTTTAGTCACACTGCACGCTACCCTGTCTCATCTGGAGCATCCTGACACATACGCCAGAATTTTATTTATTGACTTCAGCTCTGCCTTTAACTCAATAATCCCTCACAAACTGATCACCAAGCTCACCAACCTGGGGCTAACCACCACTCTCTGCTCATGGATTCTGATCTTTCTCACCAACAGACCACAAAACGTCAGGGTGGGAAACCATATATTATCCACCCTCACACTCAGCACAGGAGCACCAGAGGGCTGTGTCCTCAGCCCAGCCCTTTTCACCCTATTCACGCACGACTGCACACCCATCCGCACCTCCAACACCATAGTGAAATTTGCAGATGACACCACGGTAGTGGGACTGATAACAGGAGGCGACGAGACCCACTACAGGGAGGAGGTGCAACACTTGGTACACTGGTGCTTAGACAGCAATCTTGTCCTGAATACATCCAAGACAAAGGAGATTGTTATGGACTTTAGGAGAGCCATGAAAACGACACCTCCCCCCCTTCACATAAGGGGAGAGGAAGTGGGGAGGGTTAACAACATCAAATTCCTGGGGATCCACATATCAAAGGACCTGAAATGGGGCATTAACACCTCCTACCTGGTGAAGAAAGCTCAACAGAGACTTTTCTTCTTACGGACACTCAAGAAAGCCAGACTTCCCACTCAGCTCCTTGTTAACTTCTACAGGAGCACAATTGAGAGCATTCTCTGCTACGGGGCTACAGTGTGGCACTCCAGCTGCACGGCAGAGAACCGGAGAGACTTGACCCAGATAGTCAAGATTGCACAGAGGATCGTGGGTACCAAGCTCCCAGATCTGGACAAGGTTTATGGACTGGGCATACTTCTCTTTGTATTTTCTAACTTCTGCATCATCAACCAATGGCACACGCTCAGTCTTGAATTTTCGTTTAAGTGACATATTCCACTTACTATAGGTTAGACACAAACAAAAAACAAATTCCACATTTAGAAACTCAGTTATCATAGTGAACGACTTCGTAGTCAGGCAATGATTTTTTCCCTTCCTGCAGAAATAACAAATTTATATATATGCTCTTCATATTTTGTTCATTTTTAACTTACATAACCAGTGCCATCAATGTCCTTCAGAAAGGGGTATTTCAGGATCAATGGTTTGGCAACCTGAACATACTCCTGGTTACTTGGAAACCTGTGTCGGTAGTGAAAAAAATGTACATGTAGTAAGACAAGCTATATGAAATTATTTGTCAACAGATCATGTGCATTCCAGTAAAGAGTAATTTTATGCTGGTACACAAAGATTTTCTGTTTGTAACCATGACAAAGTTCTATAATTGAGGACGGGAGGCATGACCACCTCACAGGTGACACTGCATGTAGTCACAGTGTTAATAAGGGAGCTAGACTGAAGGAGATTCATCATGCGGAGCCAAGAATTATGTTGCACGCCCCAAACCAAACAAGTTTATTGTTTTTTCTTTTATACCATCCAAATCGGGACACCAAATACGAGCGCAGAAGAGCTAACTGGTGAGACGCCTTCTCACCGCCTATGGCAGGACATGCTCTTTTACCCTATTCACTCTTAAATGCCAATGTACCATACAATTTAAATAAAAAACAGTTAATAATTCATAATTAATTGCCAAATTAATATCTGTTGCATAGCTTATGTTAGAAATAACCTGATATTGCACCGATGTTGGGCCGAATTTTGTTCCCAGTCCGAGCCTGTGTACTGTTACTACTACCTGACACTAGAAGTTGACGTTTCATTATTTTTTTTGGATAATCTGGAACATACAGGCATGTTTTAATCATTAATCATGTTGATAGATTGTTTAGGCTATTTTTGTGAGCAATTAGACTAAAAAGTTTCATTGATTAATTAAAATAAAAATGAAGTGTCACTTACCAGATGGTGTCGAAAAAAGTGGTCGTTTGGCACCGTCCTGGCTTCATATCACTGATGACAGTCGGCCTGTGGCAGTACATGGCTGAGACTATAACAGAGGTAATCTCCCAAGAAAGGTAAAACGATCTGCATTTGATTATATACTCCAAATCAGGTGAGCAGTGACAGTCTATAATCCTCGCAGTTGTACACCAGGTGTTATGTATATAGATACATAGCCGCTCTCCTTTGAAACCTTTGTTCCTGTCCTGCCGGAATGATGTGTCTCCTATTAGCTCAATGGCTACCTCAGGTATGAGGGCATGTAGCCACATCTCAGTTATTAACAGAATACAACAGTCCTTTATGAGTTTGTTTGTAGAGATCTGCAATTTTAATGTGTCCCTTTTGTTCTTTATGAATCTGTTGTCAGCGAGAAAATACTTGGAAGCGGTGGTGTGTGTGGTTGCTCTCCTTGCTTAGCAAGCAGGCATCCACGGAGGCCTACTTTGCTTCTGGTATATCCTCTACCTTCAATGTCTGCCTGGGTCAACATCAATCCACACAGACCCCAGCGTCCTAGAACTCTCATTGCACTGTAATCTTGTTTTGCAAAGGTCTTGAGGACTGTAGGTTGGATTTGTATGACTAATCTCCACATTGGCAAGCAAACATGTAAACAAAAACACATAAAGAAAGCTCTGAAAAGGAGAGCATTGAACTGCTGTAGCTATGTGTGCCACCATTTTGACATGTTGATATATACAGCTATGGAAAAAATTTTGAGACCACTTTATATATTTTTTTATATCTACATTCTTAAATCCTGGATTAATCCTTGTTCTGCTGGCAGAAGGTTACACAGAGTGACAGACTGCATCCAGGCTCATAGACTCTAAGACAGCAGTACACAAGAAAAAGGTGAAGCAGGAGACAATGACCAAAAACCTGCCAGGTAGCGGGCAGAAGCAACTTTATAATGCCTGAGGTGACTGTTGACTTATCTGACAGTGCTTTATAAATCGGTAAATGACCTCAAGTGACTTTCAAAAAAAAATGGGAAACATTAAGTTTCTGCACTGCTAGGAGAATTAGGACTACTAGGACTCTCAGAAGCCCTTAACGACCCATAAAGCAAGGAAGAGGCCCTTCATCAAATGAGAAGCAGGGAAGAGCCAGGCTGGAGTTTTCAAAAAAACTGTATATTTATCACAGATGCATTCCCATAAACTGAGAAATAAGTGAAGCTGGAAATGTTGCTGTGGTCTCTTTTTTCCAGGGCTGTAATTAAAAGACTATGGAAAAATACTTGCTATGGCTTCATATATTGAATGTCAAACATATTTTTTGTGCATTTCAGTGCTCCAAAATGAAACTAAAGGCCTGGAACTTTCCCAAGGTTGGTAACTTCTATTTAAACATTGCAAGACAGATGAAATTACACTCATCTACAAAATGAATCAGATTAGTATTACTTTTTTTGAAGATGTTTGCCACTACATACTGGCAACTGCCTGTGCTTGAAGTGGACCAGTACTCACTGGTACACATTACCATCATCTCTTTGTCTTTTTCTTCACAATCTGCTGGTACTGTTTAAGAAGTTGAGTACTGGTACCTGATTTTTCCCACTTCAAGCACTGGTGACCCCAAGACATAAAATGTTCATGATATTCAGGTAACATTTAAGATTAAAACTTTGACCACTTTAATAAAAAAAAAAACTAACTGCAAAGTTAAGACTAAATATAACGTTATCAAATTGTGGTTTTATACAATACATTAGGTATGTAGCTTCCCTATTGTGAAGGCTGTAACTGTCATACCACCCAATTATCATTACTTAAGTCAGTTAAACCAAAGCTAACACCCCTCCTTCATTCTACAGGATTTTCTTCAGGATTTAACATTCCTACAATAAAATGTCCTGATGGTTGGCATCGGCATAAATCACGCTGCTTCCACTTTGAAGGACATCCAAGATCATGGGTGGATGCACAGGTAAATGCCACTACAATGTATCACTAATTAACCAGATGGGTCCTGTTCAGTGGCAGTTTCTTAAAGACCACAGGTGAAGCAGAGCTGTTTGGGTGTACAGGAGCTGGCATTTTGTGATGTGCAATGAACTAGTGATATGTAATGAACGAAAGTACTAGTTCTTTTATATTTATCTTGGTCTCTCAACGAACATAGTGATACAATAACATTAAAGAATGAATCTCTTTTGACTCATATACCGTTTGAGCTACATGGTAGAAACTATCATCATAACTTCACTTTAATGATTGTCTTTGGGAAATCAGAAAACTGTATCGGCAAATCTGTCATGATGACAACTAGCTAACAACTGAGTTGCTAGAAGGCACTAAGCACCTCCAACTGATAACGATAATTTTTTTAGTGCTTCTCACAAACATGTTGTCACGTATGCAGCAGGGGAAGGACGACCCGAATGCAGACTATGAGAACGTAAACCCTTCGCAGGGGTGTTTATTGTAGGGAATACGAGGGATCACACATGTGGAAAGAGAACAATGACTGAGCACAGGATTAAGAGACACTATTATACAAGACTAAATAAAGGGGCAAACACAAGGCAGTTGTGGCTGGTTAACAAGAGGGCAGGAACACAAGGTAAGACTAACAAGCTTCAGGCACGGCTGATTAGCAGCCACGCCCAAGGGAAACACAAAGATCAGACAAGCAGGGCGGGGCTGGACGTGATACATGTAGTTACAAAGCACTGTACATTTCCTCAGTGAAAACCCTCACATCATAAAATAAAAGGTTGCAGTGTGAACAAAACACAGACATGTGTTCTTGTTTATGGGAGTTTCACGTGTTTTCTTGACCCAGTAATGACCAAGAGATTATTGTTTTTTTTTTTTTGATTATCCAAATCATTGGATATTAATGAGCAGAAAAGTTTCCTGAATCTTAGCCAGCTTCAGCTGTCAACATTAGTCAGCTAACATACTTAGCTATCTGTCGGTAGGCCAATCCGCCTGATAGCAAATGATAGTTGTCTGAAGCATTATATGGGCTAATTGCAAAGAAGTGAAACATACATAAAGCAAAAGTGGAAAGAGCAATACAAGACATGAATGGGATCTGTATCATTGAAATCAGAAAAAGAAAGAAAAACTACAGGAAAGCGGGGCCGCTTGGACTGGGTGCAGCCCCCACAACACATGCGGCTAACTAGCCGGCTAACATTTAATACGTTTGACTACCCAGCTAGCAATGAATGAGGCTAACTAGCTTCCTAATTACAGTCAGTCGGTCTGTTACCCACCCACTAGGTCCAAACTCAGACCAGAGTCGATATCAAGCAGCCATGTAGTGACCCCTCGCTAGCAGGGCATGGGGGACGCTCCTGCTCAGAGCTGAATGCCCGGGGATGCCATGCCACAGCAGCCTGTCTCGGGTCCCCAGCTCCTCCTGCAGGCAGAGAAGACTTCTGGGCCGCAGGCAAGCAGGATCCCATCGCATCTCACCTCACCAGAGCAGGCCCATTCTTCACTTATCGTCCTGGCATTTCAAACGTCAACAATTATTTAAATAACATGGTACTCAGGTTAACTTGGTTAACTATAATGTCAAAACACTTTTACCTCTGATGTCCTAATAAGTATTTGAAAAACCCAGAGTGACCAGGGAACATAGTCTGTGTGTGTGTGGGAGGCGGGGTTTGCATAGATCACATTTGGGGACCAAAATTTCCCCAAAGTGTGGTTAAAACCTGAAATTTCCTTTCTTTTGGGGACATTTTTTCAAGTCCCTATTTGGATAACTTCAATTTTATAAAAATCTGTGAATGCAATCAAAAATGCCAAAAGTCTTGTATTTTGGTTGGTTGCTTATGGTTCAGGTTAGGGCTGGGTAGAGATTAACCCTCTGGTGTCTAAGGCCTCAGCCACTGTTGGGGTAGTCTGACATGCCTTGACATTTGAAAATATTTCACCTATCGAAAAAACATTTATCCCAAAGTGTTACTTGTGCTTTTATGCAGCACAAACCCAGCACCAATAATCTGATGCCACTTAGAATGTTATTATTCTATTTTTTGTTAAAATCAACTTTAATCATATACTTTTCAAAAACTTATTTTCAGAAATTGTAAAAAATCACATCATAAACATTTCTAGCCAAGTCTTTTGAGCTCTGAAGCTTATAGACACAGGGGTTGGCTACACAGGTGAATGAGACATTATGAAATTTTATGTGGTTTGATTACTAAAGTGGAAGAACTTTGTATGGAAGATTATATGCACAAAAAATCAAATGGCAATTCATTTTGCAATTGGCAATTCAATATTCTCTGAAGGTTACAAAGTCACTCTATGCACAGTTTACATCAGCTTCTTATAGAGTCCTAATGATTACATTCTCTATGCATTATAAAGAACTAAATAATATTCCATACTTGCATATTAGAAATTAATACTTCCGCCTCATATCGGCGAGATGAATATTTTAAATATTTTAAATTAAAAATAAAGTAAGGAGGAAAAGGGCTCTGTTCCGCGAATGGAAAATAACTAATGACATCAAAATAAAGCAGGAGTATCTAAGTCTACAGGTTGAGTTAAAAAACAGCATTAGACTCTCCAAGAGGAATGTAGAAAGAAAGATTGCATTGGAGGCTAAGGATGACAATAAAAGTTTCTTCCAAT
>JAODKC010000038.1:16265943-16278504 GCA_026777985.1 Mormyrops attenuatus
TCCCACTCAGCTCCTTGTTAACTTTTACAGGAGCACAATAGAGAGCATTCTCTGCTACGGGGCTACAGTGTGGTACTCCAGCTGCACGGCAGACAACAGGAGAGACTTGGCCCGGATAGTTAAGATTGCACAGAGGATCGTGGGTACCAAGCTCCCAGATCTGGACAAGGTTTATGCTAGCCAACTATATAGGAAGGCTAGCAATGTCATCAAGGACCCCACCCCACCCGGGTTACAAACTGTTTGTCCCCCTCTCATCGGGCAAAACATTCAAGACCATCAAGTCACGGACAAACAGACTGAGGAACACCTTTTTCCCGAGAGCAGTGGCCTCCGTCACACCCCTTCCCACTACAGAACGCTGACCTTTAAGTCACTTCCACACCTCTGTATTGCTGCTGATATACACTTGGTCACTTTAATCACGTTGACTTGTAAATACCTATATCTGTAAATAACTTAGGACTTTCTCATCCAGCACACTGTAGACTACACTAGGGAATATATTTCTTATATTTTGTGTTTTACCAATAGGTACATTAGGTCTATTTATATTTATACCATGTCTACAAGACTGTAGGCCATATTAATGTGGTACATTAATGTATATGTCTTTGCTGCTGAGCCATGAGCTACCAAACAAATGTTGTTGTGTTTCTAATACAATGACAATAAAGTCTCTCTCTTAAACAGGTGTCAGTGTTTCCATAAAATCTACATTATTCACAGTTAGTCAAAATGTCAGCTTTTTTTTTCTTTTAATAATTTTTCCTTAAGTTTCTGGAAAGCAAGAGTTCGATGCAATGGCAGGAAGCTTCCAGTAGATAGTACCACAACCGTATAAACCACTGGTGTATCTTTTGAAACAGTCTACAGCTACCGATTCCAAATCCTGGCCTTCTGTTAATGCTGGTATCTAACGCAACAAACCAGTTTATTACATACAGATATACAGCTCTGCAAAAAATTAAGAGACCACTTCATATATGTTTTTTAAGTCTGCATGTTTAAATCCTGGTTTAATCCTGGTTCTGTGGGCCGAAGGCTACACTGTGCGGCAGGCTGCTTCCAGGCTCAAAGTTTCTAAGACAGCAGTACACAAGAACAAGGTGAAGCAGGAGACACTGGGAATGACCAAAAACCAACCAGGTAGAGGGCAGAAGTGACTTTATAATGCCAGAGATGACCGTTAACTTATCCGACAGTGCTTCATGAACGGGAGGATGACATCAAGTGACCTTCAAAAGGAATGGGAAACAAGTGCAGGTGTGAAGTGCACTGCTAGGACAGTTCATATCAGGCTCCTAGAAGCAGGACTGAAGTCAGATCAAGCAAGGAAGAAGCCCTTCATTAATGAGAAACAGAGAATAACCAGGCTGGAGTTTCCAAAAAACAAACAACAAAAAAAAACAAAATATATTAGTCACAGACGCACACCCATAAATAGAGAAATGAGTGAAACAAAAAAATGTCCTATAGTCTCTTAATTTTTTCTAGAGCTGTGTATAAATAAAGTACATAAATAAAAGTAAATAAAAACAATAAAACCAAAATAAATAGTTTAATACTGAGTTTTTTAATGTTTATCTTGTTATGAATTTCAAATAACCCATTAATATTATTTCTGTGTGTGTGTGATTCATGTTCTGGGCTCCACACCAATACTGCTTCTACCTTGTTTGTTATTATGTGATCTAAAGAGGGACTAAAATGGTAAGACAGGAAAAGATTTAATTATTTATTTTACTCTTACTTTGTTAACAGACTTTAGTACTTTGTTAACATAACGGGCAACCATTTCTTGAGCATGTCACACCCGGACAAGTCATACCCAGAAAGCTATATTTTAAATACTTCTATAGACAAACATATCTGACTGTCATGGATAGTGGCTTTGGACGTGAAAGCTTGGGTTTGAAACTAAGAGCTCAGCAAAAATTTGAACAGATAATTGGAAATCACATAATGTCTTTTACTCAGTTTCTGCTGCTATTCCAAGATTATAAAAATGTATTATATGAGAAACACAGGAACATTCATTTCAGAAATACACATTCTTTATTTAAACAACAGTATATCTTGTATAGTATCAATCCATCCATTCATTCATCTATCCCTCCATCCATCCATCACAGGGTCGCAAGACTGACCAGGAACCGAGGTGATTTGTGACTCCCATACCGTGTGATTGTGCCCAGGGTGTCGCCCAGCCTTCTGGCTGATGCTGCCTGGAAAACAGTCTAATACTGCATGCTGTCTGGCTATGTTGGAGGATTTCCGGTTCAAACCTGTGGCGGGCAGAGTAATTTTACCATTGGGACCTTAAGCATGTGCCCAACCCCTAATTGCTCCAGGGGCATTGGACACTGGCTGGCACTCTGACCCCGTAACTTGCAGTTTACGTGTCTCATGAAGAGCATGATGGGAAATTTGGCTAACCAATGTCAGTCACATTTTCCTCTCGCCATCTGCCATTTGCGAACTACATTCATGCTTTTCTTTTGACCCCTTGCTTCTAAACTAAAGAAGCCTCATAACTATACAGTCCAAACCCCTGCACAGTTCAAACATTCAAATAAAGTGTAATTTAGTGCCATACAATGTTCCTGTGACACAATATGTTTCTATGTGCACATTAGAAATGTCTCAAAAGAATGACATCCCCCCCTTAGTTACCAGCCTACCCCCCCACACCCCCACCCACACGCACTGCTGCTGCTTGGCTTGTGGTGACTATGTGTGATGGTCAGAACCTGAAAGCTACAATCTTGTTTTATTCTCAGTATCCGGCTCCAGACAGTATTGTATTTCCAGGAAGTGTAAGTGTGGTAAGTCCCTTACAAAGAAAGAAAGCAAAAAAAAACACACAGGGCTAATGAGTCATAACTCAAAACAGAATCACGCAGATAAGCAGAAAAGAACTGTTTGTCATTTCTCTGTTTCACTAAATATCATATTTGCACAATACTTGGAGGACTACACATTCTGGGCCTAGAAAACCACCTTCGTTGTCTTGATAGAAGCGACGACATTTTGCAGCTTTTGAGATAATTCTGTGGCCTCCTGGGGAATCTCTTCGCAGACTCCTAATCAGAATCATCTTCAACTTTAACAATCTCCTCTAAATATCTGAATTGCATCTCCTGAGCAGCAAGACACAGAATCAGGGATCAGTACTCAAACATGACATTGATTTGACTGATGTGATGACAAATGCAGTGAGATGGTTTATGGTAAATATGTTAAGCCAAACCAGTTTAATTTACACATAAAATACAGCACTGCTTTAAATGTCCTGAATGAATATTAATGGTTATTTTTTTACCTGAATGACATCGTCTTTCTCTAACAGCTCTTGAATTTTCACAGATGGACTTGGGACAGGAGGAAACAACTTGTCGAACAATCTAAAAAAACCATCAATAAGTAGACATTCATCAGTTCTTACACACATCAATGTTCAATGTTTATTTCTATAATTCATTTATTAATATTCCGACGACCCAAACGGACTGCTTACTTCCAACAGTTTAATACCACAAAAAGCTTTTTAATCACCAGAGCCACGTTGAAGTGGTATAAAAACTCTCAAAAAACATGACAAATTAAAACACTGTGGTCAAACACCAACATGTGGAAGCTGCCAAAAAGGAAACAAGGGATGTGTTGCATGGCTGAGTGTGTCAGGCAGCTATGTCAGTCAGTAGAAGACTGCCGGTTCAAATCCCAGGGTCAGCAGTATGTTTTCACCGTGCGGCATTCCTACATTTTGGACATTTTGATTCTTGAACGTGCTATAGCAAAATTCCATAAGGCTACTCCAAGAACAATCAACAATTTGTCAGCTGCTATAACTTTCTTCAAAGGTTCAATATTATAATTCCTTCTGTATAAGCCTTGTGTCTAAGTCAAGCATAAGACAGATTGTCAATGACTTACAGTGTGTTTTTGTCGTGCCCCCCCTTTTTTATCATTTAATTGTTATTTTTCTTCTTCTTCTTTATCACTACTGCTTATGTATTTATTAGTTTTACTTCTTTCATATCAAGCTTTGGAGTGTTTTGTGTTAGTGTATTTGCCTTAGTATTACAATGTGCTGTGTTCCGTTTTGACAGAGGTGAACTCTAGCTAGCATCAGTATCATTTATATATATTTTTGGCCATTTTGACTATATTTCTATTAGTATACACCAGTGTCAAAAAAAATAATGATGTGTGAGGAAGGAAATGTCAGAGAAACAACGGCAGATCACCAAACCTGGGCTGCCGGAAGAGCAGAAGCACTGCAAGCAGGAACATGGGGATACCCAGAGAAATGCCACAAATCATTAGGACATTCAGTGGATCCGGCTTTATACGTGGACTCACAACTAGCCAATGGAAAAAAAGTGAATTATCAGAGGAGATCTGTAGTGTATGTAAGGTGTATACAGGCTATCCCCAGGTTATGAATAACACCTGTTCCCTAAGTCTGTCTTTAAGTCAAATTTATTACTAAGTCGGAACAGGAATGTAGAGTTCTTATTTAGCGTCAATTAGTCAAATGTTTGTGTTAGTATGTAGTATATATTATACTTTTCTGAGCATGTACAACACCCAAGAAACACTTCCAAATATGTTAAAACATCTTAAACATAACATAGATAACAATAACAACAATAATGGGCAGTGGTGTCTTAATGGTTAGGGACGTGCACTTGTAATTGTAAGATTGCAGGTTCGAATCCCTGACCAGCAAGACACCAGAGATACCCTGAGCAAGACACTGCTCCCCGGGTGCTGAATTAACTGCCCCCTGCTATGTCACATATGGATTAAGTGCAGAGAACACATTTCGTTGTTGTGGGCTGTAGTGTGTCAACAATGACCACGGATCACCGAATTCTTATTCAATAATACACTATTAATAAGAGTGACTACATGTGGTATTGTACTATGCCTACAGGTGACAAATTGCTGAAGCCATGCAACATTTTCATGAGCATCACAAAGTAGGGTGTGCATTCATTATTACGAACCATTGTATATAACTCAATTTTTTTATATAATGGGCTTTATGGCTGTTCAGAAGTACAAGTTGTCTATAAGTTGGACGTTCTTAGTCTGGGAACTTCCTGTATCTCAGTGAGTCTATACTGCAACATCAGAGGTATGGCAATAAGATCCCACAGGAGGCTGTCCATACAAACATGAGTGTTACATTTCAGGTCAAAAAAACATGCACTCTTTACATATTCCTAAATTAAAAGATCAGACTTGCCCACAGGTTCACTCCAGTCGCTCCAAATGTCATTTCTCCTGCAGCGGTCATTCTTGGTCACTCTTATCTGTATCTTATAACTCTGAGTCTGATCTATGTTGAGTATTGTGTGGTTCATCTGGCCCCAAACGTCCTTTAATTAACAACAGGAACAGCAAATGTGTTTACAGAGCAAACCATAATACCTTAAAATACCTTAACAAAGTCTAAAGCAGTAAAAAAAATTTTTTAATCTGACTAAAACATGAGTTAGGTGACTCCGCCTTCACAACCCTGTACTGGAGAAGCTGTTACAAAATGGACAGATATAACAGGCTAATCTGTCATCGTAAGTGATATAATTCTTGTGTTGTATTTGCATTCCTACACATGTATCATCCAAATACAGGTATGCCTATCTCTTCATTAGGGATCACTGTCTTTTACCAGCAGTTAGAACCTTTTTCACTGTCATGGTACCAGCGCTATTCAAATCTTGGTCCTCAAGGTCCGATCCCTGCTGATTTTCCAGCCTTCAGGCCAATCAGAATCAGTAATTATTAAACTAACTGCCTAGGGAAAAACTGAAAAGAAGGCCTGGATTTGGATTGGAGGGCCAGATTTGAAGAGCCCTGTACCACCGCCACACATCAAATGCAAATTTCCCCCAAAGATAATCATAAATATTGATTAATACATTTAATTTCTAAATACTTCTTGATGATCACCATCCTTATAGCTGACACCTTTATCCAATGAAATGTACAATTTTACCCGTTTATAGAGCTGGATATTTTACTAGAGCAATTCCAGTACTTTGCAGTGTAATTACCATTACACTAACAGTAAGGCACACGCCGAGAGATGAACCGTGAGGCTGCAGGATCACTGCACCAGATGCCAAAACCTGACACCATGTCAACCAGACAAGGAAAAACCTGGAGAAAACAAACAGCCTTTTACTGACATTACCTCAGTGTGATTTTTTATCTTTAACTGGAAGCGAAAACAAATGCTTTTGACATTTGATTTAAGATCCCATTCAATGTACAAGTTCCCTGAGACGAATGAAGCAGTTACGTTATGTGGGGGATTCAGCTTTTCTGAGGAAAAAAAAGACAAATTAGAGTCATTTCCTATTTCTCATTAAACAGAGAACACTATTTAATTGTTCTTTGTATTCTTACCAATTTCCACTGTCTCAAATGGTTGAGACTGGATGTATTGGAAGTTAGGGACAGTAACATTGATCTTTATAGTGAAGTATGGCTTGTAATCAATCTTTCCATTACACTTAACAACTCTGGCTTCATTATCCATGAAGCAGTCACAGGAGAGGAGTGAATCATCTTGACTGAGGAGAAAAAAATCAAATCAGGTGACCGGGGTGCGGGTGTGTGTCAGAAACGGTGTGTAAATGTGGCTTCAGAAAGCAAGTCAACTTACTTGACGGTGAGTGAGTACTGAGCTCCTTCGGGGACATTCTCCATAGCCCAAGAGCAGTGTAAATGGTGACTGTTATACACAATGCAGGACACATTCTTCACAAGGAATCTATGCAGACCTAAAACACAGCATGGATCTTTGTAGCATGTGAGATTATTGCTGCACATTGAGTAAATAAGCTGAACAGAGTTACTGCTGTGCAAGGAGAACCTTATGTATGTATGCTGCCATTTGCACTCATGTTTATTCACAACCAATTCGGATACTGGTATTGAATTTAGTTACGGGAAAATTATCTGCAATTATCTGAAGCAACTCTCAGCTGTTCAGCAGACCTTGATCTTGATCTACATTTTATCTCATGGAAGTAAAAAGGTTCAACAACAACAAACCTATACCTTAAATGACTAAAAACAAGTACTGCTACTCCATAAGTTCTCTATTCTAGTTCTTAAAATAAAAGGAACACACCTCTTACCTTGTGGAAGTGATATGTCACTATATATTTTATCCATGCTTATTTTTTCATTTTCAAATACTTTTGTTTCTTGTTTTACGAAATCCCCTGTTCCATTGTGGTCAATATATAATGTTACAAGAGTCTGAAAAAAATGCTTCCACTGTATTATTAAAATTTTTTTACCTGTTATTTATTAACAAGCCATATTCAGTGTATTTCAACCTAAAATACCGCAACTCAGGAACAGCCATTTTCTTGGGATTTTCACTCACTAAAGCTTACAGGGAATGGTGCAGGAAACAATTCACTAAGTGAATTAAAGGGCTGAGAGGAGAATGACCAAACTCAATAAAGATAACAGCTAAATGAGAGATGCAAAAATAACTGCACAGTACAACAGCGGTGTGCAGAAAGGCTTCTCTGAGTGCACAGCGCGTCTACGGTTGAAGTGGTTCTGGGGGTAAAAGTGAATCCCAAGGGCATAAGTTTGGTAGGAACCAAATCAGCCAGCAAACCCTCCATCCCCCTAAACACACAGGGCATTCATCTTCATATTCATAATATTCAAATCCCTTAAGAACAAAAGAACATTGTAAAATACATTAATAACAAATATAGTCATAAAAATGGTTACACATCAGAAATGCTTACATGATCTTCATCTTCATTTTCATGGTCATTATTATCAAGTTCCTTAAGAACAAAAGAAAATCGTAAAATACATTAATAACAAATATAGTTATAAAAATGGTTAACCATGAGTATAAACACTTACAGCAATATCAGAGTGCTGATCATTTCCTTTGTCTATGATTTTCTCACCACTCAAAGAGGGAGACAATTTATTCCCGTGTGGTTCAGAAGTATGATCTGGTGAAAGTGTCACTATAAATCGAAAATACAGCATTTTGTCAAAAAAACATGTACAGTTAAGGTGTGCATTATGCAGCTTATGAAGTGATGGCAGTAGATCAAATATGGCAGTTTGACACTGCAATAAAGTTAGCCTCATATTCGATATTCAGTTTTCCGGCTTTAATATCTTTTAACAAAAAAGCAAGGTATGAAAGCAAGCTATGCAGTTATTAATGACAGGATTTTGATGTCCAGTACACAGACAACAATTCACACTGATTATTTGTGCAGTTCGAACCATTTCACAATTGTGTGCAAAATCTTGTTAATAGCTATGAAAAAAGGTAATTTCAGCTGTAACAAGATATTTGTTTATCATTTTCGGTTCATGGCAACTGGTGCACACCTCTTGGTTTGCCAGATTTCTTTATGGGCGAATTTGAATTAATTTTTGAATGTTCGTATGTATTATATAATGTGCAATGGGACAATACATGAATGGGTTAGTAACTTTAAAATTAAACAACACAGGCAGATCTAATAAAGTGTGCTTTGATCAGTGGACTCTGTGTGGCAACATGGAAACCCAAGGGGTGTGCATTATCTTTGTCTGTAATAGTTAATTATTACATTGCATCCATATAATATTTTATTTATTTTATTTATTTATCCTTTATTTTACCAGGAAGGTTCCATTGAGATACAATATCTCTTCTTCCAGGAAGTATTGGCCAAGATGGCCGCAAATACGAAACATAAGACAAAAGTTTCATATACATACACACAAAGATGATTAATATAAACAAACTAAAACACATACAAATACTCAAACTCTCCAAAAATACATTGAATAAAATTCATTTATATGAAACAACAACACTGTTCTTTTAGCTCAGAGTTTAAGAGATTTTTAAACACATTCAGAGAAGGCAAGGAGTCTAAATTCAATATATTTTGTAATATATTCCCATACTCATGTGGTGCATAAGAACAACAGGTGGATTTCTTCAGTTCTGTGCGTGTGGTGGGAGGCTGAAGGAGAAGTTTAACTGATGACCGGGTATGATGTACTGTATGTATTAGTGCGGAATGTCAGCATACTACAATTTGCAATGGGGCATGACATAAATTGGTTAATAAGTTACATAGCTCTATTGGGGCAGCGTGTGGCTCAGTGGGCTAAGCCTGTGTGCCTGTGATCAGGTCAACAGTTTGAGCCCAGCCTCAACACGTCTGCGAGTCCTTGAGCAAGGTCCTTAACCCCCAGCTCTCTGGGCACTGCAACAGGTGGCAGCCCTTCGCGGCCAGCGTACTCTACAAAGAGCAAGTTGGGGGAGGCAGAAAGACCATTTCCCCACAGGGATCAATAAAGTAACTATTATTATTATTATAACCAAATGAGACAGGCATGTTCAATGAAGTGTGCTTTGATCAATGAACTCTGGGGACAATGCACACCCCATAGATTTTTGGGTTATATATGTCTATACATATTTGTTATTATACTGTATCCATATGATGTTGTATAAAATGCAAACAGACAATACATAAATGGGTTAATAGCTCTACAACCAAACGAGTCAGACATGTTCAATGCAGTGTGCTTTGATCAGTGGATTCTGGGGGACAATGCACACCTTTGGATTTTCAGGTTATCTATGTGTATAATATTTATTATATTCAAAAACATTCGAAATATCATTTTTATGTGTCCATATAATTTACAACGGAGTACATACATAGATGGGTAAAACCAAAGGAGACAGCCAAGTCCGATAAAGTGTGCTTTGATCAATGGATGGTGGGAAAGAACACCCCTAGGGTTTTTGGATTATATATCTTTATATGTATTTATTAATTCTTACACTCCATTTGTATGATGTGCAAAGAGTAAATATATGTAGGTTAATAGATCTCAAACCAAACAAAATTATCAATAAATAGACTCTTTTGGAAAATATTAATATCGATCTGTGAAAATCTAAGAGGTATGCACTGTTCCCCATCATACACATATCAAAGCACACTTTGCGGGACATGTCTGTCTCATTTGGTTATTGAGCTATTAACCCATGTGTGTACTGCCCCACGGAATATTATATGGATACAATATAAAAGTCGTAACCATTACAGACAGAGATAAACCAAAAATCCATGGGGTGTGCAGTGTAGCTCAGTATCCACTGATCAACACACACTTTATAGGACACGTCTGCCTCTTTTGGTTTTAGAATCAGTAACCATTAACCCACTTTTTTGTTCTCCATGCCATATTATATGGATTCAATATGATAGTTAATAACTGTTACAGACATAGGTAAATGAAAAATGTAAGTCCTAGGCATTGCCCCTCAGAATCCTTTATTTAGATGCGCCAATCTTGTTTAGTTTTAAAGTTATTAACCCATTCATATATTGCCCATTTGAATATTATATGGATACAATGTAATTATGAATAACTATTAAAGGCAACCTGAAAATCCAAGAGTTGAGTATTGTTCTCCAGGGTCCACTGATCAAAGCGCACTTCATTCAACGTCTCATTTGGTTATAGTCCCCACTGCGCATTCAATCGATACAATATAATAATAAATAACTATTACAGACAAAGATAACCTGAAAACCCAGGGTGTACATTGTCCATCTGATCAGTGCACACTTTACTAGATGTGCCTATTATTGCTTAGCTTTAAAGTTAATAACTTATTCATATATTGTCCCGTTGCGCATTACATGATACAAGCGAACATTCAAAGATTAATTAAAATTCAACCGCAAAGAAATCTGTAAAAATCAAGGGGTGTGGAGCAGTTGCCATGAACCCAAAATGCTGTACTGGACCTCAAAATTCTATCAATTAGAACTGCGTACAGCCTGCTTCTGTTTAAAAGAGATTAAAACCCGAAAACTGAATATCGAATATGAGGCTAATTTTACCTGGGTTGAATGGAGATATTAGAAAATACATACCAGTATTCTGGTCCGCATTAACATAGTTCTGCCAATCCACACACACAAAAAGCAAGTATATAACAGGGACTGGCATGTCTGCGAGAGAAATAAAGACTTTCCGCAAGTAGGCTAAGATACAGGCAAAACAAATAATGTAATGCTACATAGAAATCTAAACGATGAATACTTCGGAAAGTCAAATCCCAATCTTCGTTACATTAATACAATAACATGCTCAGTGATCATAAAACGAAAATGCGAGGTATCTACTACGTGCATTGAGAAATATTCGAAACTTACCGATATGAGTACAGTCGTTACATGTAACAATGGCGTGTTGACAGATAATAAAGTGAACTGCAATTTTACATGAAGAGTACGATTCAGCCACTATTTATTCCGATGGAAATAGACCATATACTGAGCATACTGACTGTAGACGTCCGATGGCACTGCAATGTTTGCTCGGAGTTCCTTCACATAAGCATGCATCATAAAACAACGACAGGAAACGTGAAGTTTTACAGATACTACAAACATCGACAGCCACCTTGGCACAACATTCATACGATTTAAGCGGCATAGCGGGCACTACAAGAGGGCAGGGATCTGTTTCAGGGGCTCGGGAGAAACTGTCGCCACGCTTGATGAGGCATTTGGCGTGATTTGGGATAATGCTTTAAAACACTAAACATTTTGATTGACACTGGCCAACATACAAACAATGTTACTTCTTGTTGTCATCTGGGAGGAAGTTGCCCATCAGGCTTAAAATACTCGGGGCTATATATAGTAATCGGACCTGACGACGTCCATGTCCGGAGATATGGGGATAATGATGTTGACAGTTGCATGCAATGTAGACTTCGTATGGATTACACAAACCTACGTCTAACTCACACTGCCTGCTATCTGAAAGACCGCTGTGACAGATCTTTGTTTTTGGATTGTCTTTTTTTTTTGTTTGACTGACCAAAACTGCCTCCGGCACAACTTAGGCAGCTTAGTTCGCAATTTATTCAGGACCCAAAAACCCGCAAATGCGGAAACTATATATGTTTTTTTTTTTTTTATTGTTTTAGGAAGTGACATCAGTGTTTTTTATCCTGTTGGTAGGTCAAAAATATTTTAAATAAATAAATCGGTAGGTCGTCGTGGATGTGGAAGATTTCGGAGTTATATGTAGGCTAAGAGGAATCCGTGCATTTCACTATAAACCGAGATAACGGGACACAGGGTGTGGAGGTGCTACCTGCAGCAAACATGCTGTGCGTGGTTCGTGATGGTTGACAGTTTGATGAGTTATAACATTTACATGTCCATCCATATGTGGGGGTGCAACTTACTTGTAGTCTTGTTTTTTCTTTTCTCCTCAAAAGTGTGTGTGTGTGTGTGTGTGTGTGTGTGTTTGGGGGGGGGGGGTGCTGTGTTCTGCTACGGCGCACAGTCCTCTGGGTAATTTTCAGTGTCATTAGTCTGTCCATCTACTCGTTTGTTTGTCGGTCGCTTCTCAGAGGTTATTATTATTATTCATACATATCCTCCTGAGACCCGGGCCATTCATTTGTGTCCTCTGTAGTGGACATTTTGTTTTTGCATCTATCTTTTC
>JAODKC010000038.1:16283869-16310001 GCA_026777985.1 Mormyrops attenuatus
TACAGCTCGGGTTCCTGGTATGGGTCCGGTACTGCTCGGGTTCCTGGTATGGGTCCGGTACAGCTCGGGTTCCTGGTGGCAGTGGAAAAACGCCATAAATTTCTTCGCTTCCAAACTGGGATGAGAGTTCAAGCACAAAGTTGTGATGAAGGATATGTAACCACCTTCAGGAGAAGCATCAAGTTATACCCAACTCAGCAATCAACATACACAAAAGTTGTATAAAAGAGATTTGCTTACCATTTATGGCCCAGGGGAGAAATCCAGATAATGGGCTATGTTAGCTGACAACAACTCTTAAGATGCTGTCAGGAAACAAATCTCTTGTTTAGCCTTGTACACTGTGTTTTTCTGGCATTCAGTTTAAAGGTAGAATAAGCAGAAACTCATCCGGGAAGTAACAAAAGAGGTCAGTACTCAGTGCTAAATGTACCCTGTGGCTAACCCACAACAAACAACAAAAGTCAGAATAGAGGTTATTTGTTTTTAGACTAGGAAGCAAGCGGTCGAGCGAGAGCCTCTTAACACTTTAACGATAACGGCCAGGAGTCTCCCCTCCCCCGATTCTGTCATAAACGGAAAAATATGTGGAGATGGTAGGACATCATTAGCTAGCTACAATGGATCAGGCATGGACCTCTCTCTTAAAATAAGGAGTTTAACACTCCACCCCCTATCCTCAGGGCCCCCCTGGTTGGCAAAATTTATTGAGAAAGATCTATTGGGAGAGTTGCCAGACACCCCACAAAATTCTAGCTGGGCCAATGGATGTTAAATGGTTATTTTTAAATATTTCAAATTCCTGTGAGCTCTTGCAAAAAACTATACTTAAAGGGGCAGTTTACCCTAAAGCTGAAAAAGATATATTTTAGAGGGGTTTTAGTGGTATCTATCCTTCTAGGTCTTTCTGCTGGAAGATGGGTAGTCTATTAATTTCTATTTCCCAACAATGACAATGTAAACCCCTACCTAGCCCTAACCCTAACCATAAGTTACCAAACAAAATACTTTTGGCATTTTTAGTGTTTTGATTGCAGTCGCAGACTTTCAGAAAATTTAATTTCCGATTGGGGGACCAAAAAATTGGCCCCAACAACGTCAAATTAATTTGATCCCCCCACACACACACACACAGGCACACACATAATGCTCTGGAAAAAGTTAAGCGACCGCAGGAAATTTTTTCTGAATTTATGGGTCGGCGCCTGTGTTAAATATACATTATTTTGCAAACTCCAGCCTGTAAGGCAAAGGGCAGAATGGGTAGCAGGATTTAAGGGTTTTGTTACATTCAAAACATGTTACATGTTAAGGGTTTTGTTACATTCAGAGCATAACCTGCAGTGAAATTCAAGGTGGCCAGCTTCCCCCGAATAAAAGCAGTGAAAGTAATATGACAGAAAAAGTAACAATATAATAAATATGTAATAAATAAGGAACAGGGAGTTAAAAAAAACACCAACACAGTTCAAATGTGTCTAAGGTGATGGTCTGATTTTTGCAATCTATTAGAAATGCCTTAAAGGAGACCTGTTGATCATGATCGAACAGCTGGTAACCAGTGTGTTAGACTACACAAAAACATATAGATGCAGGCAAATTTTGTTAGTTTAATGCTGATTATGCCAGTTAGACCAAATTAAATTTCAATTTGAAAAGTATTTACATAATGGAAGGCAAAAACCCACATTCAGATTTGTAAAGATTTCTGTAGGTTACTATTAGTCATCTAACACGCCTTCCTCATTTTCGTTTTGCCGAACAGCCCTTGTCATTTAATATAGAATGAGGGATCTGCCACTAGCGGCTCACTTTCGCTATTTTATTCTATTTTAGAATGTTGGGTGAAGCTAGTCAGCAAAAAACTAGTGAGATAACGGTGAGAAGAACGTGATGATATAGTAGCTGCCGGAAACGTGACAAGTGCAGCCTGGAAACTGGTTTTTGCTGCATAACTGACCAGATTCAACAATGTTAAACAAACCCTAAGCCAAAGGCAGCATACTGACGCTTTAATGTACGTAAATCAGGAACAGAGAGGCGGATCAATATCATGTTTACTCCAGCTTTGCCACGGCTGCTCGTGACTAGGAACCTCCTCCAGATGGACTAGACCTTGGAGACCCTAGATCAGATAAGGCTGGCCCCTGGGCAGCAGGGTTTGGGCTTTGCTAGATATCTGGTTCTCCTCCAGTTTCTGCTGCATCACATTCAGCTGGATCTGCACATGGCCATATCTCTGCTCTAGGTGAAGTGACTGCTTCACCCATCTGCTGCTGTGCATTTCCTGAATTAGGCCCGCTGTGGTGACATCGCCCCCCAAGCATTGACAATTGCATTAGTTGGCCATCAACTGCACCTCCTACATCATGACTGTCCTCTATCTCTGACTACTGCGGTTCCTCTCTTTGCTTCCGCAGAAACTTCCAAGGAGCCGTACCAGCAGGGAGACCGGACTTTATTTCTTCACACTACCATGCCATCAGCAGCACAAATATAAAGTCATAAATGTACAGAGGCTGAACCATGAAAATGAAACACTCGCCGAAATACTATTTGAGGTTTCACACCTATATATGTGTGGCCTGGTGGCCAGTCTTCAGTAGTTACATATTCCATCAGTAAGAGCAGAGTGTGAAGTTTGAACTAGCAGAGCAATCGTACAGCTGTACATAAAATTTTGCAAAATTCATACAACATAATGATAACATATCAGAGTTCAAAAGAGAACAATTTGTTGGTGTGCGTCTCGCTGGTACATCTGTGACCAGGACCAGTGGCAGTTCTGGACCAATTCAGCTGGGGGTGGGGGGGGCAGTTTGGAGCCATTTGTTCTGTTTGGGGGGCCAGATGCATTTGACCTTTGTTGTGTATGTGCACACACACACACGAAAGAAAAAGGGGGATTTTAAAATGTAAACTATTAAATTGGTTGACCTCTGACCTGGTTGGTAATTGGCTGAAATGGGGTGGTATATGAGCATTGCCCGCCAACAGAGCGGGAGAACTGAGTGCCAAGAAGAGTCCACTAGAGTTGTTACCTGAGTCAGCGTATTGCAAACTAATAAGGGAACCTGTTGTTCGAACTTTTGGCTTTGGGAATTAATTGTCATTGAGGCGAATGCAAGACACAACAACCTTAAAGTCTTTCAAGCATTACTTACACTAGATTGCCAGCATTAAGAAGCAACAGCCAATATTGAAAACCGAGAAGTTATTTATGCAATGCTTTGCAGTTACATTTTACAGCTGTTACAAACATGTTACTCGCTTTAACTTCTTGTTTAGACTGTCTAAACAGTCTAAGAAAAAACCCTAGTCGTCGTAAAACACAGCAGCAAGAGAATGAGATTCCACCTTGGCAAACTTTTATAACCTCATAATCATAATCATCATCATCACTTTATTAATCCCCATGGGGAAATTATCCTTACACCTCCCTCAACTTGCTCTTTGTAGAGTAAGCCTTCTGCGAAGGGCAGCCACCCATGGCAGCACCCAGGAAGGTGGGGGTTGAGGGCTTTGCTCAAGGACCTGCAGACGTGCTGAGGCTGGGTTTAAACCGGCGGCCTTGTGATTACAAGCACACAGGTTTAGCCCACTGAGCCACACACTGCCCCCAATTTTCTTCTTGGTGGGTCATGTGACCTGGCTCATGTGGTTCCAAGTATGGTGTAATTACCAGTGTCATGTGACTACCCCACCAGCCCTTTCAGATCCCCACACAATGCTGCCTGTAGAGTTAACTGCTTCGAACAGTCCCTTGTTTTTGTTTTGTTCCACTCCTCACACGCTTTGACATGATGCTTCTGGAGGTGCTTTTTTAAGTTGGTCGTGTTATACTTTGCAGTGCTGCTGCCTCCCCGCGAAACGTTGGTTTTGCAGATATTGAGAACAGCCATGGAACTCGTTGGCGTAGCAAGCAGGAAATATTCCACACAGATGACATTTTGTTGCTAGCTCCCTCCATACTGTTAGCGGTTGTAGCTTTTCTTAACGAAACGTGCTGGTTTAACCGCGCACCGCTGATGCATAATGGAGTTTGCGCGCGCTTGACGTAGCTTACGCACGTGTACGAATACAGAAAAACTTTATAATTTAATCAAATATATCGGTCCCATAGGTCGGCCCAATGCTACTGATATCCGATCCACCTGTTTAAGCTATTATCGGTATAGGTATCGGATCGGTGCATCCCTAGTAACAAGAATAATACACTTATTTCAGACCCATGTAGCATGTGTATTTACAGTATAAGGGCCACAGGGGCATATGCATGTTATTACGGGGGCACTGAATTTATTTGCATATAATTATTAATTCTCATCTTGATCTTTTATTCTTATACTTATGTTGAATTATTAATTTTTAGTATCACATTTTGTTTTTCATTTATTTGTATACTGTGCACTGCTAAAATCAGTTTTAAAACAAGTTGACTTTATTTGCATTGTCTTGGCACTTTGTCTGTTTTGGCAGTATATGTATGTTCATCTGTGCATTATGTTCCTGCTGCTGTATGCACCAGAATTTCCCCTTGAGATTAATAAAAACAATCGTAAACTTAATAAGAGTTTTGCATAGTGACAAGTGTATGCCTAAGTATAACATCTGGTAGTGGTTAATGGTTATGCAACGAGCATGAGTTTACAACCATGCCTTGCAATGGACCGGCAATCTATCTACGCTGTTCCTTTCCTGTGATTCTGGATGTTTGGGTGGGATGATAAATTTACAGCCTGGCGATTACTGAGGCGGGGTTATGCTGTAGCTGTTTAAATGGATACAATCTGTTTTGGGTAAAAGATGAGTTCACAGCTTCTGAGTTTTCTATTGTTTCTCAGAATCATATGCTAAGTTTCCCAGAACAATCACAGAATTTGAAACTCATAGCTTTTATAATTCGTTTGCTATCAGATTCTGAAGTGCTTGTTGATTGCTTTTAGAATGCCGAGGATGAATTTGACCGCCTTTGACAATGTACACAAAAATCACCACTTGGTCTGGTTTTGAAAATTCAGCTGTGTATTGTTAAGGCATTTTAGCATATCATTACTGTCTGTGGGCATTTTCGGCATTAGGTAATTAATAATAATAGAGAAAAGCCAATATTAAAACACAAAATTAATCATTCCACATCTATACAAGTGATCAAAAAACGTGTTTTGCTGCATTTACTTATATAAGTATATAAATAATTGCTGAAAACATGATGTTACATTAATATCAATACCCATTTTTAAAATAAAGACAGTCGTCAAGACTGAAATAAAACATTTTTACTTTCATATTGAATATTTGTCAAAACACAACGTTGTGGACATTATGTATAATAAATTATACATTAATAGAAATATACAAAAAATTGTTATTCACTTTAAATTGAATGCTTGGTTCTTACGACATTAAAAATAATTGCTACACAAATGCAAAACTAATAACGATACATTTAATATACCATCCTTTTTGCTTTTTTAATATCTGTCAGGTCATTCCATCTGATGGGAATGTCTGATACCTTCAGTAACAATTATGTAAATAAAAAAGTGAAATTAATAAGATTTAATATTACTGGAAACTGTAATATCAAGCACAAACTGTAATACTTAAAATAAGGCAGCATTTATTTTTAAATAGTAATTTAAAAAAACATTAAGAGCATGGCTGATAGCAATTTTTATCACATTAATGCAAAAAAGAACATAATGGTATTGATAACGATAATACAGCTAATGGCAAAATAATCAAAGTAGCCCACGAGAGGCTTTTTATCATATAATATACGATATCATATAATATAATACAATAAGCATAACAGGTATCATAAATGTATTGAATCTGAAATATTAATACTCATGTCAATTACAAAATTACATCATTAGGTCATCAATGAAAAATACATCAAAACTAGTGAATAGTAATAAAATGAACTGTGAATTGTGATACAAAAATTCACAGATTGCTCTTAAAGCTGATATGTGTATTTACAGCTGTCACATATACTTGGACTCAAAACTCAGCAGAAACCGTGGACCTCAAAGCTAGCTACTAGGTCGTTTTGCGTTAATAACGAAGGCTGTCATTTCATCAGCAGCAAAGTATGGTGTGAAGTGTGTTGCTGGGATGAATCCTGGTTCCTTGCTGTCTTTAATCCTAGCACTTTCCTAAAGTTTTGACGAAACTCTTTGGAAGCAAAGTAATAAATGAAGGGGTCCAGGCAGCTGTTTAGGCAGCTAAGTGAGAGCGATAGCTTATAGGCTGTGTACAAGGTGTCACCGTAGAAGAGTCTTCTAATGGCATGAGCCACCAGAAGGATGTTGTTGGGGGCAAAGCAAACTATGAACACAAGGAACACAGAGAGTGCCAGACGCAGGGCCTTGTCCTTCCTGTTACTCCTCGTCTTGGTTAGAGAGTGAATGATGTTCACGTAGCAGAAGATTGTTATGATAAAGGGGGTGAGGAATAAGACCCCACACCAGATCATCAGGTAAAGAATCCAGTGCAGATGTGTTGGAAGCATATTTAATTTCAGGATGTCAAAACAAGTGGTTATATTAAGATCGGGTACCTGATGCATCAGGTCAGTGCTCTCCAGCGGGTACAGTACAGCCAAAACAACTGCCCAAATACCTACACAGACAATCACAGCCCAAAAATTCTTTCTAACATTTTTGAAATTCATGGGCCGAACGATTCCGATGTAGCGGTCAATGCTGATGGCGGTCATTGTCAGAATCGAGCAGTACATGTTGGCATAAAACAAGACTGTTGTCAAGCTGCACATCCTGGACCCAAAGGTCCAGTTGTACCCTTTTATTAGGTAGATGGTTTGGAAGGGCAGGACACAGCCAATAATTAGGTCAGTTAGGGTCAAGTTGATCATGAATATGGTGGAAGGTCTCTTTGGAGAGGTACGGAACACCAGGAGCCACATGGAGAGGCCATTAGCGGGGAAGTTGATGAGAGAGATGAGAACATAGGCCACGGACACTGCACTGCTCATGGACTTGTCCCTAAAAAAAGCTAAGGTGTTGTTGTCAAGGAGAATCAAGCTGACATTCTGCTTCATGGTGAGGCAGTAGAGATCTACAAGGCAAAGGGAGATAATGTGCTCAGGAGGAAGGAGGAGTTTTGTACATTAGTGAATAATCTTCAACTGTATCTTAAAGAATAAGTACATATTTGATAATAGTTATTTCTAAGTAATAGACTTAAACCTTGTTCTGTAAACAATGCTGACCTAACAGGGCATATACATCGTTTAAAGTTTAAAAATGTTTGCAACTATTTGACTATGTTCATCTTGTAATAAAACACAAAGCATTAAAAGAAATCTCTGCAAATAAGAACCAATCCAAAGCAGCACAAAGTGCATGATTAGGACACATCCTGCAGGTGTCAGTTTTGTGTTGGACTACACCAGTCCACAAGTTACACTCTAGGTTCTCAACAACAACAAACAACAAATTTTATCTCCAGCGCTCACCCAGCCCCCCCACCCTGCTCCCCAGCTTTGACAAATTTTATCGTCAGCACCCTGCTTTGGCCAATTCCCTGCAGCAACGGCAAACTTTTTGGTCAGCACCCCCCACCCCCTCGGTCATTAGTGCATGTGATGTGGTTGAAATGTGGACCAGTAGGCCTTTGAAGCTGAGTACTCTGGACCTACACCAATGTAACTCTTTGAAGCTTAATAAAACTTGAACCCATATATTACGCCTTATGTACTTAATTGTTTCCCTCTTAGCTTATGTTTTTATAACAGAACTTTTACTGCACGCAGTGTTTGACCTTCAGTGCCTGATATGTTTCAACAAGGTAGCTCTCTAACTGCTTATTAGTAAATACCAAAGACATACACAGAACGGCAGGAGTCACACAGTACCAGGAGCTGGGAGGGAGCAAAGACATGGACTGTCTTGGGGTCCCCAAGGACTGGGTTGGGAAACATCGGTTTAGACAAAGGCTGAGTAGAAAAAAACAAAGAACCTGAACACTAGCTGGCTAGCTAGTAAAACGCGTGGGACTGTATTTTTTACTGAAATAGCCTACTTGGTTAGTAGCAAGAAATAGCAATAGGTTTACTCATCCTGAACCCCAAAGCAGGATCATTGTATTCTTAGAAATGCAAGCCCAGTCATTAAGTGCTTCTGCTGTATAAAGCCCTTTCTACCCCAACTAGAAGCTGTGTAGATATTCTTTGAAAACAGTAAAGGTGTCACACACTCATCTGTTTTGTAACATCCTGCACCTGCCCGGTTTACATGCAAAGATTCTTTCGTTCTTAGATAAGGCTGGGAATGTTACGAAAAAGATTGCTTCTCAAGTTGTACTACCAGAAACCACAACAGAAAATGGCTGGCAATACAATGTGTCTGCAACAGAACATGGGAGACTGGCACTGAATAATGCAGTGGACCATGCAATGTGACTGCAGTAGAACATGGGAGACATGCACTGGACAATGCAGTGGAGCATGCAATGTGACTGCAGTAGGACATGGGAGACCTGCACTGGACAACGCAGTGGACCATGCAGTGTGACTTCAGTAGAACATTGGAGACTTGCACTGAACAATGCATTCAGCCTGTGTGTGACTCAACTCATGTGCTGTACGTCACTTAGACAAAGACATACAATTTTTAAACAACATCATCCGTAAAGCGTGGGGTCATTTGTAAATGTCAAATTGTGTTATATTGTAATAAATATGTAACAAAAAAATAATAGCAAAAAACAATGTTAATATGTTACTAGCATGAAATCCACATGTGTAGATCATTAAAATATGATGGCGTGTATTATAAAATAGGAACATTAAAAAAATTATTTTTTTACAGTTTGAAATTAATTATTTTATACTACCCGCTCTTGACTAATAATATTATTATGATGTGACAGAACATTTAGAATTTTTATATATATATACATATATTTATGTGTGTATAAATTAGACTGCAGTCTATCAGCATTTATGGTGGTGAAATGGGTTAATCAGTAATAAGGGCACCACCATTATGAAAAAGAAATATCTGGTACATCATTGATCCTGCAGGTCATCAGATCTGCATTTTGCTATGCATCATATGAAATATCATGACTGTTCATAACATCCTGCATTTCAGAAACACTCATGGTGTGATTTTTTGTCGTTTCTTTTTTCACATCAATAAAGTTGTTAAATGTATTTCTCTTACCTGAAAAGCACGCTCAGAGCAGTTTGCACATGCAACAAAAAAAATCCCTGTGTTAAATGTTAAATAAA
The DNA here is from genome assembly GCA_026777985.1 of Mormyrops attenuatus. Lineage (NCBI taxonomy): Eukaryota > Metazoa > Chordata > Actinopteri > Osteoglossiformes > Mormyridae > Mormyrops > Mormyrops attenuatus. The sequence continues at coordinate 16,293,135 of JAODKC010000038.1, forward strand.
TGAGAACTAAAACACGACACGAATGATCTACCTCTCTGCTGATGCCTTGACATATGACGGTGGCAAGGTGAGATTTGAATATAGCCCCAAATACAAACTGTGTGAAAGGTTTCTGTGACTCAAGGTGAATCTAGGTTCCTTTACTCATGAACATGATTTTTGGTAAATCAGTGTACTCTCGCATTCGTTATCAGTCACATCACAGTGGTGATTTTGCAATTTAGTAAGAGATTTTGTAAAACAGAATGGATTCAGTAATATATTTTTACATTTTTTATAACATAATGCATATTAATTTGTTAAAACCTTAACCAATTATTACAAATACAATCAAATACTTCTTCAGCTGGACTGTGACACAATCATTGAAACAAAACACCGCTTTATTGTTTTGTTGCCAGCAATCTGATAGCAGTTGGATCAGTATGTAACTAACACTTAGTTTGTGGTTAATTAATATGCAGGTAATAGCATAATACAACATTATTTATGCCCCCTCAAATAAAGTATTATCAATATCTTGATTACTAATAATGTGATAACTATATTTATTTATTTATTCATTCATTCATTTATTTGTTTTAATGCTGTGAAAGTGTCACTGCCAAGCTTGCAGTTAGTGTTTTTTGCAGAAGAGTGACTTTGGTGGGAACTGGCATGCAAAATAGGGCACAGAGAATTCTCACCCACTATCCTGTGAACATCTTAAAACACCTAAGCAGAGGCACAGAGCCTGAATTGTCACCAGGTGCAAATGACTGAAATTGCCCCAATATTTGTTTACTTTGATCAACTGAGCCAAAATAGTTGCAATTCGTAAAAGTAAACATAAAAATGAAGCTAAACAAAGTTCACATGCAGTATAAAAACAGTGACGGTGGAAAAGTCGTACTATTCCTTTCTCTAACACTTTTTTTTCCCACTGCATTAGTCATACCTTATAATTTAAAAGAGATGTATGACTTTGAAGTGACAGCGGAAGACAAAAAATAAGAATACAGAAAAAGTAGGTGACAGACTGTGGGAAATAATTTGCGACAATTTATGTTAGCGATCTTTTACCACTCACTGTTGAGCTTTACAATGCTTTTCAATAATAACCTTGGCTATGCTTTTGAACACTGAATGCGTTTTTGAAAATGCAGCCATTCATTGATCGATCTTTCTGTCTATCTTACTTTTCAGTTTGAACACTTCTTCTGAATTTACTTTCCTAACACATATATTCAGCATCTGGCAAAAATGCTCCCAACCCACAAAACATGTGGGCCTTTGCGATCGTTTCATCTCTTTGATAATAATTACTATCATGGCATCCTGTCGCGTAATCTACAGTATAAAAGTGTAAGTGTTTACAATGAAATTCTAATAGAGCAGTTACAGTTAACAACTAAATCATCTGATAGAAAAGATATATTTCTAAGAGCTGGGAAGCCAGTGTTTCTCCTGTCACAGGAGTGCAAAGGCCCTCGTGAGCTATGAACATCTAGCAAATCTGTCCCAAACGCAAGGTTGCTAAATAACTTTTCCATCAGCATTAATTGACACCACTAAAATAGCTCTTATGTTTTTTATGTTAGTTATGTTTTTTTTTGCAATAACAGTAATAGTAAAATTTATCGTTAAAGGAAGAATTCTGTTAGCATTCGTGTCTTTCTGTGCGAAGAAAACAATGGTGTACTTACCGCTTCAAATCACATTTAAGAGAGAATGGCTCGGAGGAGGAAGTAGCATTGATGTGGCACTGAGAGGAAAGGCATCACGTTTTTACGTGACAGTCCCAATAACTCTCCACATAGAGACCAAAAGCAGAGTACAAACTTTACATATAGATTTGTGACATCAGTGCAGGAATGAAGATGCGTTTTTTGACCTTTGCTGTAGGCATCGTACAAACTGAATAGTGCATACCCTATCTTCAAACTGCTGATAACTGCACAAATTAGGTGTGGGAAGTTCAACAAATTCATGTTCTGTAGCCCATACTCTGAAAGCACATCCAGACAGTGTTATGCTGAGGTTGGGATAGGGTAACAAGTAAATATGGAAATATGATTTGAGAGGGGGGAGGGGGTGAGAAACAGTGAGAGAAGGGGATTCCCCCCCCCCGCCACATTAATGTGCATCGCCGCTGGCCACAGGACAGAGTGAGATGAGCCATTACAGCCATTACATGCACCTCCCCTGCTCTCACAATGATGTTAATGTGGGGGCCGTTGATGTTCCAGGAAACGGGTACGTTGTCTCTGCAAAAAACTGCTATTTGGCAGTATGGAACAAGCACCACAGACATGAAAGCCTAATGGCTAACAGATAACATTTACCCACAGTGTATCTTTGGAAACAAACTTGATCTATTAAGTCTACTGTCTGCAAATAAATTGAGTGTTTCCCATTTTATGTTAATCAGAGGTCTCTGGTGCCTCTGACTAAAATCCGTGCACTAATTCCCATTTAATAAAAAAGAGATGTTATGCTTAATACTGATAGACGCTGGACACTGAGAGTCTTTTGAAATGTTTAGTCACATACAACTGAAAATAGATGCATACATAATGACTGTATAACACCAAGTACCGGCCAAAGGGACAAACAGTTTGCGCTTTTTGTTGAGAATCATAGGTACTGCAAAATAAATACAATGTCCAACGAACACTGTACATTATTACATTGCATCATCATTAACATGTTATTTTTTGAGGTCACACCATTTAATAATTATCTGGAATTTCTTTGTAGAATTTATTTCATTTGAAGAATTTTTTGGAATTTTACCTGCTTTGTTGGAAGCTTCCATACTAACAAATTTAATATTACAAAACAGTCCTTTATCTTTAGTAAGTCCCCTTAAGTTACAGCTTCTGCTTTTCACATGGAGGAACAGACATGAAATTAGTTTGCATCCCTTCTTTTTCTGGACAAATGGTCTAACTTACGGCTTGTTATCTTTCCCACTGATTTCGACGCTCAGTATTCATCTACACAGCTGCAGCTTCATTGCAGTAGGACATCCAGATAATCCATGTCATCCCGGACATTTTGAGCTACTTCAGGTTTTACAAACTACTTTAAACCTGAAAGGCTTCTGTGCTCGGCTAAGCAGTTCAGTTGTTTTTGTACTTGACTGGTTTGTTTCCTTGACTGAAAGTCCATCCAGCTGTTTCACATGAACATTAGTGACACACATGATTATTAGAGACTGACCAATCAGCACACAGCAAAAACTCAGTGCATAAGTGAAATCTAGCTCCTTTTAATTGACATGATAGTTTACTAAAGATCCTAAATCCTGTTCTAGCTCAAAGTGTCCTTCTTGACATGGATTATCTGGTCATACTAGATCACAGGTATATCATATTCGATGCATTACAGCATCCTGTGTCTGTCTGAGGATTCCCCAGTTGTATTCCTCAGCTCTGTCAAATCAATTCTTACTTCAGTTGTTGCTTCATTATGTGACCAACAGCAGAGTTTCCTATGAAGTTTCTGCCGAAATTCCCTCGAAGCAAAGTAATAGATAAAAGGGTCAATGCAGCAACTTAAACTATTGAGGCCCAGGGAAAGTTTGTAATAAACATACAAGCTCCTCCCATAGGCAAAGTACACTAGGTGTAAAATCTGAAGCAGGATGTTTGGCAGGTAACAGGAAACAAAGCAGAACATCACAACCACAATGAGACCAATGGTTTGCTTCTTTGACTGCCACAGGTCTCTGTGCCGTGAGCTGCAAAGCGTCTTCAGGATGGAGGCATAGGAGCCGACCAGTACGAGGAGAGGGACCATGAAGAATAAAAAAAGCAAGGTAGAAAAGTAGAGGAACCCCAGAGTCTTGCCACCGAACAGGTCTTTTGGCAGAATGTCAAAGCATGTGGTGACATTGAGCTGGTGGACTTGGAAGGTGATGTCTTTGTGGAGCACAGGCGCCTGGACTGATAGCACTAAGGTCCAGATGAGTACACAAACAAGAAGGGCGTTCCTGGTTGTCCTGTAGTGCCTTGAGCGCAGCGGGTACACAATGGCGAAGTAGCGCTCCAGGCTAATGGCACAGGTGGTCAGGATGGAGCCATTCATGTTGCAGTAGAAGACAATGGTGGAGATGCTACACATAATCCTTCCAAATGGCCAGTCATTGCCCTGGAAGTGGTAGACCATCTGAAAGGGCAGGAAGGCACTGTAGATGAGGTCGTTTAAAGATAGATTAATTGCAAAAATGATGGTCGGGTTCCTGTTTTTGGTATGGAGACAGAGTAACCACAGCGAGACAATGTTGCAAGGTGTGCTAACGATGAAGACCAGCAGGTAGACAACTGGCACCCACCGCGTTAGGATGGTACTGGTCACCATCTCTAAATTGCTGGTGCTAATAGAGGTGTTATTTGATGAATCCATTTGCACGTGAATCCTCCCAATTACTGAAAAATAGAAGAACTTTGGTGACCAACTGTTAAACATCAGTACCACTACCAGTAGTTTGAAGAAGTCGAGAGAATAAAATACAATTCTTTCAGGAAATTTCCGCGGTCATTTTGTAACTGTGCTGAATTGAACTTTGCAGCTTAGCAAAAAATAAACATAATTTTTACAACCTTTTACATATTGTATTAATTGCAAATACACTATAATATAATGCCGTGAATTGAACATATAAGTTTCATGTGAAGTTGCTAAAGCTTTATGAAAATCTTCAAGTGTATGAGACAGACATTAAGACAACAAGTAACTCACCTTTTCCATTGCAGATATGCGGATACCTTCACATTGCAGAGGATATGAAAATGCCTTCAAATGAACAGTAAGATCAAAAGAAAAACGAAAAATAATTCAAAGCTGAAATGAGAGAACAAATAATCGTGTAATGGCGATTTCTGCTCAGGGACGTCTACAGTTCTCTTGCACAATGAGTGCTTACCTCAACCTGATGGGTCCTTAGGAAGCACAAACGAAACTGTATCAAGATTTCCCTTGATTCGGTCTGAAAGTCTCCAACCTAAAGAAATGCATGCTCGGACACCAGGTTCCAGTGGCAAACCAACATAAATCAGATGCCTTTAAACGGCAAATTCACCAGATAAAACCACTGTTCACATATCCATTCTTCATTAATACTACTGTATTTCACTGCTATGACTATATTTATATGAAACCTACATGAACTTGCTTCTGTGGAAAAGAAAAAGCATGTATGTCCTAGAGAGCTTAGCAAAGATTAGCTGGCTATGTTGAATGAATGTGTCTTAAGTGATACAAAATGATTAGCGTTTTATCACTTTCATTAAGGAAGTAGATGCAGTACACTCAGGAAACCACATTTAAGTCATGAAGAACAAACGGGCAAAATGGCAAAATTCTGACCTTTGAAAACCCAGAGAAAACATTTGGATGAAGTCTTTTATACGGTTAATGTGAGATGGACCTGAAAATCATCTGAATTGTTATCAGGATGTTTTCTGAGTCACTAGTTGTCTCCACTTATTAGTTACTAACTGCCATTTTCATTTTTACTCATTGCAGATAATTATCAGGGAAACAGGAAATCTCAGAGTACATACGAATACTAACAGATAAAGTATTGATTAATGTGAAACAACACATGACTGCAAAGATTTCATTTTTTTCATTAATCCACAAACATACAAAAACACAGTGACTCCAGACCACACATATATTTATAGTAATACGTATGCATTCTCAAAAGTGTGGTGTAGACTGTCTCATGTCCCACCTTCCTGGGACAGGCTTCAGACACACTACATCCCAGCACTTATAAAGATGGATGCATGGATGGATGGATGGATGCATGGATGGATGAATGGCAGTCAACAGAGCATATTGTGTTGTTACTAACACTTGTATTATCAAGGTGACACTTTCATAGATTGAGTATAGATTTATCTTTTACAGCTTTGGTGGGAAGCACACAGAGTACATGTACAATGACAATAAAGATATTCTATTCTATTCACCAATGAGTAACTTTTTAAAAAATGTGCACAGTTATTCAACTATAATTAACATTTCTACCCCCAACTTCTGAGTTTTGCAAACACTGGACACCTTCCTGGATTGCTGCAGTACTGCCACGTTGTTTATACACAAGAAAAGACAAATTAAAAAGTACATTTTTCCATCAAAGCATAGATTTTTTATTTGTCAGAGACATACTATTTTGTTCCAGGTTTTGTCTTGAATAAATCATGAATGACTGTTCGAGGAATTACTGATTGGTTTGAAGGATATATCAATATACGTGTATATGTGCACACACACACACACACACACACACACACACACACACACACACACACACACACACACACACACACACACACACACACAGTGGCCACTTAATAAGGTACACCTATTTGTCAAAATTCTGTAGCCCTGCATTAAGCTCTTTGATACAAATCATAATTTGAATGCCACAGCGCTCTTAAGCATCGTGATTAACAAGGTGGGTTCTGGGTGCACATTACATAATAATTTTGTGAGCTACCCCCGTCGTGAATCGTGAAATTATTTCCTTTGTAAAAGCAGCTTTCACTGTAATTAAGGTTGGAGACCACTGCATTACAGAATAACACTTTTTCACTCTATGGAATGTCCACAAAAATTACGCAATTATGCTTCAACGACCCACACCTTTATTTTTGTTTTTGCATATATTACAGTAATTTCTATATGCAAACATATACATTTACATATGTGACAATGCTAGGCCACCCTCTGTTCTGGATTTGACCACATTTGTATCCATATCACACCTTTATTGTATTTGTATTTATTTATAACACCACATGGGACCCAAGGGAAATGGCATTTCGATGCACTGTGTACATGGGCATGTTGACAATAAAGAACTCTTGATTATTGAGTCTGTTTTCTCTGCGAAAGTATGTTAGCATGCCAAATCCAACCTGCATTTATGACATTCAATAAGGACATTTGGTTATGTGGGTTGTGGTTCTACCTCCATGGAGAAATAATAATAATAATAGATACTTTTTATTGATCCTGATGGGGAAATTGTCTTTACACCTCCCTCAACTTGCTCTCTGTAGGTGAGAGCAAGCTGGCCACAAAGGGCAGCCACTCATAGCAGCGCCCAGGGAGCTGGGGGTTAAGGGCCTTGCTCAAGGACCCACAGATGCGCCAAGGCTGGACTACAGCCAATCACCTTCTGATCACAGGCATGGAGGCATAGCCTACTGAGCCAGACACAGCCCCCTGGAAATCCTCAGTTGTATTCCTAGGAAGGGGGAGTCTGCTGACATCCTGGGATGTTCTAAGTGGTGAAATGCCACAACAACTGGCATATTTCATCTCACAGACCCATTCCCCTCTGCTGGAATTAGTCCTCCTTACTGATCATCCAGAAGCTAAGTCGTATGGTCCATGCAACTTCAAATCATCACTGGATAATACCACACACATTCTGCTGCTGGCCCCTCTCATGCCTCTGACATCTACTCTTGTGCTTCATACAATTGCATTTCTTCCTCTCCTTCTACCATGCATTTGCTCTCCTCTCACTGCCACTCTTCTTTTCTTTTAGAAAACTCTCATACTTGATCCAGGTTTACAAAGGAAATCACTCCAAAGTTGTCCCCCTTGTGGGTAATTGACATGAAATGGGAATCAGCTGTGTGTGATCTCATTTTACCTTCATTTTATCGCATATTCATTTTGTTTATACTTCCAATATATTTAAGTCCCCGAAGAATATATTTCAATATGTCACTGTAGCAAATTCCAGTTTAAAATATATTTTTAACAGTTTGGAAAAAAGTATGTAAGCATGTGCAAAATGGGCTCTAAATGCATAAAGTTTTAATGAAAGTGAATACGAAAGTTCAAACAAGGAGACCTAATGAACGCCAGCCTGTCCAATCACGTCGATCCAGGTTTTATATAAAGAGTAAGTCTAACCCACTTCTTCGCCATTACAGCTATTTGGTTCACCCACCTCCTCCCCTTTGGCTCCTTCGCCTCCTGCCTGGTCCGGGGTCGGCTCCTTTGGCTCCCCGTCCTGGTCCGGAGTTGGCTCCTTCCCCTCCTGCCTGGTCGCCCAGCCAGATCTATCATCTTCAGAGTCGATGGAACCGACGACCAAGCCAAACCTATGTTCTCATTCTCATTTAAATTGTTTAATCAAATAAACACCCGTGTCATCTATCTATTGAGGTCTCCTTGGTTGAACTGGTGGTGAGTCTGAGTGAGATAAGAATCCATAAACTTTGTCAGATAAGGTCATTGAATGCATTTTGTCGCAGAAATCAAAAAAGATCCACAGTTTAGTCTACATAAAACACTTTTGTGCTAATTGTATAAAGAGTTTTGAAAGAGTGATTTCAATATGGAGAAATTCTTGTTGGTGATTGTAGAAAAACATCAAAAAAAACTAAACAATTTGGACATTTAACACAAAGAAAATTTATACTGTCTGTCTCATAGGAAAATATACATTTCTGAATGACAATTTCAACACGTAGTAACAATACTATTCTTGATGATAAGCTCTTTGTTTTTTTCCCTCTACCAGGGGGAAATAAAAACCATCCAAATATAGATTATTGATGGGATGAGACACTTGTAGCTTATTCAGGACTTTGTTGATGAAAATCAAGCATGGAAATCAATAATAATATTTGCACTTAAAGAAACATACCTGAGCCCCTTGAAAGTACACACTGCAGTCTGAATGAACAGTGGCCATGTATGAGACTAATCCTGATCATCTAAGTGCTCGTCGCTGTCTGACACCTCACCCTCTCCCCGGGAAGAGCTGCAGTGGTTCAGGTGTCTGCGGATGCCGCGCAAGAAATTGGATTTGAAAGAACAGTAGGGACACTGATAGATCCCCTGCTTGTGGAACATGCTTATGTGGCTGTTGAGAATGCTTTCCAGGAGAAATGACTTGTCACACTCCTTGCAGATGTAAGGTTTGGGGATGTCGTGTTTCTTGCTGACGTGATGAAGCATGAAGCCTTTCATCTTGACACGCCAGTTGCAGATGTTGCAATAGTAGCGTCCACCATTGCGACGGAAGTACTTGGACAGCTCTGCCTTATCTGCTCTCGTCTCCGGTCTTGCTCCATTATGCTCCTCCTTGGTTAGGGAATAGTCTGGGAAATCGTCATCTGTGGCTGGCTCCTCATCACTTCCAGCCTCCCTCTTTCTCTTTAAGGCCTGACTAGGGGAGCCAGAGCAGCGAGAATCCTCATCATCACACTCTTCCTCCTCAATCTTGAGGTTGTTCAGAGCTGCGAACTTTGAGGGATCTCCTCCATAATCATGTTCCGCAATTTTTGTGTCTAGTGGCTCACTGTGACAGGCGTCCAGGTTGTCTTCTTCGTTGTGCTCCTTGCTGTCATTGCTGTCACTGAGGTATTCTTTTGGGTGCCCGTTCTCACTCTGCTTGGCCTTACGTGCAAAGCAGTGTCTGGAGATGACGTGGTCATACACACAAGCAAATGTCTTCCCTGTGAAAAAACACGTCTGACAGTGGAAAAGCTTGCCACTTCTCTGGTAGAAGATTATCTTACCAAGACGCCCAAGGTCAATGTTCTCACAGTGCACTGGGTGGTAGGTGCCAATATGAATCTGATATGTCACATTGCTTTTACACCGGAAACTGCAGAAGGCACACTGGAGATGATGTCCCACCACACAACTGCTGACTGTTTTCTTGAAATTCATTAGCTCCCCTTGATCTTTCATCTGTAAAGTTGAAAGTCTATGTTGACTAACAAATATTCTTCTCTCCTGCCAAGGTATTCCTTAATAAATCCATACGCCTCGGAAGCCTGTGATTAGGTGATTCCTAATCTCACTTCCTATTAGGAAAAACTAAGCAAGTAATTTGCCATTTAACTGAGACGTATTCAAACCGTTATATTCAGAAAGATTCGGCGGTCATATTTAATACTCACTGTTTGTTGAGCTTCATATTTTCCTTTGGCTGTGGATATGAAGTAACGTCACCGCAAAACCATCTCAGCATTTCCACGGTTGGTGTTCACCGGTATTGTTTTATAGGCAGATCACACCTGCAGGCTCTCCCGCAACTAAAAATAATTTAAATCTCTTATTAAAAATCATTCAACCAAATTGTCCGTAGTGAACGGAATGATGAGACACGTTTTGACGCACGTTTTGTGTGCATGTAGCTGAGATCAGTCTGACGCTCGGTAGTTACTGGCATATTTTCTCATATGATTCTTTTGCATATTTTTATAAGGAATCGACTACAGCGATTAACAGCAATATGTTGGTAGAAGCCGTAAGATAATCGAATGTACAACTCTTGATAGAGCGGTTGTCATTATATACCCACCCTCTCATCTAACTTGACTGGCATTCGAGCACTTTTACGAATGTGTCCATAACTTTATTGTTGTTGTCATTATTATTATTATTAATAGAAAATGGTAACGACATATGGAATCCGGGATCGACAGAAACATCACCCCTGTTATAGTACTCTGTTTACGCATAGGGTACGTCCGCCAATCATATGCAGAGCTGATATCATGTGTCCGGAAGCAGTTCTCGATTGGTCGGCTTTTATTTTGATACTACTGTCGTCCCGCTTGTGACACTTATATTGAGGCATTCTTTAAGTTAGTTCGCGTTACCTTGTCAAAGAAAGTATGTTCGTGTATGTTCGACAGGAGCGTATTCAATAATTGTAAAACATCATTTCAAAATGCTCAGTTAGAGTAGTTGTTATGCAGCAGGAGCAGGTGCTGTAGTAGATGGCCAGTTATGTTTACGAAAGCTCAGAGGGTTCTCATTTTATCTTTACATTGAATTGGTTTTGTGGGAAGAACATTCCACGTACAATGAACAGACATTCCACACATGAAGATTTGATGGTGGAACTGGTGATTTTAGTAGCACCTTCGGGATGAAATGAACAGGTGCCCCGATTAACACAAATTTGCCACTGCATTTTAACTTATGCAGGGTATACACCTACATGAGCTATCCTATTGCTTCCAGGTATTTGTATTTCTCTCTGTGTAACACAAGTTGAACATATCAGAAATTACATAATACAATTGTATTAGTTGAATCAATGTACGCTACACAAATGTACACTGATTGCTACACAAAAGAAAATTCAGGGTTTATGTTTATTTCCCAATAACAGATATAACATAATTAGGAGGAAGGAAGCCTGTCTTCCAGAATATTATATGATACTAGGAAGACATATATGAAATGTACATATAGGCCTATACTGTAAATGATCTCTTCCCCCCCACTTGATTTTAATTATAGAAAGGCAAATGACACAAGAGTAGGGCTTGTTTAAGCTTAACCTGTTGAGGGACTATCCTACAGAGTCAAATGGATTTAGGAAAAAGTAAGTGGAAAAAATAAAAGACCAGTTTTACACATTCATCTATCCATCTTCCAGCCATTTATCCTGGTCAAGATTTTGGGTGTGCCAGAGTCTATTCCAAGCTGTGCAGGGCAAAAGGCGGGGTAACTGTACCAGGCCATCATAGGGTACAAATATATTTATACACAGAATGAGTAACTTAAAGATGCCAGTAAGCCTATCTCTGGATTCCAGGGGGGGGCGTTTCACAAAGCAGGATTTCTTGCTTAGCAGGATAACTTGTCAGATTTAAGGTAGTCTGGACGAAATATAAGTGAATGAACATAAAGTCTATTTAGCCCACACCACCTTATATCCAACAAGTTATCCGGCTAAGCAAGAAATCCTGCTTTGTGGAACACCTTCCAGATTGAAACCCCCACAACACAAGGGAAACTTGCAAACTACATAGACAGACCAGAGAGAGGATTTGAACAATAGTGGTAACCGCTGAGCTGGCCACCAGTTTTACATATGTACATTAAAAATGAAATTCAATTTATTTATTTTCATCCAATACCGATTTGTGGAGAGCCTATTGCAGGAAGCTCAAGACAGAGCATCGGGGATGTGCTGGATGGGATGGCAGGCGATCAGAGGGCAGTCACACATACTAGGTACAATTGTGAGAGAGCACTTCACCAGGTGTTTTTGGACTTTGGGAGGACAGACAGAGATAGTTAACACGAGGAGCTAAACACTGCACCACCATGCTGCACCAGTATAAATGTTCTCACCTGAAATAATAATAGTAAAAAACATTTTTAAATAAATGTTAATGCACAGATAAGTCTTGGAATTTGTATGAGATCAGGTTCACAGGATGACTGCGAGTGCAGCTACATTAGAACACTATAAAATAAAAATATTATTGTATTTACTGTAACCTGCAAAGAAAATAATGATAACATTATACCTTAGCTTCCATCAAAAACGATGTACTTCTGGTAACAGAGGTACGTAGACAAGTGAAAAAAATGTTTATATATTCTACATCACAGTCCTTCTTGCAGCATAGTTTGTAAGTTTGACCATCAGCGGAAGTAATAGAAAGGTATAAATAAAAAGACTACACTAATCACTACTCAAGATCTTTTTATAAAGATTACTGAAAGAACATTTCAGTAATATATGAGAAGCAGAATTTCCATTTCACTTGCAAAGAGAGTAATAATGGTTTAATTAGTGTAGTTATTAACACAGCACGAGTGCAGCCATTAAGACTCATCACAGATAAAACTTCATTGACATTGTAAAAACCTGTATCTGAAATTAAAGTACTTGCTCAAGTTGCTCTTCATTTGTACTGCAAATACCTTGCTGCCAAGGTGGCTGCATAAGCCAGTTTGAATCGGGGTCCCCAGATTCTACCAGGGCCCTGTACTCTGGCAAGGTCAAAAGAGAAAATTGCAGGCAACCATTTCTGTAAAGCTGGTTAGCAATGACAGAGTATGACGAAAATTCCAGGAAAACACCAGCAGGCTGATACAATGGGTGTTACAGTGAAGCTTAATACATGTGGTTTGAGATCAGCACCATATGGTTAATTTACTGGAATTTCAACAGCAAGCTCCCCCTGCTGGTGATTAACGTGAACCTGCACATTTATGCTCCTCAAACACACCTGGCTCAAGACAACCCTTAAAATTCCTGTTACTGCAAAAGTGAACATGTGCATATTTGGCTCTAGATACAGGAAGTCGGCCACAACTTTCTGGTGAAAAAAAAATCTCTCAATGATACTGTAGATATCACAAAAGCGACTATGAACATACTGTTTATTGTTGGGATTATTAGAGTTGCGAAGCCTCACTTGCATTCAGTTCATTTATTTCAAAGTAAAAATCCACAGGTAAAACTAATACAGACATTGCTTCTGATGGGAGGAGTAGGGAAGATCTGAGTTTGAAGTTCCCACAGTCCACAGAGCCACACGCTGACAGCCTTGATCTGGGCTCTGGCCCTGGACCATCATGTGCTGGTATCAGACATAGACGTCTCCAGCATCATGTCGCTCTCGTACATGTCGAACTCCAGCGTGGTCGTGCGTCGGAGGCTGGCCTCTGACGGCTTCTCGGGTTTGGGGGAGGACGACTCAAGGGTTCTCATAAAACTTTCGTTCAGCGGCTGGAACTCACTGGCATCCCCAGAGGTGTCGAGCAGCTTCATCAGCGCTGGCGCGCCCAGGGTGCTCCTCAGCTTGTCCTTGATGTCAGTGCCTAAAACAAACAGCGCAGTGTTCTCACTGTACACGATCCTTCCCCAAAGCCCCAGAGGGCAGGCGATGCCTCCGCAACTCACCAATATAAGCCTCGGTGTCACCGATATACATTTCAATGCAGTGTCCTAACATTGTCACAGAAAACGTATCGTCTCTTTTAAGGCCAAGTGCCTGTCAAAGAAATTTAGGGAAAAATACATGTAAATCAATATACAGACGCTTCCATAGATAAACATATACTCCTGAGAAGGGAATAGTTGCTAAGTGTTTAAGCAGCCCTACCGTGTGGAAGTAGTCGATAGCACTCTCAAAATCTCCCATAAGGCTGTGAACATAGCCAATAGCGGCATAGGTAGAAGCATTCTGGGGGATGAGAACAAGGGCCTGACGGTGGTACTCCAGGGCCTGCTCATACTTCCTGCAGGGAGAAACCATCTGTCAGTACACTCGTGTTACCTATACTGGAATCGACCATGAGTGTACCCCTCAAACACTGCAGCAAGGGTGTATGTAAGAGGTTGTAATCATTCTTATTTCTATAGCATGTTAAACAGCTGAGTGATAAAGTACAGATGCATGTGCAGCAAAAGGCAGCTGATGCGTGTACAGAATCAGAGACGCCGAGCCTAGAAAGCTGCACAGCCCAGTGCAGTGTACTTACTTAGAAAGCTGCACAGCCCAGTGCAGTGTACTTACTTAGAAAGCTACACAGCCCACCAAGTGCAGTGTAGTTACTTAGAAAGCTACACAGCCTACCCAGTGCAGTGTACTTACTTAGAAAGCTACACAGCCCAAGTGCAGTGTAGTTACTTAGAAAGCTACACAGCCCACCCAGTGCAGTGTACTTACTTAGAAAGCTACACAGCCCACCAAGTGCAGTGTACTTACTTAGAAAGCTACAAAGCCCAGTGCAGTGTACTTACTTAGAAAGCTACAAAGCCCAGTGCAGTGTACTTACTTCAGCTTCCGACAAACGTGTCCCAGGTTGTTGAGCAAAGGCTCCCATTTATCCACAGTAACCTGTTTAAAAAACTGACATCACCTTACAGAATAATGAATGCGGAAATCAGTGGCTTGGGGGGGCGGGCAGCTCCATAGTTTCACAAGGATGCTTACCTCATTTCCAATGGTCTTAATCTTCTCCATTGCATCCAAAAACAGCTTTTCTGCTGCCTTCCAGCTGAAACGAGTGGCAAAAGCAAATCTGTATATTAGAGAAGCACACCAAGTTATGGCTATAATCATCACACGGCTTTATTTGCGATGAGACTCACTCTCCGTTCTGGAAGGCCACCACAGCCACCTCGTGTATGACGAATGGATCCTCGGGTGCGATGCTGAGGGCCTGGCTGAAGAAGCGCTCGGCCAGCTTGGAGTTGTTGGTCAGCCCGTACTCCAGGCCAATGTACAGCATGGGCAGGTGGCACCTGTGGTCGGGGTCAAAGGTCACCGCCTATCATGCGCTGACTAGGGGGCCATAGCCTGAGTTACTCTGTGTCACCTGTCAGCAGGACATTTAATGCCAGTTACAGTGCTGTATCACTGAGATATTATTTCCCAAAGGCTGCTCAGGACCGTAAACGTCCTGAGAAACCTACCCCTTCATGAGCTGGGCCGCAGTGAAATAGGCTGCCATAGCCTGATCGTGCTCACTCTCCACGGCAAACGAGTGTCCGTACGCAATCCAGGCTGGGCCGTACTTCCTCTCCAGGGTGGTGGCTTTGCTGAAGGGAGAAACCACGCATTTCTGCTTACTAAACCCCCCCCCCCACTGCAGTACACTGCTGCCCATTACTGTGGAATGGTATTGTTTTCACTTCAGCTTTATTTTTTGTGGTGATATTGGTCATTAAAGTCTTTGCAATGATGATGGAAAAAAAAAAACAATGAATGCTCTGTCTGTGGAGTTTGTATGTTCACTCCATGTTGCACAAGCTGTACATCAAAGACATGCAGTTTTCTGAATACAAGTCCCTAAACTGGCCATGGTGTCTATGCGTACATGTGTGTGACCCTCTCAGTGGTCTACTCTCAGGCTTGTGTCCTATGCTGCCTAGTTAGAAGATGGATGGACGGATGGATAAATTAAGGTAGCTTATGTCCCTCCGAAAATCCTTACCTAAGGTACCTCCGTGCATGCTCATTTTTGTGACCAACCATTAGGTAGTAACATCCAACAGCAAACCAGGAAACCTGAGGTATGATGAGCAAACTTATAAATGGGGCACTTTTGAGAAGACCTTTATAAATCAATGCAACAATTTGCAGGAAACACAGGAATGGAGAGTGAGATTACTGTGCAGTTATATGCACAATACGTGTTTCACAGCCTGCCCAAGTATGGGCTTCTATTGTGGGTGATAGTGAAAGAGATCTACTTACCGGACTGTTAGGATACAAATCCACCAGTTTGTGTGAGAGGTAAAACAGCTCTGTAGGGGTGAGAACAAAACCACTGTTTACAAATTCTGTCGGCCCTTCACACAGTGACCCTCGGCAACACAGGCACAACACAGTGACGCTCGGCAACACAGGCACAACACAGCAAAACTACTGTTTACAAATTCTGTCTGCCCTTCATACAGCAACCCTCGGCAACGCGGGCATCACACAGCGACCCTCAGCAACACAGGCACCACACAGCAACCCTTGCAAATTCCCACCCCAACAGTACAGGTATCTGATCTCACCGTTGGCTTTACTGAGCTCCACTAGAGTTCCTATGTGTACCGGTAGACAGTTGGCATGGAAAGGGTCTTTTACCATCACCCTGAGCAACAACAGACAGAAAGAGAACAGACAGATTTCAGATCATAATACTAAATTACTGTTAGGAAGCTATCGGGTGTAGTTATCAGGGTGGGTATTTTCCACTTACATGGACGTAAGCTGGTAGCACATTTTGAAGTCACAGTTGTAATAATGTCTCTCTGCCAGAGAAACCACTACGTCCAGGTTGTCTTGGAGACCATTCACTGTGTCTGGGACAGTAATCTCGCTGGGTTTGTTATACTGTGAAAAAGATACAAAAAACATGTCAAGCCATTAACTAGATAATAATTAGATATACTTTAAAGGTATCAAAACAATCTTTTTCTTTAGAGTACATTTGAAAGTCTGTAAACAAAACTGATCTTAAGCTCAAAAAGAAGTGACTAAACATGAGAACATAAATGTACAAATGACAGGAGGCCATTCGGCCCATCAAGCTCATTTGGGGAGAACTTAACTAATAGCTCAGAGTTGTTAAAATCTTATCT
>JAODKC010000038.1:16311428-16322672 GCA_026777985.1 Mormyrops attenuatus
TATACATACATATAAATATTTATATATTATTTATATATATATATATTTTTTTTTTTTTACAAATATGCAGTTACAATGTTTGGTGCCACTTTACAATTAGGCTCCCCATATAAAGGGTTTATGAATGGCTTATAACCTGGTTATTAATTAGGTTGTAACACTTTGTAAATTATTAACAGACAATTTTAAACAAGTTATAAGTTTTCTTTTTATTGATGAATTACTACCATTTACAAGTGGCAAAGGGACCCTTATTGGAAAGTGGTACCAAATGCTTTGCCTTTGTAAGGCAACACACAGCTGCACAACACCACATTAAGAATGCCACAAGAGAGCTTAATGCTGAAATTACAGAAGAGTACCATCTGAAATCAGGCTCAATAATCTTGGCTGCTTGTTATTCAGTCTGTTCAAACATGGTGCATGGTCATAATTGCTTTTTTGAGTAGAGGTAGAGTGTTAAGATAAATGTCAAGTAATAGATTTATGTATTAACTGTCAAGTGTACTACCACCATCAGTATTGTGGAAATCTAGCCAAAGTCTGTTTCGACAGTTGCACACCACCTAGCAAAGAAACTCTTTAGTCTATGTAAGCATGTCCGATCACGCATGTTGCATGCTAAAAAGTATAATACGTTTTAAAATTCCTAGAAGACTAGGCCAGACTTTCCAGTGTTAGCAGAATGGGTGACCACATATTAGTAAAGGAGCAGTGAGACTTTCTCACCTTCTTGAGCTGTCAGCATGTGATAAGAGGTCAAGAGGTCAAAAGCCTCGAAGCAGTAGACGTCAAGCTTTAACGCCTCTTTGTAGCTGGCAGTGGCCAGTGGACGGTTGTCCATAGCATCATAGATCTTCCCTCTCAGTAAACAGATGGAGCTGCTGATCTGGAGAAGAATAAGATGAGACATTAACTATGGTCCAAAATTCAACTAATTAATTCCAAAAGTCAAGTGACGTCACGAAAAAAACAGGTACAACCAAAGTAAAGATTTTCTGCAAAGCAATCTTTTTAAACGAATAAAACACAGGAATCTAAAACAACTGGATGTGTTGTGAATCCTGATATGCGAGAGCTCTGTAAAACAGAATTTGCACTTTAGTCTGTGACTATCTCTTCCTAGCATCTCCGCTGTTTGATTACTTATATTCCCCATTTGTTTGGTGGTTTGTTTTTCTTCCTTTTCTTTGTTTATTTATTCACTCTTTCCTCCATCCCATGCTGCTCCTGACTGTAGGCAGACAGTCAAGTGTTTAAAGTATGTCTTGCAAGGTCAATGTGATACAGGGGGGCCCACCAACCAAGAGAAAAAGGATTTGCTTTGATTT
Organism: Mormyrops attenuatus; assembly: GCA_026777985.1. Taxonomy (NCBI): domain Eukaryota; kingdom Metazoa; phylum Chordata; class Actinopteri; order Osteoglossiformes; family Mormyridae; genus Mormyrops; species Mormyrops attenuatus. The sequence goes on from JAODKC010000038.1 coordinate 16,312,760, forward strand.
GACTTGACTTGAAAGTAAGAGTTTAGATCTCTGCACAACAACAGACATCCCACCTCTCTGGGAAGTTTCAGGAATTTCCCGTGATTGGACCGTAGCTTCCAGACACCCACGAATGATGAGCAATATCCAAGAAAACTTTTGTTCTGCTATTCAGTGGTGGTAAAATTAGCAAGGAAGATGATTTACTGCTACAAACCCACCCCATCTGGTCAGCAAATTTTACTGCCCCCCTCTAGCTCCGGTCAGCAAATTTAACCGCCAGCACCCCCTAGCGGTAGCATTTTATATCATCATACCATACAGATATTACACCACAGTATTAGGGTTGTAATGGTATTTGTGTTCTATTAAGTACATAATTATCAGTTCGTTGCGCAAAATAAAATGAATGAATATATTTACTGACACAGGTGAAATGTTCAACATGGAAAACATTAGGTTAACTGTGGCTGCTGTTAACAGTCAGTCACAGTCGGCGGTTTGGGAACCTTTTGATTTTCCAATAAAATACACCAACACCAGAGAGAAAGCAGCTGATAAGACCAAGACTGTCTGCCGGCTATGTTGCTGGAAACATGTCCAACGTGAAAACTCAACGGAGATGATCATCCAAGTGTGTGTCGCCAAAGCAAGGCAGAAACCACCTCGGCAAGTTAGTGTCCCCATGGGATTTTTGCCAGGAAATTCAGGCCGAACTAGAGAGGTGTTTATCACTATGGATATGAAATCATACTTGGTAGTAGAGATCACTGGATTTAGATGAAATTTACTTCATTGTGATTGTTATGATTTACAATATGCAAATAAGTATCTGCTAGGTTTTGTCATAGACATGTTGACAGATACATTGTCTTTGGTTTACAACTGTTGTCTTTGTGTTTATAATTTTAACAATTTCAAAACTAATTCTATTTTCCCTGTGGTTCCGAAATTGTACTGAACCATGAACCTAAACCTGCGGTTTATACCAAACCCCCCCCTACCCGGTATACAGTATTTGGAAAAGAACCGCTGTTTCAATTTTTCCCCAATAAAATTTGCTGGGGTGGGGGAGGAGGGGGAGGGCGTGTATACGGCAGTATATAATATTACCATAATACCCCCCACAGAAACCCCCCGGGTGTCCCTCCTGCTCCCTGAAATCAATATACCTATGGTGGGATGCCTGCTACAATCAGAGCTTCAATGTGCTTTAATCAACTCTAAAGTTCTACAAATCGGCCTTTGGCCCATTACGGGTGAAACTGACAATGCAAGTGATTCATAAGAGTCAATCGTTGATACAAACCAATAATAGGAACCTTATTAATAATCGTAATGCCGTTGATATTGTGCAATACTAATTAATTTGTTAGTTATTATTAGTTACCTAATTAATTATAGAATATATAAATGAAAAGATAAATAAATTAAAGCAAGAATAAAATCACAATCAGTCCACACAGCAACTGCAAAATCATTCAGAATGCAGAGATCGACCAAAGCAAAAAATCAAACTTCAATGTAACAAGGGTGTTTTGCTGCACTCTCTTCACGGTACATAGTAGTATAATTTTTAATAAGTGTTTGCCATTTCTAAGAGAGTCACCTAGCTAAAAACACACAAGATTTACTTTACAAAACTACTCAAATCATCAGATTAACATGATGAAATGTGTTGTGGTTCTTCTAGCATTACTCCAAATACTGATTACACCGTATCCAGTTATATACCTTTAAGGACAGTTATCATACATTGTACATATCAGCTTGCCTGCATTCTGCAGTGCATTCTGCAGTGTGCTTTCAGATGATCATCAGCAGACTTACTGAAGCAGGGGACATGCCCCAGTCTTTGACACACTCTGTAATGGCACTGTCCTCCTTCACACTCCTGTCCAGCAGCTTCTTACTCACAGGTTCTTCCATGTCCAGAACATCGAGTGCTTGCTGATACTCCTTAGCAGCATACTAGAAGAGGAGAAGCAACAACTATTTATCTCAGTGTTTCCCAAGCTGGTCCTCGGGGACCCACAGACAGTCCACGTTTTTCCTCACAGCCACTGCCCAAAGTCAGTGAAGGTACTCCCAGAGACACCAGTGGAAAATAGATAACTTTGTGGCCAACTTTACTAATGGCACAGGCTAGGAGTGGTAGCTATTTGTGGAGAGAACTTTTTGAGTGAATGGGAGAACATTAAGAGAGAAATTATTGATGATTTATTGACGTGTTTTTCCCCTAGTGAAAACTTCAATTCCACCTGGTTTTATCAGCCAAAAGATATATTGGTTGAGCTCTAGTGTAAACATGATAGCTTAAATGTAATTCCTCAGTGGCAATTCTTCAAATACATTCTCTATTAAATGCAGAAGCATCAACAGACACTACCATAAAATGACAAATCCTCACCATGAAAAACTGAGGTGAGGAGAGTTCTTAAAAATGTAATTATCAATGTGAAATGCGAGCTTCTATAAAAAGATGACCTATGTTTTTGTCAGCATGCAGTTTAGTTAGCAATACTCACATGGCATCTTGCTGCAAGATACTGACATGCTCCATATAGCTAAAGGAAAAAAATGTAAGTTACAAATAGAGGCAAAAAGACATCAATAAAGAAATGGAACAATATATCAGAAGTTAATCTGACATGCATGGAACTTTAAATTACAATTTTAACATATCTATCGAACCAAAACAAAGATGGTCAGCACAGAGGAACAAGCTCTACCTTATCTAGCTTCCTTGAGCGCAGGGTATGAGCAGCTCTGTGATACTGGGATGTAAGATAAAGGCACTGTGCTAGCCAGTAAATGTCCTGGGGGTCTTCTGCAGACGAGGTATTCATGGGTCAGTCCATTTAGCAAACAGAAAACATCACACAATCAACATTTGGAACAGCATAGGACACTCCAAGTCCCACATTTAATTTTACTTCATCACAACACAAACAGCTGATTGGAGTGAGCAGGACAGAAGTCCCTCATCAGTCTTCCAAACTGCTTCTCCAATACAGGGCTGAGGTGGGGCCTGGAGTACATGCAAGGCAGCAGAGGGCGGAGGACTGAGAAACACTGCCATAGGGCACAAGGTACGGAACAAAAGAAGCAAGGGTGCACGCGTGCGCGCGCACACACACACACACACACACCCCAATCGGTCAAAATGCACGGTGGGAAGAAATCAAAATTCTAGCAGGAATCCAGCATATTATGGGGAGGACATGCAAACTCTGAGTACTAATGGCACTCAAACCACATGGTGCAAAGCTACACTGTCACGCGCTAAGCCACTATGCCGCCCCACGGCGGAAAGGTGCAGAACCGAAAGCTCACCGTGTGATAGGGACGCAATTTTGTCTGCCCAAAACAGAGCGCTCTGGTACTGTTGCTGCAAACAGAGACATCAGGTAAATGACTGAAAACTATCATCTGTAACAGATAAGAATTTTATTAAGTCAGCCTAGTATTATTAAAGTTATTGAAATCACATGGGTAGTAGAGAGATGCACTGAAATACATTGAACCGTGTTTATTTCACTTATTTGACTAAGGTATTTGAGTTCTGGGATTTCAGTTAATTCAACTAATCACGCATCTAAGCATAATCTCAATCATTTTTATTCCCCGTCCTAATGTCAGTTCCCGGGACATCAACATTAATGCAAAGAAAAATGGATGGAAAACCAACCGACCTACCAATCTTCTCAAACTGATATGACTGACAGAGGCCTGGTTTAATAAATCAATCGGTAGGAATTAATATCTCCTCCGCGAACAGCCTGTCGGCTGTATTTGACTTTGATTCTAGGTATTTCACACCGACGCTAATTTCGGCGACCTAAGAGGTTCTGGGATTTTCTCACACAACTCCACCATGAACTTAAACCAGCCGTCTCACCTGATCGATATAATGTCGCACACGCTTCCGCAGTCTGTCAAGATTCATGGTTAATTGCTTTTAGAGTTCCTTCCTATCTGAAAACGACTTAGACTACAGCTATGTTACAAAATGGGACCATAGTAGCTTCTTTGTGTTTATTCAGTTCATTTTCTTTTCTTAGATAAACGTCGCACATTCATCAACAGTGCCCGTTCGGAGTCCCGCGGCTTCTCTTTACCGGCAGTGTTATAACGAAAAGGTTCCGATGGGAAACAGCAGGCAGCCGCATATTGGTTCCGATGGGAAACAGCAGGCAGCCGCATATTGGTTCCGAGTCCACAGCGCCCGTCTGCGATTACTTCACTTACCCCGGTCATCAAAAATAAAAATGAAATTAAATAAAAATCACATGAAAATGTGAAATAGGTGTGCGGTTGCGTGAATGTGATGGACTGTCTTGTGTCCTGTGTTGTAAGCGGTTGAAATATGTATGGGTTTATGGAAAACGGTTGTAAATATGACATCATTCAAGTTTAACTGACGTAACTAAAGCACCCGTGCCGCCTGCAGGTGAAAATGTAGGATTACATATAACAGATTTCTGTCACTCAACTGAAAACGACTATCTGCAATATTTTGTAGTAGCTAAAACACTTTTTACGTGAATTTGCCCGTTGATTGTATCTGTCAGCAGCATAAATGGATCACAGATTTGCCAATGAAATAAAAGACTTGCATGTAATTCTTGAACCTTGAAACAGCATCAACATTCATTTTATTCATGAAACTATATTCCTTTATACATGATGGAAACTAGAACAACACAAGAGATGTGTTTAAATTCACAATAATTTTTCATAGTTGATTTAATGACAGACAATATTCAGCACATAAGTTCATAATATGTTTTCATTGTACTGTGAAGAGAGATGTCTTGATTCCCCATGCTTTTTGTTTCCATTTTGATTTAATTTTGTGTGACGCGTGCCCAATTATCTAGAAAATGCTGCAAATTCATAAATCTTAATTACTGGGAGAAGAAATGTGGTTTTTACTCTTTGCCGGCATAAGCTTCTGAAATATGACGTCAGGGTTTCAGAGCACTGGGCTGTGAGGGTTTCTGTTTTGAAGGCATCGCTACTTGGCAACGCTGCTGTGTTTTCGAGTCTCTTGTGTCTCCAAGTAGAGATTTCATATCCCTTGGCTCCCCTTGGCTTTGTGTTATTGTGTAGTCCCCGTGGACCCCCATGAGTGCCCTTTTTTTCTGTTGTCTTGTTTTATTACGCTGATATTAAGCATGTGAATTATGGACAGTAAAATGCTCTTCATCTCTCAAAAGCCACATGCAGTGAGTGGTGGTGAGTGAGTGAGTGAGTGAAACGGGTGGCCCCCAAATTAGCTATAGTGTGTCTGTGATCACCTGTCAAAAGACTGGAGCCCTATCTGGGGTATGCAATGCCTCAATCTGATAAATGTTATTGAAAATATGTTCATTCATGCACCTTATCAAAACACAAGCCTAGGTTAGGTCCTCATACAGCGGTATTGCATATTTAATAAGAGAAGAAGCATTGTTTTCCTTGATGTCTCTGCCTTAAAAACACGAGCTGGGGATTTTCCCATGAGACATGAATTCTTTCCATTGTGATGGAAAGTGACTAAGGTAACAGCCCCCTAGGGATGCCGGTGTTTAGAGCTGTATTGCTGTATCATATTTGAACAAAACTACTGAAATATATTATTATCAGGGTTTATTTATTTATTTATGATATTTTTTAAAGCAGCAAAAGTATTCAGTGTTTTTCAATGTAAAATTAAAAAAATGTAATGTCAAATGAGTTTCCATGTTTTTCTCACCCTGCAATCCTGACCAGAATAAAGGGTCAGAACAGACGAAGGAGGGATCAATGTTTTTCGGATTATTTTCCCAGCGACAAATGGGGGCCTGTAGCATACAGGGGCCATGGGACCAACATCTATTATTTTACTGGTTAATCATGACAGGGGTGGGGAATGATATCCATAAAGGGCCGCTGTGTATGTGGGTTTTCGCTGCAGCTCCCTAATTACATTACTAAATAGGGGGCAGATTGGCTGACGAGTCCTCACACCTGGGTTTGAACAGCTGACCTAAAGGTTAACCCCAAAAACCCTGCTTACACACCGGCCCATTGCGCATAAGATTGCCCGATTAATAACCTGATGCATGATAAATAACAGCTTGCTGGAAGCTTTTCCAGTACTTTTCAGCTTGTGACGCTACAGTTTGTGGCATTCCCACCCACGTATGCACTGCTGTAGCATGGGCATACTCTGAGGGGAGGGGCTCATTTTATCATTTTCTGACATAAACCCAATAACATGTAGCTATGCCACAATGACTTTTTAATGCTTTTAAAAAGGCTTTCACTGCCCCCACTGTACCATTCATATAGCTTTATTCTTACGACTAACCTACAATACTGAAATAAAGTGCTGTACAATAAGGGACCACTCCAGGTCTATCTGATTGTTCCCAGCAGGGGTGCATTTTTTTGCCATCTTCAATCATCCAACACAAGACATAACCGACGAACTGTTTGTTCCACAAAGAGTGAGGGAAAGTGCAAGTGCAAAAAGGCCAGGTGGCCCAGTTATGCTGACAGTTAAGAAGAGGAACAGGGCAACATATTAATTACTCAGTGGTGTAAACTGTAAGTTTATTAAGAGACAACCTGAGAGCTCTGGGATAATTTTGAGGCATCCATCCACATTCTAAACAGGCAGCAAACGGTACAGGATGTGCACATAAATCCATCCATCCATCCATCCATCCATCTTCTAACCACCGCTGACAGGATACCAGGCAAGCACAGGGCGCATAGATGCACACACAGTTATAATTAATTTAGAGACTCCAATTAGCACAATTACATGCTTTTGTACTGTGGGAGGAAACTCTAGTGGCCTACAACACATAAACCCAGTGGATAGCATTAGCCCCAGATCAAGGCATAGACAAACCAAGAAGCTGCCAAGGGCCGGATCTGTACAAGGGTGGCCAGATGAAGTCAAGAAAAAATTATATATATATATAATTTCCAAATATATACTGTCATTTAGAAATAAGAATAATTACACAAAATTAAAAATAAGAACAAAATAAAAACATACACATTAAATTGTCCATGTGCAAGCAGAATTTGTATCGTTGTTACTCCCCTTTACACAGAAAAGATGGGATTCAAACCTACAACCAGGAGGTTTGAGGCAGCCGCATTACCCACTGAGCCACCATATTGTAAACCAAACTTAGCAACATCACACAGGTAATTCCTGAGACATGATTTCAGCACTTAAAGAGTTACAGTACTGTACTATCACAACAAAGCTGAGCAGTGACCTTCTGTTAGGGCAGCCGGTGATCCTCCGCGGGGCAGCTCATGGCGGTGCCACATGCGCGGTGCACATTCAGCTTCCAGACTTCGCTGCGTGCGCCCGGGTGGCCTCGTGTCTGCCCCCAGGTGCAGAGTCACCTAGGCGTGAAGGATAGGAAAAAACTATAGCGAGGACTGACATTAAGACAGGAAACAGACATAAAGATGTACCAGCGACACAAACATGTGCTGCAGAATTCAGGTGTTCATAAAGCTATCTGTGATCTGAGCATGTGTTCCAGATTGTATGCATTAATTAGTTTGGTTAGGTAAGCAGGGGCCTGACCTTTCAGTTCTGTCTAATTGAGCAAGAGAATTTAAAAATCCACCCTGAAATTGAACGGAAGCCAGTTAACACAGATGAGGTGGGATTTTTTTAGATCTGATTACACTTCTTGCTGTGGCATTTTGAATTTGCTGTAGGGCACAGAGTGTGATTTGTGCTTCCTGAGACTACAGAAGTACTGAAATCTGCTATAGACAAAGGCTTACATTATGGTCTCTCTGTCTTCACCAGTAAGAAAATGCTTTAGCCTGGAAATCGGTCTGAACCTTAGGAGGCATATTTGGGAGTATTAAAGGGTATTCAAAGTTCTATGTGTAAAAGGCCTGTGTCTAAAATGACCCATAAATTCTGAGCTGATCTAGCAAAGTTAAAGCCAAAGGTGGATAGTTCAGGTCCAGAAAGTAAAAATCCGGACCAAGATTTTCTTTCAAACAACCAGATGAGTATAAAGAGTTACAGAGTACTCAACTGGTTGGGTGAAACACAATCTTGGTTCATATTTTCACTCTCTGGACCTGAACTATCCACCTCTGGTTAAATCTGACTGACGACGGAGTGCTTTGTTATTGGTGTAATTGCACTTCATGGATAGGGCTCCATGACCTCACATCTACAAGGTTGTAGTGTAAATGTCTTACATGTATCTGTGGGAGTTTCCTGTAGGTCTTGCAGTCATCTCACAGTCAGTTAATTGTCTTTCCACCGCCCATAGTATGTGAGTGTGTGCCACGTGATGGACGCTGCCCTGACTTGTGCCCATCGCCTCTTTGAAAAGCTCCAGTCTCACCAGGACCCTTCAGTAGATAAGCAGCTATGGAAAATGGATGGGCGGCTATTGCAGCTTTTTTTTAGAGAGGTTTCGAAATATCCACTTTTACTTTTTCAAGGAGGCAACAGACAGTGTGCCACTACATGATTGATTGCATGTTACTGGCATGGGAATGAAAGCTAACTTTACTTGGCAACGCAGAAGACGAATACTACTGTCGTCAACATCATGTCTTGCGAGATACCATATTTCACTCATATTTGGGGCAGGATGACTGGTAGCAGGAGTGCTGGATCTGAGAGACACTCTTTCCACCATCTCAGTACAAGAATTCCATGTCATCTGACACATAAACCATCCCAATGTCATTTGACATCCCTTAACAACACAAACGCTGTTCCTTCCAGGTAAGCCTGCAACATACTGTACATTATTACAATTGCTTTCTGCAATAGCAGATGACTATCTATACAAACATTGATTACTCACTTAATTTGTTTGATGCATCCCCCATCATGGACAACAGAAACAAAGGTTTAGCAACAGCCTTACATGGTGCGATGAGGTAAAACACGTGCAGACAGTCCTGCTGGAAAAAAAAACGGCTTGACCAGCATTTGGTGTGTTACTGCATGATTTATCATGGTTTAGCTGGTCATACCAGCTTATTATGGTCATTGTAGCTGGTTTATCTGGCCACACCAGCATGGCCAGCTGGTGACCTAACCAGCTAAACCATAAAAGACCAGCAAGAGCTGGGACATGGCAAAACCTGCTACCATCGAAGACCAGCTAAAACCAGCTAAAACCAGCTACTGGCATATGCTGTTTTTTCCAGCAGGGAGGGGACCCATGCAGCAGACTGTTATGTTTAATATCAGCTTCTGAAGTTTGTACCATATTCCACAGAATAGTTAGCAAGCAGCCAGGTCCTACTGGAAGACAATAACCCATTCCAAAGAAAGAAGGTTGTAAGTTCATTCATTGAATTGTTCCTGTTAACATGATGACTCTTACATCCCCAGACCTCATCTGTCTATAACAGTGTTTTTACTCATTTTGCTCCCTCTGAGTTCCCAAAACATCCACACCAAGTATTTGGTGTTCTTGATTGGCTAGGAGCTGTGAGGGAGCAAAACTGTGGATTGTCTGGGGGTCCCTGAGGACCAGGTTGGGAAAAATTGGCCTATAGAGCTGACAAGGAAAGCAGTGGACTAACCAGGAAAACATACAGTGTTCGCTGGAAGCACTATAACATGGCGTTCAGACAGCAGATTTCAGGTAGTTGTGTGCCACTCAGTAATATGGCTGCTTAATGGCACTAAACATCTCCTATCAGGTGTGTAATTGTCTGCGGCCGGGAACACGGAGGTCGTACGCAGCCTACTGCTCTGCTATGAGGAGCAGGCAGCTTCAGTTATTGAGGGACATCAGATCGTGTCAAAGGCCAGTTGTGTCTAAATTGGCAGAGGAATTAAGTTCCTTCACTTCAGTTGGGTGAAGGCAGCAAAGACAAATTACAGTGATGCCACCTGCCAAGGCATGAAAATATCAGAGACGGGGGGGGGGGGGGGGGGGGG
>JAODKC010000038.1:16328341-16363238 GCA_026777985.1 Mormyrops attenuatus
CCCCCCCCCCCCCCCCCGTAACTGTAGTATCTGGAGGAATCCCCACGAGGACATGGGGAGAACATGCAAACTCTGCATATGTGGAGCCATGGGTGGAAACTTGAACCCTGATCCCAGAAGTGTGAGGCAACAGTGCTAACCACTGCACCACCGTTCCACCCCCGGGGGAGGGGTGGGGGGCTTTAAAAAAAATCGATCGGGTTGCGGTTTGCTAAGTAGGTGATCTAAACGGCCACTCGGGATCTCAAAAGAGGCACTTCAGTGACCCGAGACCCCCCCACACACACATATCCCTGACGGGGCATATTGTAACTATATGTAAGTGTTTCTAGAAAAAAAATAAATGTTTATTTTTTATAAACATTTATTATTATAAACTTTCTTCTTACCTGCAAGGTACTGTTTTCAATGCTATACTTTTCAATTCAGTGGCTTACACTTTGCGGAATGCAGCTAGATCAACCCAACATAACAGAACATTCCCATCAAGGTCAGGACATGTTTTACGATGACGGTTATTATTATTTATGACCGCAAATGACAGCACCGGTTAGTGTGTTAGTAATGCTGCGTGTGAAATTAATGTCAAAAACCTCCCACTTCGAATATGAGAACGATCAATTCCTGGATGAAAACGACCTGAAACAGAAGACACGGTAGTTTGCTTACCTAGTGGAGAACGATACTTTGTCGTTGCTTGTTCATACGTACCGAATCAGTCTTCAGCATTCAGGTGGTCGTTTTAGAAAGCTATCATTAGAAAAACCAAAGGCCACGGAGTATAACAGATGATGCTGAAACGCCCTCAACTTGAATTAATCGACACCTGTATGCTAAGTCCCAGTTTACAGTTTTTAATATTCAGCTTACTTATATACAAAGACATTAAAAACCAATTCACTGGCGAAACAGGCGCATGCATGCATGACAGGTGAGTAATGGGCCAGTTTACAAAAGCATTGATCGAATAATGCTGCATTGACAGAATACTTACTAAATAAAGTATAAAAAATAATCGAGTGGCTGAACTTGATTATTTTTGCGATAGCTTATATTTATTATTATTATTTTACCTTAGTAAATGACTAGTTCGAGGTTGCCTTTCAGTATCGCCGCGTTTTTTTCAAAATTTAGTCGCTGCTTTAAGTAAGACTCGCACTAAATCGCAAGCCCGGCGCATAATCGCATAAGCGTCTTGCCAGTTCCCCACATTCATTCATTCATTCATTGATTCATTCATTCGATCTGTGGCTGAAGACTTAGCATTTCTTTCCTGGAATGCAGGGGGGGATAAAGCGGTGTGTGACGGTGCTGAGACCGCGTATTTACGTAATAGACAGTCAATCTTTCAGTGCAACCCCTCCTCCTCTCCATCCACTTTCTATCACATTCAATGCGAAGCCAAATCCATGCAATCCCCCCCCCTCTCTTCGCGAAGGCACCACACTTTAGAAAGAGGCAACGATGTCCGCCCTGCATCCTTTTTTTAAAATACAGACATAAAGCCAACCGAATGGATAACGCAGGATAAATCCATACACGTCCAAAGGGGGAAAATAAGCACTAAACTAGCGAGTGTTGCTTAACAATGAAGAGAGTTTATTTGGAAATTGAGCTCGGCTGTGAGGTTTAATGTGACCACAGTAGATTCGGGTAGCCCGTGTTTTGTTTTGTTAGGGCCACCGTTACGGTCTTTGCCTGGTATACATCCTCTCTTGGCTTTTGATGGTTTGCAGATCCACCCTTCTCCAGAGTGGTGAACTAACAGGCAATGTTCTTTTCTTCGGAAATGCGCCGTGTTCTACCGTTCTTACATTAGTTCTGTTCGCCTGCTGCCTATGCTTCCTCTTGTGCTATACGGACAATTTATATAGTATATTTTTTAATACTGACAACCCGGGTGGTGTCATTATTTATACATAGCCGGCAGAATAACCTTAATTCAGAAGTCTCACGAAATATTTTGCCACGTGAACGAAAACGCCGAAGACTGGGATATTAGCTATTTTTTCTATGGTTCAATTGGTAGCCCTGTCCTGGAGAACTGATTCAATTGTATTATTATTATGCAACCGCAAGGATCTCTTCTTTATCACGGTGCCTAAGCTACTGGATTGCTCTTCGTCCAAATCAATGTGGTTTCTGTGGAGAATTTTCAGCAAAGGAACGCATATGCTGCAGTGTCTTTGTGGCAAGAGTCTCAAGAAAAACAAGAACCCAAGTGGTAAGCCATTGCGCGTCGATTTGTATGTGAGTCTGCACTCGTGTGGATTGTTTATAGTGATGGTTTTCAGATCTGCGATATTATTTGTGCAGCAAGTGAATGCAGGGGGACGGCGAACAAGTTACCCTGTTGAACCGATGTGGCGAGTCGGGCAGCTTGCAAGCCTGAAGCCGACTGAAAAAAGCCCCGCAGCACTACGAGCGGGGTGATAGAAGTACTGAGACTTATCAGAAAAGTTTGAGGAACCTCGGCATTAGTATATCACTTTTTATCGTAATTAAGGTGTTGTGCAGCTGATCTTCTTATTTCACCGTGTTTTGTGTCGTTCTCACTAAACAGGTTTTAACCCCGCGTTGCTGCAGCACCGTTTCCCCTGCAACACCCCATCATTTTCGTCAATTCTCGTTTTTAAGACATGCATTCATTGTTTGTTTGTTTTTTGCTCATATTAATGGGGGTTTCTTGCAAATTCGTGGCAAGTTTTAATGCGTTTTTCTAATTTGTTTCATTCAAACATCCCAAAATCTGTGCACAAATCTTTCAGATACCATCAAATTCACTTTGCAAGCATCTATATTTAATTTGAATCTCTATAGATCGCAGTGCATAGAACTACGGCGTCCTTGTGTCTTTAATTTACATCTTACATCTGCAATCAAAGCCGGGCTCGTCGGATGCGTACAAACTGAAGATTTCTAATCTTTTACAGCATGATCCACCTCCACGATTTTTCAACGTTTCTTCTGAACAGGTCGCCGTTGCGAATGGGGATGTATCAGGTTTTAGATAATTGATTCAATCCTGGTTTCGATAACCTTAAGTTAACGTGTTTGCCAGCAATCACGGGGGTAAAGGAGCCCCGCTCCGGCGCTGGCACTGCAGTGTAGTACATCACAGGTTTTTTTCTTTCTTTACTGCACTGAAACACACGATTGACAAGTCATTTCGCTTGTTTTAGCTGGCCGCCCCAGTACAAGTTACGCCGCAAGTTTGCATAGGGAAAACGGCAACCTTACGAAATACCGCATTTGGAGAAATCGTCGTCGGATGGATGGGGAGAGGGGGGCGACGTGCCGATTGAGGGCTACGGTGTGGATGTCTAGGACCTCCCCTTACAAGAAATGTGCTGCAGCAAAACAACTTCAAGAAGTAGCACTCGGGGGACCCCCTAACTAGTTATTTGCGTTTCAAAACAATGTATAAAGACGCCGCCGTTGTTACTGCAGACTACTCTAGTCTTGACTTTATGACATTACCAGGTAGTGTCTTAACATCACATGCAATATAGCCTATGCCAGATTTGCAATATCCTGCGGTTGAGGAAATCTGCGCTATGGATGCGGTGGTGTGTTGAGAGGAATCAGCCTTTACTTTTACAGTTGATAGGCGCGTTATTAAAACACGCCATTGGCCGGCCTTCGAAGTATCACAGTCTGTCACGTTTCTATGAAAAAATACAATAATACATTTCCCTTTAATCGGAGGATTTTTTAGCCACACTAGACGTCTATAAAGTTATCAATGCACCGAAGACCTTGAGTCTGCACGGCCTTTTCCAGAGCAAATGACGACTATAGCCTCGATCTTTAACGTAAATGTTTACCTTTCTTCACTTTTGGCATTTCTGTCCTGTTCTGTGAATTAAGTCTCTACAGCTGTACTTAATATATATTTTGCAGAAGTGGAATTCTTAATTGGGAAGTACAGCAATCACAGTGTATCATTGAAAAATGTTAGGTTAGGATTAGTTGGGAACTATTATTAATTGTTTTACAGCATAAATGTTTTCTAAAAATGAAGATCTCTAGGTGAAGTCCTCTGTCCCATCTACACCATGACCCTCAGTAAGATCTGACGTGCATAGCCTCTGTCAGAATAACTTTTTTCTTCCTGAATTATCATCTTCCATAGTTGAGGAAGTACCTTCTGCTCCAGCAGATGGCAGTTTCTGATTTGTTGCCTAACATTTTGTCTGGCAGGGGTAAATTCATGCAGTCGGCAGTTAAGGGAGCCTTGGTGAAACGGCATGAGTATGGCCAGTGTATGAGGTGCTTCCGGTCAGCAGAGACGATAACCAGTGTAAGGGAGCGTCACAAATTTCAATACTCTTCTGCTTGCAAATAATAATCTGTGCTGCTGGAAATAATAGTGAGATGATGGTTACCTCTGAGGGTTTAAAGGAACGGCAAGCTGGAGGACAGGAGATCAATACTACCAACACTGAAGATTGTTTCATATAGTTATTCTCCTTTATCCTAAGCGTACAGTAATGGTCCAAGAATAGTGTTTAGTTTTGATTTACAAATGGTTAATCTTTTGAAGCATGTCTGCTTATGACTGTGATAAAGTGTGTTGAATGGTACCTGTGTGTCTCTTCCATCTGTCAAAAAAGAGTTTCGCTGGTGGGTGCTGGTTCACACTGGGATTTGGACGCTAAAATCATATTTACACCCCACTTTTCCATTAAACTTGGGTGACAGTGCCTGTGTCATTTCATGACGGTTTGCCCACTTTGTTTGGTTTACATTTACAGCCATGTCTCTCTCTCTCTCTGTCAATCTCTTTATCTCTCTCTCTCTCTCTCATCCAATCTGGCAGGGTCTGTCTGGCTTTTCTTCATATTACAGCCAGAAGTTTTGTAGTGAGACTTCTGGTCCTCTGTATTTTGTACACTTAACATGGGCATGCCCGGCCCGCACGGAGGAGGTGTGTCCCCAGTTATGTTAGAATGGAGTGTCAGTTGACCAGGGTGATTCCTATTGTTCTCGCCATATGCATAAACCTCTACCATACTGTTTTGCTTTGTTCCCATAACCCAGATACCATTTACACCATTCTCCAGACCTGTCATTTCCTGCCCTCCGGGCATTACCCTGCTCTCTCTTTGTTTTTCTCTTTTCCTCCCCTTGTTTTTCTCTCTTTCTCCCTATCAAAGAGGCCAGCACATTTTTCACCGTTGTGTGGTATTAATCCAACTGTACCGTCTAAGACCGACACTGAAAACAGAATTTTTGTTAATTTATTTCTCGGATCTCCAGGTCTTGTGGTTCTATTTGCTGTGCAAATCAGACATCTCTTTGCATATTTTTCCGATATATTATAGTTAAACAACTATTATAGGTTGTAGGAGAACATGGTGTGTTGCTTTAAATTTTGTTGCAAGTGTTGCTTTGTTAGTACAAACTATGCAGTGAAGATGTTTCTGCTGTTAGCACCTTTAAATGGCTTCTGTGGTTTGGGAGGGCAGTTTTCGCCTGAATAAAACCCCCAGTGATACAAAATGTGTTGCATTATTAATCAGTTTTGACTGTTTTTCTTTGTTTTTAGTTATCAGCCATGCATAACCTAGGAATCTGTGCTGACTGTCGGAGCATAAGGCTTAAAATGCTTCTATCGTTCTATTTTTAAAACCTTCGATCATTAAATAAAGGAAGGTATGGGATGGGGAGTTCATCTCGAAAACCTCTCTATTGTCTTTGGTGCTGTACCTCATTAGCCCATAATCCATATCAGTTTCAAACAGGGTGAAGGGTACGCTAAAAGCAAGGCAGGCGCTGAATGCAAACCTCTTGGGTATCCTGGGAGTTTCTTTTTTTTTAAGCCCACGTGCATTGTGGGAGTTTATTCACTGCCATGAGAAGGTTCAGCAGCTGCCACTCAGTTGTCTCGTAGCTTCTAATTTTTTTTCCAAATTTGGAAAGATCACTGGGATGTCTGCAAGCAGCAGCTTAATGTTTGGAGATGTACGTAAATATATGTGAAACACAGACGTATATAAACAAGTGATTCTGTGCGCAAGGACACTGCCCAGATGGTCAATGCCTTGCAATGCTGCACAGTGTACTAAAAGATACAAAGGGAATTATTTGGTCTTGATTCCTTACGTTCACATGATATTTTACACCAGAAGCCTACCTCAAAACTTTAAATGCATTTTTGGCTAGACATGATCTACTTTCCCTGTGTTTTATATTTTTAAATATTTATTTATATATGCAAATCCCAGTATATATATTATTCCCAGTATTAACTGATAGTAACCTTAGGCATACTATATGTCACTTTATATATATTCTTCTTATGTAAGCTGCAGGAGTCATAAAATATAATCGTATGAATGGATAAATTGTCCTTATGCAGTATTTGTAAATAGCTAACATGCTATTGACTGTTGTCCCATCACTGTTTTGTTTCACCCATTATGGTGATACAGCTAAATAATTAGACGTCATCTGTTGAGAATTGGCCAGTCTTGCTTTAAAAACAATGCCAGCAGTCCATTTGACTACAAAGCGTGTTTGTGTTCTTCCCAGTAGAGTGCAGAAGGAGGCTGCTCTGCGGCGGCAGATGGGGAGTTGTTAAATTCAGCTACGACAGGAGTAGTTATCACTAGTGCGCCAACACTTTCATAAACCGGGTGAATTTAAATCACCGTCCACAGGGAGCGAATTACAGTCTAAGTGATCCAAACATAATCCACTGTGTGCTTTTAACATGAATGTATCCCACTTTTAATATCTTGGCTAACCTACTTTGATGCTTGATACAGTTATTCTCTTTTTACATTTTTTTGTGAATAATTTGCAATGTTATGCACTTGAGATGACTGTCAGGTTCTCCGATATGATGGCATTATATCAGGGCAATTCGGAATCTTACCCAAATGTAGCCTCTAAACGTATCTCCTGAAATTTCTGCAACTTCGGAGGTGGACAGCAAAGCCAAACTCTGCGGCCTAGTGGCTTGCATGACATGCATAGTAAGAAGAATTCTCACAGTGAGGAATTACTCGCTTATTGATTGTTTTTCCCTTCAAATGGGTTCCTGTGCTGGATATTTTGGTGTGATTGTTACATAGTACTCCAACTATGATTGCATGTCCGATATAGAGCTTGTGAACTTGATTTAAGGTACCACAGTTTAAAGGGACTTCATATTCGTTCACTTACATTTTGCCCAGACTACCTTAAATTCGACAAGTTACCCTGATAAGCTAGTAACCCCGTTTCGTCGTAAAGGCCACAGGTTTTCCACAGCGCTTTGATCCGAGTATTGGTAAAAATACACAGTAGGGAACAATAATGTGTGTAAACAATGGTGTACATCTTCACCAGTGTCAGCCTAATGGCAGCATTCTCTGCCAATGATCAGTCTATTTTTGTGCTCCTTCTACATAGCAAAGTCACAGTACCATGCAAAACCCCACGCCAAGGAAGCAATAGACAGGCAGGAATTAACTCTCCTTAACGTGGGCTTGAAAAACTGAATCCTCTGCTCAGAATGATAGAAGACATTCTTGACTGTAACACAAAGATTGCTTCCAGTGCTGATGAGTGTCCAAATGGCAGAGAAGAAGTTCTTGTGATGATACATTTAGTACTGAACCAGGGGGACTGTGCACACACTGAGTCATAGGTGTTCTCTGCCAGCTATCACCGCCGTGACTGTTTTTGACAAATACATTGTTATTTTCCTTACATGCCTTATCACGCTTATTTTCTATGTTCCGCTTCTCCCTTTTGAGAAAACGGTTGTATTTACGTTGTGTTTCGTGTGTAAAAAACAGGTGGACTCAGGACTCAGAAAGAGATCTCCAGTCATATAGTTGAAAGTACAATTCTTTTCATAGTGCTTGAGTGGCACCTATTTATGAGCTGAATAATTTAAGTGATGTAGCGATAGACATTTGGAGAATTGTTGAGTGGATAAATGAAGTGTGTATTTCAGTGGATGGTGTTTCCCTGCTTTGTGCCCTATGTTTCCTGGAATGGATTCCCGACCAGAACCAGCCTTGTAGCCTTGATACCCTTGAGCTGGGTACTTAACCTGAATTATTCTATTAAAATATTCAGATGCATGAGTTGCACTTAACGTCATATTTTTCCTAGACAGATATCCAGCAATATAGATGGTATCTATCCAGAATTTTTCCTGTAAAATCCCAGTAGTATAAATCATAAAAATTATAAGCCGCAGTAGTTAAGCACCAAAATAATGCAAAAGTAATAAACTTCAGAAATGGCGGGCACCAAAAATAGTCGTTACTCTGAAAAATGTGCTCAACACTGTTAATGAACATAAGTGAGACATGAACGACATCACGGACATGTGTAATTATGCTGCATGTCTCTGCAATAACAATTAATGTACAAGAACAATGAGAATCCATGTTTTCTGTGCCTCAGTCCTACATTCTGGGTATGGCGTCTATGCATAACTCACATTTAAAATGGTTCTTTGCCAAAGAGCTTGGTCTTTGACTACATTTCTATGTGGACCTGCATTGTAAACATTCTAAACCCAAATGTAGAATATTTTAAAGTACATTGTTATATAGCAATATGCCATTTAGCTCTTATTTTCAGGATCCAAGGGCACACCATAGACATTACATTATACTGATAACGTCTGAGAATATTATGCTGTCATTTTTATTGACCTGCATTATGATTGATAAATGTTGTTTACATGTATAAATTGCCCTTTTTGACACACTATCACAGTACATTAACCAGCAGGCAGAAACTGAATTAAATATTGGGAATGCATGAGGCTCACTTCAGAGATAACCATAATGGCTTCCTTAATTGTGACATGCTTGGCATATGACAGACATTGACTAAATTAATGCCATTGAAAGTGAAACTGAAAGTTGTTTTCTTGTCCAAGATAAGTTAAATATCCACTTAAACATCCATAAAGTACCAGACTTCCATATTCTCGACTCATTAAAAAATACCCAGTTTTATATTGCGTATCTTGTATATCTTTATTCTGCTTTACAGTATTCTTCATAAAAGCACAGATGTTCTCGATGTTATCAACAAAGCCAATATTACTGTAAAAAGGAACATTATAGTAGAAGTTCAAATGCTGCATTCAACAACAACTTAAGTTAAGCTCAGTCTAAGAAAAGATAAATGTTATAGCATATATTTTAAGTTTATTCATGAAGTCACAACTTTACTAGAGGCCCTTAGCTAGTTCCATCCAGGGCCCACTCTTGCCTACCTTCTCTAAGTGTTGATGAGTTGTGCATGCAGAGAGTTCAGCCTGCATACCACTTAGGTCCTGAGCTGTTATTTTTCCACTTGTGACTTTCCTGTTAACAAGTTTGCCCATTCACCTCTGACCTCCCTCATTGACTGCATGTTTTTTTGTTCATCATCCTGTTCTCTGTAAACTTCAGACACTGTAGCACTTGAAAATCCCAGGAGTGTGGCTGTATCTCAGATCCACCATGAATGACACCAACAATCACTCTTTCAAACTCACTCAGATCAGACAGTTTTAATGCTAATTCACTGGAAACCTCTTGACCCTGTCTGTGTTACTCTTGTTTATTAGCAGTACAAATATTAAGCAAGGAAAACTCCTCAGTCCTTCAGTGCAGCTGCATCTTTGATTCCACAGTCAGTCCCCTTGTGCCTGAAATGGCTCTGTCATCTAGCTTGGGAGAACCTGGCCATTACATTCTTTGAAGTATGTATGTGCGTATATATGTGTATGTGTGTATATAGTGTATATATAAGGTATACAGACGCTCCTCTACTCACAAACGAGACATTCTGAACGGCCGTTCGTAACTTGAAATGTTCGTAAGTCGTTATTCAACATCATTTTAAGGGTATACGCAAGTACAGAGAACTAGGATGCTGGGAGTATGCACGCTACGCTGCTGTGCGGCGGGAGTAGCGACCAGAAGTCGTACTAGGCGGAACTGGAGCGCAGGAAAAAAAAATTGATGTTGCGGACAGGAAATGGGAGCCCAGTGAACACAATATGGACTAATAGTCCTCCTCATTTGTATGTCTGAAAGTTCGTAGGTTGAAAGTTCGTAAGTAGAGGAGCGTCTGTATTAGTATATATAAGTTTGATCAGCAGTCAGCGGTAGAAATATGAGGCTTTATACTTTATTAGCTCAGGTTGTTATCCTATATGCCCATTTACAGATTATTTGGACCACAGATAATTTGGACCACAATTAGCTTGCCTGTGTATAGTTTGTTACAGTTAGCTTGTTACACTGTAACACTGCTGGGTGTAAATGAATTCATTTCTAATATGTAGATCTCAAAAATAATACATTAAAATGTTTCAGTTAAAGAAAAGGAAAAGTTTTTGAAATTGCAGGTTTGCTAAAAATAACTTGAATCTCTGTAATACATTTTGATACTTTAAATTTTTTGAAATTCAAGTGTTGCAAAGAAGTCGTTCATGAAGAATTTAACATGGCTGTGCCTTATGAAGTTCTGCGTCTCATTAAAAGACTGGAACCTTTAATGCTAATGAAGAATTTAACATGGTTGTGCCTTATGAAGTTCTGCGTCTCATTAACAGGCTGGAACCTTTAATGCTAATGAAGAATTTAACATGGTTGTGCCTTATGAAGTTCTGCGTCTCATTAAAAGGCTGGAACCTTTAATGCTAATGAAGAATTTAACATGGTTGTGCCTTATGAAGTTCTGGGTCTCATTAAAAGGCTGGAACCTTGCAGCTGGGATTTTTCAGTAAATTTGTGTGTTTAGAAGTGAAAGTTAATGTTTTGTCTGGCAGTGTAGTGCTTCCTACTGGGAGAACGCTGTACAAACAGAATAATAGAGATCCCAGCACTGAGGACTGCTCTCCTACAAGGGTAACGTCGGCTGTAGTAAGCTCTTGCTGGGCTATTGCCTCGCGGGCTTAATGGTCAGTATCAGACTTTCTTAATCCTGGTCCCACTGGTTATGGCCGATTGTGTTTGAACCACGACATTAATTAATGTCATGAAATACCGACTTAAATGGCAGAACTACTAAAGATTGGAAGGTATAAAGAGACGTTAATTTTGGCTTATTCATAAAAGATATCTACACCTGGCTGTGGGTTTCCCCTGCCTTGCTCTCTGTCTTTCTGGTATTAGCTCCAGGCTTATAGCGAACTGTACTGGGTAAATAGTTTTTTAGAGTGGTTAGGTGGATGAAAGTAGTTTCATTTTAATTTTGTAGATTTTTAAACCTAAATGAACCAGTACAAATTGACATTGGTTAGGGCTGAAACAACTAATTGATAACATTGTCAAAAATTTTGACATTTAATTGTAGAATGTATAATGTTGTATAGTTGCTTTATGTATAGTTTGCGTTTATATAATGTACTGCACTGCTGATAGGAAAGTCATGACCCAAGATTTTCACTCAATAGTTCACTTGTTCTAGTGATGTGACAATAAAAGTGATGTGCGGACTCTTGTGTGCATACGTACTACATCTGTCCACGGCTGCAGAGTCATGCTCACCTACAAAAATGATTATCCACTAGACCAGCAGAGGACAGATGTATTGCAACAGACACATACAAGCAGTGTGCAAAAGGAAAGTTTTCTGAAGAATTTTCAAGTTGTCACTAGGTTTGGCTGTATCACGGTAATATGGTATATCATGGTATTTTGAATGTTGGGACCCCCCCCCCCTTCAGCCCCATTTGGTGAATCTTATCACTAAGATTTCAAAATGCCAGAGTAGCATTGGTTTTGAAAATATGTCAAAATACTGTATAAGGTACAATTGTTAGCAAGTTAAATATGGTGGAGACCGCGAGTCTTTGTTTTCCATGCCTCTTTGTCACTTTAAACAGAGTTGCTCTAGACTCTGTAATGTATATTCAAGTCAGATTTGTAATAAAAACTCTTCATGTTTTTGTAAAATAAAGCATTTGCAGTTTTCTTTAAATACTGTGTTTTGGCCCAGCTAATCTATTAGTTGATCACATGATCACATTATTAATCAGTTACCAAAATAATTGTTTTCTGCAGCCATAGTATATATATGGACCCTAAATAATATTTTTATTTTTATTTTAGTAGCACCTAGGTAACCATTACTTATTAGCATATTCAACTGGCTAAGACCTAAGTACAGTTTCAGACATCCCACCTGATTTCAGGGACAGTTGAGGGTTTGGTGCTGGCTAGGATTGTGCGGTTTCGAAATTACCCCCCACCCCTTGCTCGGCTAGTTTTATCTGGTAATACCGGAATAGCATTTTTAAAATACCATCAGAAAACCACATACCATATATAATGTCTGAACATTTAAACGGCAGAACGACAGATTTCTGGTACATTGCGCATCATTTGTGGGTGTCGAGGAGCTGCCGTCGATTCGCGGGAGAAGCGGGATGTCTGCGGTTTTAAAAAAAAGTTTATTTGTAATAATCCATCACACCCAGCTAAAATATCTTCAAAGACTGAAATTATGGGATCATGCAGTTCAGTCTGCTGGGGTATAAAAAAAATCAACAAGAACAAAATAAACTGTTCCCTGAAATGAAACGTAAACTAAAATGTTTTGGTAAATAATGTCCTTTTACAACTGCCGAAAAATTAGGCAGGTTGACCATGTGAAGATGTGGTTTGAGCCTATCGGAGGGACCCTTACTTTATTATTAAATAAAGCGTCCTGTCCTCCTGTTACTTGTAAGTCTCTTCTTCCTATTTCATGATGAATTGGAAATCAGTTCTGCTCAGTTTAGACTGAACTGAATGTCAGTTGGAGCTAAGATAATGATAACAAAAACAAATGCTGTGTTTTGTAAATGCTACAATGGAGAGTTTGGCTTGAGGCATTCTTGGAACTTATTTGGGAATAGAGGTCAGGAGTGAATGAATGAAAAAAAAAAAAATTGATACTTTATTAATCCCCGTAGGGAAATTGTCTTTTACGCCTCCCTCAACTTGCTCTTTGCAGAGTAAGTTGTCCGCGAAGGGCTACCACCTGTAGCGGCGCCCAGGGAGCTGGGGGTTTAGGGCCTTGCTCAAGGACCCACAGACGTGCTGAGGCTGGGATTGAACCAGTGACCTTCTGATTACAAGCACACAGGCTTAGCCCACTAAGCCAAACACTGCCCCTCAACTAAATGAATGTTTGCAGAGATAGGGACCAGGCTGTGGGGTTAATATTATACCTGTGTGGGTGAAAATTCATCTACTTGTCAAACGGATGCCGTACCTTGAAGGGGCTTTTGTGGAGAATGTAGATTTGACAGGCATCATTAAAACATACATGTCTGGGTGTGCAGGAAATGTTCCATCCATCCATCCATCCATCCATCCATCCTCAAATGCTTATTTTTTTAACATGCATAATAGCATTGTCAATAATTAACATAATAGGAGGTACTTATTTGGTCAGGAATATGCAAACAGCTGAAACATACTGAGTGCATAGGTCTGAGAGTGTATATTGTAATGAAGGCCTCAGGTCTCGTGAAATAGCTTCCTGCTTCCCTGTCTCTTCACTACACTGTCCCGTGAGATCAATCAAGCTTCACTGGCTGAAATGAGAGGTGACTAATCTGCCACCATTTGTTCTGCTCTTATTCCCCTGGGGCATTCTGGGATGGCTTGCGACTGACGACGAAGGCCTGTTCCCTTAGTATCTCTGTATAAAAGCACCATACCTAACAACTGAAACATTGTCTTTAACATCGTTCTGTTTAATTTTTTTTTGTGAGGATCCACCAGAATAAAACAGCAGATTGCCATCGCGGAAAAAACGAAAGACAAACGTGCACATCTGGTTATTTGCCTCTTCGGCTCAGCTGGTGTATGGACTTTTTCGGACGCAGTTTATGAAATAGCTGGCACTCTTAACGGCTACCTCCTGCAGATAAAAGAGTTTCTTTATGTGCCTCTGACCTCTTGAGTAAATGTCAGGGCTGTTGCCAAAGTAATATATCTTGGAAGCACCACTGTGAAAATCGCGGCTGTACAAAATGCACAGGTTTGAAAATGATTGTAATTTACTTAATTTATTGCCAGTGTAGAGTATTCTGGTGTAGTATGTGTAATCAAGCAAGGATGTAATAATGAGAGGGACAGGAATAGAGTGGAACGGGGAGTCTGTAGTGCCTGGACTGAAATCGCTTGAGTATATACACAGATGCTGTTTTTGATAAACGATCAGTTAATGTTCCTTTCTGTAAATGTTTGAATTAGGCTTTCAATCCTTAACTTTTCATTATGTTTAAATTATGCTGTTAGCTTTTAAATCATGCCACCCATCCATCCTTCCATTGTACATTAACTGCTTTATTCAGCACAAGATTGGCATTGAGCCTGGCGCCTATGCCCGGAAGTGCAGGCTACAAGGCTGGGGAACAGGCTGGACTGGATGCCATCCATCAGCAGACACGTTCGCACCCAGTCACACGCTATGGGCAATTTGGAGGCACCGAGTCGCCTAACTGTATGTTTATAGACTGGGGAAAGAAAGCAGCATGCGGAAAGCCATACAAACACAGGATGAACATGCAAACTCCACGCACACAGAGCTGGGGGCAGGGATCAAGCATTGGGTTATTGACTGATTTGTCTGGAATAGACAAATATAGGTATATGCCATTTTTTCTGTACTTTTTCAACCAAAGGTCTTGGTTATAAAATTTATTGCAAACGGCACTAAATGTCAGCATATTCCAACACATATGAACTGGAGATGAGGGTCTGTCTTGGTTAAAGAGCTGCTTTACATAATATACTATATGGCCAAAAGTAGGTGCACAACCACTTGCCCAACATCTCATTCCAAAACCAAAGTATTAATTAGAGAGGGCATGAAATATTTTTTTCTGGTCTGATTCTAATACCGATATTAACATTTTGAGTATCTGTAGATACCAAGATCAATCCAACGTTTTTTCGCGGGTTTTGAGGATTAAATGAGATATTTGAATTAATACATTTCAATTAACCTGGCAAACTATCTGCATTTAGTGTTTGAGCACGATAAGGATAGGAAAATATAATGATCTTGTACAGGAAGAAATCCCCGGCCAGCAGGATCTACACAGGTCTGATTCTATGTTTTATTCAGCGGCAACGTTCACAAAAATGAACAGAAATATTTCATAAAGTGAAAATTGTGCAGCCTGTTGCCAAATTAAATATAATAAAGAAATCAATCATAAAAATATTACTGTATACCCCAACTAACCATTTCTAGTCAATAAGTATAAGTCTCCAGTACAAAATATACACTGGAGCACAGAAACTTTTAAGTAGTAAGAAAGAATACAAGTCTGAAGACATACATTTTACTGTTTAGACTTAAGAAAAATCAGCATTAGCCTTACACACATTTCACTCTGCAGTTTTGCTTTTTTCTTCCTTCTGCGTAAAGTACTGCAATTCCGATGTAGCAGCTCCGGCACACATGCATTGCTGAACAACTAGCCGTCATATGACATTCACTTACAGTATGTTTATCGAATGTCGTGCTAAAGCTATAAAAACTGTTTTTCAGGCTAGACGTCTGATGGAAGCTCGGATTGGTTTCATGCTCCCCCGCCACGATCCTGAATTTTTTGCCGGTATCGGCCCAATACCGAAAGTGGATCGGTGCCCTCTCTAGTACTGACATGAAGTTGGTCTGCACTTTGGTGCTCATGTAGCCTCTGCTCTTCTGCCACGGCTTTCTGTCAGATGTTGGACCACTGATGGTGGGATTTCCTGCCATTCAGGTTGTGTATTGATGTTAGATGATCAGTGGCCCACAACTTGCCAACTGCAGTTGATGCTTCCACTTCACAATCACTTTGCTTGCAGTTGACCAGGGCAGCTTGCGTAGGGCAAAAATTTGGGAAAGTGACTTGGAAAGATTTCCTGCGATGGGGCCAAGCAGAAAGGCATCAGCCTCTCGGTGATCAATCATTCTACAGCCAATATTTATTGCAGCATGGCTGTGAAAGTTATGGAGTACTTTGTAATTGGCTTTTACAATTAAATATGTTGGTCAGTTACTGTTTTAGTACTTCGCTATTATAATATTATTATTATATTTTATTCTGTCCATCCACCACTGGCTTTCACAGATTTAGTGAGTTATAAAATTTCAAGTTTTGACCAGGCAGTAGCCCATGAAATTCTGTCCATGACGCGTGGCACTAATTTATGGTCTAAGTTTCAGGGGACCTGCCAGCAGCATTGCTCTTAAAAAACAAGCTGAGCTTTGCTTATTTATTTTATCCTCATCTATGATTTTTTTAGGAGGCAGTTCTGACATTTTGTTTCAGATGTGGAGCATTTCTCAGCCTATAATATAATACCATATCCACTGCTGTATTATTACTTTACCAACTATAAGGTTACAAAACAGCGCTCCTATTCATTGGAGGAAAAAGCTCCCAGAATTCCACATCTGCCAATCAGAAAATAAGCCTAAGCTACCAACCTGGTGAAATGTACCACAGACTAAGGTGTCTGTAGGTGGGACTCCGGCCCTACAACTCCAGCACCTGTTCATTTGTAGCTGATGGATTAAAATTAAACAAAGGCTTGTTGGAAGCTTGCTCTGCGCTTTCTGTGCTCGGTGCTGCTCAGTTTCCTAGAGATCCCAGCAGCCCTGTGATTCATTTTGCTAATGCCGCCATAGTTGACATAATGTTGCTTTTCGGATATTTATGTCTGTTTAATTTAAATGTTGTGTTCACCCTGAACTCCTTTAGAACTGCTGTTTTGTAGCTGCCTGTGAGCTTTCTTTAATGTAAAGATGTGAAGATTTTGTTTTGCTTAAATACATGGGACATTTTGTTAATGTGAGAAGAGATGATGGTTGTTGGACAAGGTGACTGATGTCAAAAGAAGAGCGCAGTGCAGCTGAAACATGATATTTCGGCAGTTATATATGCAGTTGCAAAGACTGCACTATAGGTGGTATAGTTTACAACAATAACAATTGCAATGTTTATATTCCTAATCTGAAACAGACGACCTCATTGAAATTGAGCTTATTTTCAAGTAAAAGCCCTAAATCGTATTAAATTACAAAAAGTATGAAAATATGTGGAGGAAATCCCAGCCAAGTTGAACAAACTGCCATCTGTTTGCCGCGCAAACTCCTTATAATGCTGTACATTGCTACCGGTTTCTCGATGGGACGGCTTGACGCGGCGTGACCTCACCCACAGTGCCTTTTTTCCTGGGGGTGACGTCATGTCATGCTTCGCCGTGTCTATAGAACACTTTAAAATTGGACTGTGGCCTACGGAGCCTACCTGGGTCCAGCTGAGAAATAAATTCGTAATCCGTAGCCACAGTTTAGCAATCCGTGCACATGGTTTTGCAATCCGTACCCACCAGGTTAACGTTAGCTTCCCAGGCTGTTGGATAAACCTTGTGTCCCTTGAGACACCCATGTCCAGTTCTAAAGCGTCAAAATAAGGTGAAGACAATTTAGTTTCCAGTTACTGTCTGGCAGGTGAGCAGATTTCAGAGCTAAAAATCGGGATAATAGGTGCCATGTTTGTTTCATGCACACGGGTATGTAATCTCCATCAGAGTCACAGTTTAACACTTATTTTAAGTTGTAGCACTAATGCTAGTGCTGCACAAAGAAGAAAAATAATTAGCACAACAAGTAGGGACCGGATTGCAAAACCGCGTGCACGAATTGCTGAACCGTGGGTATGGACTGCAAAACCGCGTGCACGAATTGCTGAACCGTGGGAACGGATTATGAATTTATTTCTCACCTGAACCCAGGCGGGTTCCGTGCTGTAGCAATGAATTCATTGGGAAAATAAATAAACGCATATAATTCATGTTCTGTATCAATGTGCTATTTTGGCTGCATCCTCCATAATAAGTATTCTCTTATCAAACCAAGAGTGAGAAATGTTTGTTTGTGGGCATTAATCGCGGTACCGTGGTGTGTCTTTGATCAATGTAGAGTGTGCCTTTGTGTTTCTCCTTATTTCTGTGCCTGTGCTCATCTGCGTCTTAAAATATTGACACCTGTCCGGCACAGAAAATGAGTAGTTGTGTGTCGCGCTACGCCACGTTTTGAAGCTTGAACTACTGATACTCCTCTGAGTAACTCACATGAGTATTTATCTGTTAACATGAGTAACCTTTTCTCCTGCTTGTGAAATCCCTGCATCATGACCTTTCTTTGACTGTGTTTCATTTTTTTATTGAACTCAGGAATCACTATTGTTATGAATCAGTCAGGGTAAATAATTACTTTCTGTTCTAATGACTTAATCATACATCATTAAGGTCCTTGTGAAGTCTTTTTATTTTTCATGAAAGCCTGGCATACCAATGTGAAACTGACATGTCTTTAATAGACTCCTGTACCTGTGTTCTGTAGGCATTGTAATTATTGAGACAGCTCTTAATTATTTGTGACACCTAAATTAAAATCAAGCATTGATTATGCACAGTGTAATATCAGCTTTAGAGATCCGTTTTTTATTCTGATGCGATTATCAAGCTTTTCGAAGTATATACAGGCTTGTCATGACTGACGTGAGAAACACGTTTCCGATCCTTGAGTTATGCATGTCTCCTGCTTTGTCGTGACTTAGAACCATGGACACCGAAGACAAGCTGGGTGTTTAGTCATTTTGTTCTTCTTACTTTAATAATTCTTCATGTGAAACAAAACATACAGGATGAAGTATTTAATTATAGGGCAAAGGAGTTGGGGAATTTTATATCCCACATACAGATATCTATTGTTTAATCAGCTTTGGGTGACAATGCAGACAAAAGTGAAATAATGACACCTCAGCATGTTCAAAATGCGATATAAATACCAATAGTGAGCATGTAAGAGCTGCAGGATAAAGTGCAAGTAAAAAAAGAAAAAAAAATCACACACAGACCTTCTCATTTCCATTTGACAGGGGCTAGCTTCACTATTGAAGTGTTTTTGTTTGGTATCAAACAGTAGGAAGCGCTGGTGTAAGTCAAATCACAGGTAATTAAGGGACGTTGTGAAGAACCCGAAGCGGCCCTCAGCTGAACAGACTATGCCGGCGAACTTACAGCAGAATAGGAGAAACTCTTGCCTGGATGCTCTGAGGGCTTCTGATCTGGCGAGACTTGGCCTCCTTGTGGCAGTGAATGCCGGCAGCTCTTGTGAAGAAAATAAACACATTCTCCTTGCTTTTAAAATCCGCAGAGTTCAACTTTTGTGGATCGCGCTGCATTCAGAGGTTTAGCATGATTGAGCGGCGGTGTGTGTTATAGCCAGAAAGCACTAGCACTTAAAAAAACCAATTAAGGGACAAGTCAATGTGCACATTATGGGATGGTTGTCACAGTTATTGTTAATCAGCATTTCAAATATAATCATTAAATTTGCTGATTCAGTAGCAGGTGAATATGTAACCTACATGAAAACATGACATAACAATACAGAACCGACGTACAAAATAACAGAGCCAATAAAGTCTTTGATGTTATTGATGGTGCACTAAAATGTTTTTTGTACTCACTATTATACATTAAAGAGCCAATAGCAATGTTTCCAGTCCCTGTATCTATAGATTAAAAACGTTTTATAGGGACAGGTATATTATACACTCTTCGTCTTTGTTCCCTTTTGCTGCATAGTTGATTTAAGCCCTACTGCAGAAAGGAGGGTATCTTAAAGGGATACACTTGCGTCCCGAAAGCCTTTTTGTATCATACCAAACAGTATGTAACTGATCAAGGTTATGCCATGAAGAGGTTTAATGTCTCAGGTCTGGGTTCAGTTTGATATGCTGAAGCTAATACTGTCACTGCATATACACATTTAATATGGTGTCTATGAATGCAGGTGCCAGTGAGTGTATGGGGCTGTGTCTGTCCTTGGAAGTGTTTTAGCAAAGCCAAAGGTTAGCAGTCCATTGTGATGTGTTTTCATGTCAGTGTTTAATTGCACCGTCATGGTTTTGAATCTGTAGACTGTTAATTAGCGTTTGCTTTTGATGAGGTGATGGAATACTCGTTATATTTAACTAAAACTCTACTGTGGCTAAGTGGGCTGCTCTGTGGCCTCACACTTTCTGGGTTCTAATCTCCCCGGTGTGTGTGTGTGTGTGGTCCAGATATACCTTTCTTTGTGGGGAACAAATGTCCCCACAATGTCATGAATCCCTGTTTTTTCTAAGAAACAGTTTCCTGATCCCCATAAGGAAAAAACCTATATTTTCTAAAAATCTGTGATTGCAATGAAAAAACTAAAAATGCAAAAAACTCTTATCATTTGTTTGGTTACTTATGGTTATGGCCAGGACAGGGGAGGGGTTACGGTTGTGATAGTTAGCGTTAGCATTTTTCCCATAGAAATGAATGGACGGTCCCCTTAAAGATATGCTTACCGTTCTGTGTGTGTGTGTGTGTGGCTTGCATATTCTTCCCATGTATGTGTGGGTGTCTTTCCGCTGTCCCAAGGCCTGCAGTTACTGATCTCTCTAAACTGGTGATGGTTTGTGAATGCCCTGCAATGAATTGGCATCTCACCTGGGTTGTATCTCAGCCTCGTGCCGCATGGGATAGGTTTAAGGCCCGCTGTAACCCTCACCAGCACATACAGTTAGAAGATGGATAGATGTATTGAATTTCTATTAACAAACAGTGTGGTCTGTTTTTGTAAGCAGTGTAGACAATTAGAGAATGGATGGATAAATGGAAAGGTGGCTTAGCAGGTAGCCGTGGCATTGGTGGTGTTTTATACCTGCAGATCTATGGGTTTCAGACAGAAGTCTGAATGTTCTCCCCGTGTTTCTCTGACAGTCCAAAGTGCCATGTTACTCTGGAGACTCTAAATCACCCTTATTGTCCGAATATCCTATAACAGACTGGTGACGAGTCCAGAATGTACCTGTTTATGTCTTGTGCTGATCAGAACTAACCTTAAGCATTTAGTGAAGATGAACGGATGGAAAGCCCATTTTTCTGCTGATGTAATGAATTTCATGAAGTTCCTGATTATTATTGACATGTACATTAACAAGTAAACAAAAGAAGGGCTATTGAATGGATACATCTTAACCTTCAAGTAACTGTTTAAAAATGTGAACCCACCAGGAAATTGAATTCCTTTGAATTTCCTTATGATGGTCCTGTTAGGTACCATTAAGAGATGGGCTGCCTGCAGAAGGGTCCTTAATATTTCACGATAACGGCATAGTATAGGAAGACATGCAGCCCAGTTATGGCATTAGCAGTACACTGGCGTCCTCCCTGTTCCACGGCTCTTGTCGACTTCGGAGAGCCAGAGGGAGTTCACTGGATGTGTCTGTGCAGTGACTCCCTCAAATCCTTGTTTAGCTGTATCCATGAGCATCCATGAGTATGCCGACTGCAGTGTGGCACACAAGATGACGAACAGCATTGCTATGTCATAGGAACATCCTGTAACAGCTTATATGGAAAGGTGGTGATTGAGACCTTACAGCTGAAGCTCAGGGGGGGGGCGTGTGGCTTCACATCCTGTGTGGCTTCCAGTGCGCAGAGCTGGCCGTCGGTTGTGCCGGAATGCGATAGTATATACATTTTTGGTGCAGTGCAGTAAAGCAGTGCTGCGGCGTCGCCGTTCTCGGTGACAACGTGCTGTTCAACGTTCCTGAATAGTGGAACAATAGTGGCTCATTGTGATTAAAGCGAAAATGATTAGCTCCGCAGACCCCCATTCATCCATTAATGCTGACGACTTCTTTTTGTTGGTAGCGTTCCATTTTTTTTCCTCGCAGCTTTGTCAACACTTTCTGCTGACCTTTGGAGATCTCACTTCCCTTCCCTTCCCTTCTCTTGTCCCCTCACGTCGAATGTACAGCTTGCCCCGTCCACATATCCTCGCTCCGGTGGAAAATCCATTCTCTTCCAGATAATGGCTGCGCGGCAATTAACGGCACTCTGGGTATTTCCCAGAAAGCTCATTGGGGGGGGGGGGGGGGTCTTATTTCTATCTATATTTTAACAGTTTATGTAATTAAGGTGTTCAGTGGACTTCTGGGCCTGGAACTGTAACCAATCGCTGTGTCTGGAATAACCAGCACTTCACCTGAAGATATTATTAATAAAAACCTGTAGCCTGCATTGGTTGTAAATGCATTATTATTTGTTTCACTGTTTGCATAATGCTGTGAACAGTGAGGGTAGCTTCAGGCATGTACTTCACAGCTACTTTAGCACAACCTTGGCATGGCAGGGCCTGGTATGTCAGTCAGTGTGAGCGACATTTTAGGGACTTTAATGGCATAGTGTTTTCCTATGTATTTATAGAATGATCCACTTGTGGATGGAAGGTGGGGTCTCCTAGCTGTGTGGTATTTTAAAGAACAAGTGCAGTGTCATAGTCAAAGTCAGGTTCCGTTAAATAGAAAATGGACACAGACAGCTTTGCAAAGATTATAGAACGGCACATGCGTGGCGTCTTGAAAACTGAAGATGAAGGTGAGTGGAGCATTGATCTGACCGGTGATGCGCACAACGTTCAATGACTCTGTATCCTGGTAATGATGAATTACGAGGACAGTGTCCTATAACAAAATTACAATAACAGAGTTGAATAACAATATACTTCTAATTTCCATAAATGGTGTTGCCTTGATATAAAATTATTCTTATTTTATAAAATTTTATGCATATTAATAAAATCGCTTTTCAAGAACAAGGATACATAGAGCATACTTATAATATAGTTACAGTGGTCTATAGTGATTAATTTGTAAATTCCAGCAAGAATGTCAATTCCTTAATTTAACATTTTTTTATTTGTCATGATTGATACTCCACAGATCCTTCGTTGAAGGGAGGAAAATTTAATTAGGCTTTGATGTCACTGTTGAGGCATTTTGTTCAATACCTTGCATGTATTGACCTGACTCATTTTGCTCGTAATAAATTTGCTGAGCTTGTTACATTGATTGGCCCTTACATGGCCTGCCCTGTTTGATATGTGTCAGCATGTTCACTGGTTGCGCACCATACAAAAGTTTGCAAGGCAGATAATTTGTTTATTATACCATGTGTTGAAAAGTTACAAATCCGAACACATTGTTCTAGCTGTATGAATAAGTCATTAGTTGCCACAGGAGAGCTAATGCTGGTTATTGCTGTTAAATCAGCACACGGTTAATTGTTAAGGTTCCTTGTAGATATGAAGATTCTTAAAATGAATCATATATTGTAAATCTCACATGCGGTGTGCCCTAAAACCATGCTTTTGTTATAAATATGACTAGAAATGTCTCTCATTTTCTCTTCTCATTTTAACATTTATAATTATAAATTGTTATATTTCCAAGAGCATGCAAGAGTCCCTAAATACTTTGATGTTTACTGCCTGGTGATTGGTCAGGCACTGAAGTGACCGGATAGCACAGGAAGTGACCCATGCGGGCACGTATTCATGTCGACACAGGGTAAGCAGATACCTGGGCTCCCCAGAAACCTGGAGTATCGCGAGTATCTCACCCTGTTAAAGCTGGGTGGATCACAGTGCCCCTTACCAGCCCTAACGGGATACACATGGCAGGGAGCAGGGACCTGAGGATCCGCAGGTTGCTGGTGGTTAACTACATTACCACTCCCACCCCCGGGTCTGTATGGTGGGCCAGACTGAAGGTATACCAACTCAATCTTGGAAGCCAGAGAATGATTCTGGATGCTTCGAGCCATTTAGTATAATAGTACCGTTCATGGGAAGAACGACAACTGTCACTTCGAAAGCCATCGGAGAAGAAGCTCTGCTGATGACACATTGATATTACTTTAAAGAAGAAGGCACTCTCTTTACCTGGAAGATGTGCTTCTCCACAAAACCAGCATCGCTGGTGCAGACAAATGCCACAGATGTTTGCTCATGCGTGAATGTTAAGAGCGTATTAAATATAATGTAAGCTGGAGTACAGGATTTGTCATTGTTTGTAAGATTCTATTTCAACTCTTTTATCTAATTACATATGCCTATGTATATTCTTATACGGTATACCAGTTATGTATGTTATTTTGGTAAGATTTTATCTTGAGGAGGGGTGGCACAGTGGTGAGGTTAATTGTTACCAAATTGTGTGGTATGTGTGTGTGCCCTGTAGTGGGTTGGCACCCCATCCTGGGTTGTTCCCTGCCTTGCAGCCATGGCCTTCAGGATAGGCTCTGGACCGCCCACAACCCTGTATAGGATGGTGGTGTGGGTGCAAATAATGTAGTAGTACACTCTTACTTAATGTATTAATTAACCAGGATCTAAGTGTTAGTTACATACAGTACTGATCATTAATCAATAATGATGGTTTATGTATTTCATGCAGTTACTATATTTGTTCATGATTTGTTATATTTGTTCGAGTTACTTCTGCCCCCTCAAGTAAAGTGTTATTACATTAATCTGCTGTTTGTTATTTTGTTCTCTGTCATTAGCTGTTGGTCAGGGAATGTTGGTCAGGAGTATGATCAGACAGATCCTCTTACTGCCACAGAGAACCTTTAGCGGTTCAGTTGGTCTCTTGCTTGGCAGCCTTGGACCGAACCATGGCAAAGCCTTATGCCGTCAACCCAGCTCCCGCCCAAGCACCCCGGCCCGGCACCTCGGAATGCACGCAGCCCCAGGGCCGAACCTCCTGACAGGCACTGCAGTGGTAAGCTGATAGGCACTTCAGACTGCCACCTGCTTATCTGCTGGCTCTCTGCATCACATGCCCCACTGAGCTCTATACTGTCATACAGAGGCAGAGCTCAGATCTTCTGCATGGTGGGATTAGAACCCAAGTCATTCCATCTCTGGCTGTTTTCTCCAGTGGGCCATCCACACTAGTCGTGAATTGTGACAGGATGAGCCATTAACTCTTCAAATTCTTTCGAAGGAATTGTTAGCTTGTGGTACCTGAATTACCCTCTGCTTTAGTGAATAAGCTAACTGAGCCTTTACATTTAGTGCCATTCATGCCCAATGGCACATTAAATCACATGTTGTTTCTACTCTATCATTTTGCTCTTTATTACCATCGGTCAGTGTTCAGCTAGCACTCTGTCTTTCACTCGTATAGGTGTATGAATATCTCTAGTGTCTCTAGAGATGAGAGCGGTGGATCTGTAGAGTTGTCTGTTATCATAGCTGTGTGCTGGAAGCACTTTTTTAAAGTGCCCTCATTGTTT
Source organism: Mormyrops attenuatus (assembly GCA_026777985.1). NCBI lineage: Eukaryota > Metazoa > Chordata > Actinopteri > Osteoglossiformes > Mormyridae > Mormyrops > Mormyrops attenuatus. Next base: position 16,353,478 of record JAODKC010000038.1, read on the forward strand.
GGGGGGGAAAAAAACAATGCAAATACAGAAACCCCAAACGAATGAAGTTAATTCACTCATTTATCTTTTAATGAGCTGAGAAATTAATGATATTTTGGCATGTTTTGCAGTGTTTCCTAGTAGTAGGACCATACTCTTCAGTACCGCCTGGATGTACTGAAAGTCCAACCTAATTCTTTGTGTTCCTGGGCCGCTGCTGGAAACAAAAGCAAATTGTCTGCTAAAAGCAAATAAATGTAGTAATTATCACTGTGTCAGCCTGCGAGATCTTCTTTCGCTTGCTGTCTTACGTGCATCTGGGTGCCTTGTTGCGTTTATTGTTTGAGTGGCGTATGGCTCAGCAGGTTTGGGACCTGTGCTTGTGTTCAGAAGGTTGTAGGTTTGAATCCTGTGCCCAGCAAAATGATCCTTTCCCTCTTGGGCACCTAACCGTCCAGATGTGCTGTATGCTAGCTGACCCTGCATTCCCACCTGCTATACACTGGTTCTCATGTGTAGTTGTGTATCTGTCTGAGTGGGGTGTGTGATAATAGGGTTGAATGGAATGTGTCTATTACGCTAGTTAGGGGTGGTACAGTCCAGCCCCTGATTCCCTGCCTGTGACACCTCGGCAGGAGGCAGTAATGCACTAAACGGAATGGGCTGTCCTTTGTCTCACACGCTGTGCTTTTCAGTGTCATATGAGTCATCTTCACATGCTCCGGGAGTGATAGAGAGCGTATAGTTATGGGCAGCAGTGCTCTCTGCTTCTCCGGATACTGTGTAAAGTACTGTGAGGTGCGTGTTTTGAAGGGGGGCACTGGTGGGTTTACCTGCTGCATCCGTGAGTGGTCTGAAGTGGAAGTCGCTGTGTTTACGCTCTGATGTCATAATCATGAGCCCAGCACTTGCCTATGGCATTCAGTCCTGAATGGATCCGTTTCTCAAAGGACAATAATGAATAAATGAACAGCCTTTCGGTCGTCAAAATAAAGGCCAACACAGTTTCCCTGTTACATGATTGAGGGCAAAATGTGCCCCTTAATAGCTAACCTCCTCTGACATCTTGGTTCTTCTGAGCCCAATTTCAGAATAGAGTTGGATTCAGAGCTGGAATCCTTTGGATACTGAGTGCAGTAATGAGGAGGGTTTGATCTGGTCTAGAGCAGCATGGTTCTGTGACACCAGTCCCAGATTCTAGCCGTCGGCCCTACACGTCGCCGCTGAACAGCTCGCTGACAGAACAATAGACATCAGATACGTTTCTGCTGCACTTCTGCCCTTTATCTTTGTTGTGATGTGTGAAAAGCTTCGTAATGATCGACAGCTAAATATAACCGCCTTACACAAAGCTGCCATAGCAACAAAAGGATGTTTGGAGATGAAGTTTAAGTGCATAATTGCCTTTGAAATTCTTTTGAATGAGGGAATTTTGCCTCCCGCACGAGCTTCCATTTTTGGCTCTTTTTTTTTCCAGGCAGAATAAAACATCTGTGGAAGTGAAAAGAAAAAAAAATAGTTTGAGCGAGGCGCCGTAATAAAAACCGAATTCCCGCTTGCCGTCGCCATGCATGTCTGGAGCGCTAAGTCATGTGACACCCCCTTCCTCGTGCTCCGCTTCGCTGTAAAATGACAATAAAGGCGAAGAGTAACCGGCACCAGCTTCAGCGTAAAACACCAGCTGCTGTAAACGCGGGCTGCCGTCACGGGAAGAGCATCGCCGTCGACTGCAGTGTATCTACGGTATGTGGCAGGGCTCCAGTGAGCGGCGACTCCACGCTGGCGTTTCTGTGGCCCAGCTGCGCAGTTGTTCTTTTATTTTTTGCATTATGATATTACGATATTTCCCTAATCCCTACTTATGTTGCTACACCCATGTGGTTGGTTTTCTTACAAGGGGTACCTTGCCAAAGGCCAGGTGCCACACGCTTTCCCTGCAGCCGCTGGGGCGGTTTTACTGGCCCTTCACCTACAGCAAGCAGTTGGCGCGGCTAGCAGTCTGCTGAGCATCGGTGTCCTGCTGAACACGCGCTCTGCCTCCCGCGAGTGCAGCTTCTGCTGGTTTACCAGCCGCGGCTAACGCACTGAGTCACTGCTCCTGTTGTTATCTTTACTTCCACAGCAGCCTCCTAGGCTTATGCTGGAGTAGCATGAGAAGAAAAAAAAAGGTCAGGGAAATGTAATCATCTGCAAACCTCTGGTGAATTGGCCTCTAGCTATAAGTGCTGTTAATGTTTAATTAGAAAAACAGATCCTTTGTCTGGACACTCACCCACGTGTGTGTGTGTGTGCGTGTGTTCTGTCAGGTAGTTTGCTTACTGGGGGCTGCAGTGTGTGCTTCACAGGTCTGGCTTGTTCCTTATTATAAGTCGTGAGTCGCAGATGACTTTTCGCGAGGAAGATTCGCAGTGGCTGTCGGCAGACTCTAACATCATTTGTTTTGACTTGTGACATTTGGAGTAAATCATTCTAATCTCTAGTTGATCTCTGCTCTTTCCAGTCCTATGGTGCAGTGGTTTGAGTGTGTGAGCCTGTGGGTTGCTGGTGATGGGGGTGGGGTTTTGGGGGGGTCGCGGGAGGACACTGCGATGTTTGTTTATAAGAGGAGATTGAGCTGCCATAAGATTTTTAATGTTTCTGCTGCAACCTCTGCATTATTCAGCATGTTGACAAAAACTGACCTTATTGTTTGGGTGAGTGTCTGATCTTGGGGAATTTAATACATCTGTTCACTTTCTAACCGCTGATTCTGGTCAGGGGGCCTGGAACCTATCCCAGGCAGTGTAGGACACAAGTCTGGGGTCTACCCTAGGTAGGTTGCCAGTCCACACATACACACTTACACTCTATGGGCATTTAGAAGTGCCTATTAGCATTAGGGTTCAGACCCCTATCCACATAGGTGCACGCTAACAGGGCTACTTACTGAGCCGCCATGCCTCCCTGGGAATTCACTACAGTTCAGTATATTAATGTCGACAAGCATAATGGAAAACAAACACTCGTTTATCTTGTATGATGTGTAGAAAGCCTTGAGACAGAGAATACATTTGAAAGTCAGCAATGATAAGGTGGCTGGTTACTGCCGTATACTACAGGATGTTCTAGATTCTAGAACATTCTTAAATCTCCATCACAATGACTGCTGTGATGGACGCTCATTTGGACTGAGGTCCTTGTTTTGTGATTGACCCGGCTTCAAAGTAGAAGTATCTGGCACCAAATGTTATTTAGGCTTAATTGTTGCTTTTTCAGCGTACGACTTTGTTCTGTTGGGAGTCTAGTTTGTTGTTTTATCCTGTCGGTGTTATATCTCCAGGTTTTGGTGAGGCTTTTCCAGCTTCTCGTTGCTGACTTTGCAGTTTTGTGCGCTGATTTTCGGGTTCTCAGTTTTGGTTTCTTGTGGTGAACTGTCCATGAGTCAATAGGGATCATCTAGCAGAAGACTTGGACTTGTGCACAGATTGTCTGGTCTGGGGTCTCCTCTTCTGGACTGATCACTGGATTTTACCTGAGCACTTTGAGTCCTGGTCATGACAGCCTAGAGCAGAGTCAGTCTGATTTTTCCCTTGGAAGTTGGTAATTAACTAGCACTTAGTGGTCATGTCGCATTGTAGCTTGGAAGTGCGTTTGGGCAGCTGAAGTAAATGGGTATACGTGTGTTGTGGCATTGGCCTGTTTTCTGCAGCCCCTGATGTTTTGTCAGGCTGAACACCCGCATGTCAGTATTGCGATTGGTGCCAGGCTTTATTTACTGCTAAGATGATCTAATTTCACGAACAAGGGGAGATGAAATTACATTTGCCAACCTGGAAGCTCCAGCGATGTCGACTGATGTACAGCCGAATGTCAGAGAGCATAGTGTGTTCTCTAGCTGGTAACGTTGGGTAAAGAGTAATCAGCTGAATTTCTGATTACATTTAGGTTTGTCTGGGAGAGAAGCTGATGCTTCAAAGCAAATTGAACCGAGAGTTAATCTCTTCATTCACTGATATAGCATTGAGACTTTCTGCAGGGCTCTGATCAATAAACCAGAGTGCAAAATTTTACCCCGAATAAGTTCACAGGTCTGGTGGCCATATCTGCAGGTTTGTAGTCTGCGTGAGTCTAACTGTCAATGCAGTGCTCATGTAGGTTCATATTAATGACAATGCATCCAAACAAAGTACGCTCTTGTAATGCAAGGTAACATTTTTCATTTCTCGGTAGCTTGGTGTCTGACAAACACCTCAAGTATTCACCTTTTATGACTTTTCTGAGAGCCTTAGAGATTCTGAGAGCCTGAGAGATTTGAAGGAAGAAAATTGGCAGTGATACCTTTGCCTTGCTCCTAATATTAAAATTTGGTCAAAAGAGGCTTTCTATAAAGGAAACTTCAACAGACAAGCTTGTCTATCTTGTGGATGCTACGATATTCCCCTCTTGTCTATTCTTTACAATTTTCTTTTATGTAACTGCGCCTTTTGTTGCATTAAAATATCCCAGCTGCCACTCCTGATTGTCTCGTGGATTTAGTGCGGCGTAAATCTCTTGTTTCTGATTTCCCGTATAGCTGAGTCCAGCGCTGCGAGGATTGCTGTGTCACCACGTACTCTTCCTGGTCGCCGTGTGCTCGTTTGAATGTGAAACAGCCGGTGCTGAGGTGTCATTCTGTTCTGGTGGATCCGCCTCCCGCATGAACTCCTTTTTTTTTGGTGGTGCCGCTGATGGCCGTACCGACAAGCCGAGGCTGCGTCTATCAGGGGCCAGCGATGAGGTGCTACCTCACAGAGCCCCTCCAGTCGCTACGGGCCTCCTCACTACTAGGGACAGACCAGCAGAACAAGACAAGCACCCCCCCCGTGCTTGTTTGCATAGCTATGAAGACGTAATACTCACCCAGACATATAAATCAAGATGAAGATGTAGGGTGTGGCTCAGTGGGTCAGGATGTTGTGCCTGCGATCGGGAGGTTGTTGGTTCAAATCCCCAGAGCTGGTGCAGTGATTTTCCCCTTGGGCCCCAGTGCAAGACCCTTAACCTCCATTTGCTCCAGGGACGCTGATTCAGCTTTCTCAATTGTGTCACCCTTTGGATAGCAGTGCCTGCTAAGTAAATGTACTTCCTGCTGTATTTATTACAGAGCTCATGAATGTGAAATTGAAATCTGTTTTAGAGGAAGGCAGAAGGGAGGATGGGGCACATTTTAAAGTTAACGACAGCTTCAAAAAGAAGCACCTGATCAGGCATCTGTTTACCAAGCAGGTTCCTTTTTTTTTGCTTAAAGACAATTTATTCACAGAAGTCAAGTTTCATTTTGCGGTGCTAGACTTTCCAATCTATTCGTCTATCAATTTCCGCTGTTAAGGCAGGTTTTCCTCCTTTAGGACGGCTCAAGAAGTAACCGGTCATGAAAACTCGATCCTCCGTAGCATTGCAGGTCCGTCGTTTTGTGATCCAAACCTTTGCCGGTCGGTCCGAATGAGCACTGGCTGCCCTTTCAACACGACACTTACCGCCTCGTTTTTTTGAAAAATCCAGGCCGATCAGCAGAACTTAAGACGTCCGGGAAGCGTTGCACCCTGCTGCCGATGTGGAGAAAGCGGCTCTAAGCTCATGCTAATAGGGTTAAGGTTCCAACTTGCGTAGTCGATCGATAGCTCTTGGGCCGCAGTTCACCAATGCGACACTGTGGCAATAAAACAAGTGCTGACAGCAAGCCTGAAACCTAGCTGCTGCGCCAGGAGACACAGTATCTGGGAAAAAAGGAGCGCTTAGACAAAGACAGAAACAAATGTCAGTGTGGCAGAATTATTGTTTCAGTCTTGTAATGTGTTCCAAGGAGAATGTACTTGTTTAATATACCCTCTAGAATCGGCACATCTACACTTGTAGATCTGAACATGTGTTTCATGTACTGGCAGCATATTTTAAAGTCTCTGCTGTTCTCCAGACAGGCAGGGCTGGGTCTCTGTGACAGGTACCTGCAGTGTGTTGCTGTGGCCCTGGGTGACCGGAGAATGAGGTAAAAGGAAATCGGGCTGAGGCAGCAAGAGCGAGGTCACGGTCGCACTGCCAGTCGACTGACACCAGTGCGCAGCGGCCAGACGAGGCCATTGTCACCCTTTATACTCACTGGTGTTTCCATTTAATTCAAATGTACTGAGCATAAAATGATATTATTTTAAAATCGTCTCTTGGTACTGCTGTGTGGGTGTTTGTGTGTATAATATTGCATAAAAGTAATCTCCTGTGACACCTTTTGGCATGGCAGTGTCACTCGTATCTCGTGGAAATGCCATTCATAGATAAGTAAAGACCGGCAGATTGTTCATTAGGAACAAATCGTTCGTCGGCCTTTCAAAATAACCCGCAGTCTGGGTGACCCAAAAAACTCAACGCGTTGAACTGGAGATGCTACGTTTTCAACAATTATCGTCAGTGTCTGGGTCATTTTAAAAATAATCCATGAATGTCAGAAATCGGAATTTTGAGTAGGCTGGAGAGATACATATATATACATTGTGTGATTGCTGTCAGTCTTATTTTTAATATGTAAAAGATGTTGCTCTCTACCTTTATTGAACTGTCATGCTTAAAGAGATTCTTACTGGTAGATTCAATACCTTGTATGCGGCACAAAAAGCGATGTGATTTTGGACCCATACTCCAGTAGGAGCAATGTCGCAGTGTAACAGTAGGGTTAGTGACCAAAGTGTTCCCCTGGTAAAAACTAACACACTGCTGTGTAATAAAAATCAATGCAGACACCCCCCCTTCTCCAGGGTAACTCTTAGCTTCTGGGCTAGCATCCAGCTAGGTTCACGGAAGGCTGTGCTGAAATCGTTTCTCTGTCCCCCCCGCCCCCCCAGGGTCCAGCACTCTGCTTGTTCAAAATGACATCACTTGGTTGTCTATGAATTTTTCGTGATGTCACCTGTGGTGGAGGAAACCGTGAGTGGACATGGTGTAGAGGAAGGAGATGGTTGTATGTGTCAGTGTGACATGCATCGGAGTCCTGTAACATTTTCATAGCGAATCCCTACGCCCTATGCATCAGTGGGCAGAAGCATTCATTTGCTATTCTGTCTCTGAAAGTGTTTCATTTTACAGCTGCCTAACGTGTTCTAAAAATCTTGTTTTTTTTTTTTGCTTCTTTCAAGGTGTTAGATGACACCGCTCCTGCTTTGTTACTGAACAACAGCTTGTTCTGTGTTCTATAACCTTTCAAAACCAGCAGTGTGAAATAGACTGTGAGTTATGACTTTTTTTTACAATTCATGTGTTATGTTAATACATATTCATTGAAGTAACTGTGAGGATGTACATTGATTTCACAACCCATAAGATTCACTGATCCCATCTATTTTCTGTAATCGCTTATCCTATTCAGGGTTGCGGGGGGCCCGGTGCCTATGGACTTAAGACGGGGAACAACCCAGGATGGGGCGCCAACCCATGACAGGGCCCACTCACACAGACACACTTTTGGGCAATTTGGTAACTCCAATTAACCTCGGCATGTTTTTGGACTGTTGGGAGAAACTACAGTACCCAAAGGAAACCCCACGACTACATGGGGAGAACATGCAGACTCCACACACGGAGCCATGGCAGAGACTCGAACCCAGGTTCCAGAAGTGTGAGGCAACAGTGCTAAACACGGCATCAATGTGCCACCCCACATTTGCTGATCCATTTTTTCATAGACAGTATTTTTTTGCTTAAATAAATACCTGATGTAAGGCATTTAGCTACTAACCAAAACACATTCAAACCAGGAAACATGAAGACATCTGTATTCAGGTTTCTGTGTAAATAAACATTGTTGTTTCATAGTTTATATTTGTTGAGAAATATGTAACATTATAGATTTTTATGATATGTGTAAAGAGTGTTTTGAGCCAGGGGTTAATGAGTTAATGAGTCAGGAATCAACGTAGTGAGCGCATAGACTGAGTGAGTAAGTCTGTGTTGTGTTAGGGCTGTGACTGACTTTGGGCACATCCTAGTCATTCTGCATTCACAGCTGAGTTTTATAACCTCTGATCTCCAAAATATCAGAAATGTATCTATTACAAATATTTGCATGACTGTTCTGCCTCAGCATCTGTTTGACACGCCCCTCAAAGTGGCATGACAACAAAGTGTCTCGTAATTGTTACTTTGGAAAGCCGTCTGTTTCCTTGGTGCTCAGTTCTCTGTCTGCAAAGTAGGGCCAGATGTCTCTGGAGCAAAGATGACATACTTGTGTGAAAATGTCAGCGTTTGTCCCGTCCAAATGTGTCAAACTTGTGAACAGCGAATGTGAAGTGAGGGAGTCTATGTTCTCCATGTTCTCTCAGTGTGAAATATTTAGGAGACTTATGACAGGGTCTGTTAGGGTCACAGTTGGGGTCAGGTGGTCTAACCCTAATCCTAACCCCTAACCTTAAGTCTGGAATGTAGAAATATAGAAAATATAGACTCATTCCAGAAGTTAGGGCCTTGTAACCGTAGAGCTCCTCCTTAGAACCATGCGATAAGAGAACATAGGTTCTGGGAACATAAGGTGGACTCTGTTACATTGATATTAGCCGAAAGTCAAGAGGAATGTATGCATCCTTGTGTGATTATATGATCTGGGAGGAATATTTTACACATTTGAAATTATTAAAGCCTCAAAATGAACTAGAAGATGTATGTTACAGGAGCTAATTATGTGTTTTTATTTTATTTTATTGTATGATTTAATTTCAACCAATCAGTTCAGTATAAAGTGTCACATTCATAGAGTACTCAGCTGGTTGGTTGAAACAAAATCTTGATCTGGATTTTTACTTCCTGGACCTGAACTCTCCACCTCTGTTCATCAGCATACAAAAAAGGAACATAATCTTTGCACAGGAATATTATGAACCCTGCTAATGATGAGTGTTGTCTTTGCTTACGTGACAGCTTCTTCTGATGTGGTCCATTATTTCTCTGTTTCACGTAGTAACTGAGAATCTGTGAGATTTACAAAAGCTGACCTGCTTTTCCTTTGTTTCTTCTGTTAGTGTGGGTTAAATGCAGTTGACCTCCGCATACCGAAATGAGTGTATGGTTTGATGTTACGGTATGCCGCTTTAGCAGGTACACGCGTACCATCCTTGCAGGAGACCCAGATGTGTTCTTACATGAAGGACATGCCTAGGTTGGGTTCATTCGCGATTTGGGTCGCTGTTATTACTTCTCCAGGAACAGTGGGTCACATGTCGCCTTCAGCTAAAGGGCCGTTTATGAATATTAGTCAGTGCCGGGACGATTCTTGAGGAAAAAGGTGATGTCACTCGCTCAGGATACTCAGCATGTAGCTGGAAGGAGACGCACACTGGCTCATTCCCAAATGCTGCCGTAAAAGAGCCTTTGTGTGTGAAATCTTTGCATGTGCAAGTGTTTGTGTGTGTGTATGTGTGTGGTTGGTGGAAGGCAAGGAATGCTAACTTGAGAGGGGTTTGGCTGTGAATAACGTCCCACATATAAATCTGCCTGTTTCTCTCTATGCCTGCGTTTCAGTCATATCAGGCTCAGTACTTTGCGAGGGGATAACATTTCGAGGGCCTTGCGCACTGTCCTGCATCTGCTATGTCGCTCAGCTTTTTTTTTATCAAGCTCGTTAAGTAATTAACCAGAGCGGAGATGTAGGATTCTGGGCAGAAATACAAAGGTTGGTTAAGAGGGAGACGAGCAGGATAAAGGTGACGGGCGGCGGAGCTCAGCAGGCGTGTGACGAGAGGGTGTGTGGAGTTAAGCGTGTGTGTGACAGGCGGAGTCACGGGATT
>JAODKC010000038.1:16363338-16384380 GCA_026777985.1 Mormyrops attenuatus
CCCCCCCCCCCCCCCCCCCCCCGCCCCCCCCCCCCCCCCCCCCCCCCCCCCCCCCCCCCCCCCCCCCCCCCCCCCACGGGCCCGGGGTGCACTTCACGGGAGGTGTCTGTGTTCAGCACACGTGTGACAGAACATGAAGCAGGCAGGCTGATTTAGAGAAGATGGCAAACTTTGACCCAGTTAAGCCTTTGATAAAGATTCTGGTTTGAAGACGTCCTGCTAATTTCGTTTTTATTTAATCTGACAGTAAGTAATTAGTGGCAGGTAAATTGATTTCGTGTTCTAATAAGGAAAGATTTGGAGTGCTGATGAGGAGGGGCCGTTTGGTATAAGCCGGAGCCTGTTTCTGTAGTAAAGCGGAAATGTGTAGCGAGGCGGTTTACACCCAGAGGGCGTCAGTGGAGGATTTTCCTAAAATCCACTGCTGTTCCCACTTCCTCCCTTTTTCAAGTTTCCTTCCATGAGATAAGATGTCACCGGCTGTATTCGTTCGCTTGCGTAATTTGGGATAAGCGGATCACCACTAACCAGTTCAGGAGTTGATTTAATTTTTTTTTTTTGGGATGTTGCACCCCTTCGGGGTGAGCCGGTCACGGTGCAGCAGCCCCGGCCCCCCAGCACCCGACATGCTCTACATGCAGAGGCGATACAGTGCGCGCTGATGAATGGTGACAGTAGGAGAGCACTTAAATCTGATTTCGGTGGCACATTTCCAGCAAGGCTTTGCGGTTACCATGAATATGTATAGTGTGGTCCCTCCTGACAGCAAGCAGAAGGCAATCGCCTTTCTCGGCATGCTGATCCACTCTCTCTGTGGTCTGAGGTCCCCTTATTTTGTAACCCTTGTAACATTGACTTTATTACATTTGCTTATGCTCACAATATTTTATCACATGTTTAAGATATTTCCTTAAGCTGAGCTTGAGCAACCGTGACTCTGAAAAGATACCCTCTCTTAAGACCACTGGGAGTGAAGCGGAACTTTCCTATAAGTGGAAATGTTCTTCTGAGGACACTTTTAACGGTAACACTCTTTGTGAGTGGTTATCGAGACACAACAAAGGGTTTTGGTGACTCCCATAAACACCCAGCACCCGCAGATAAATTAATGTGCTGTGCATTATTAAAAGATAACGCCTGAATGTGGTATTTATTGCTGGAAGATGCACTGGCAAAGTTTTGCCGCAGAAGGATGCTGGGAGATGGGTACCAGCAAAGTAGAGGTTTTCTCAGAGCTGGTCCTTCAGGTACTGCTGGGCAGTAAATTTGCAAAGGGGAGCGGTGGTGAGTCAGCCCCCAGGAGACCTGCTGTTTTGGGAGAAGGGAGTCGCAACAAGCTCTGTTATCTCCATGGTGACCGGTCATCCATAAAGAGATGGTGACATCCAGACATGTTGGGGGGGGGGCCTTGAGCACCTGACCCTTTTGCACGAATGATTGAATGTGCTTCCCCTCTTTTGAGGTTCTAAGTTCTGCTTCTTGACAACTCATGATCATGCAAAATTCATCTAATAGAACCCCCTCTCCCCCCGTTGGTAAAATTTGGTAAAACCACCCCCTGTTCTAGTTCCTGCCCCTGGAAAAGTCTGTGCGCTGCACTGGTGACATCAGCAGGCAGCTCGCTGGTCTTTCCATGGTGTAACATGCAGTGCTGTAATGACATCTGCGTGAGCCTGGCTGCCTGGCAGCCTGGATGGATGGATGGATGGATGGATGGATGTATGGATGGAAACTCCAGGAGTAGACGTATCACCCAACGGGGCTGACAGCGCTTGGTGGGTGTCTTGACAGTGCTGAGTGACGTAATAGCAGATGTGTGAGACCTGGTGCTATTGGGCCACCCAGAATGCCTTGCTGCTCCCAGCTGAAAAGTATCTGAGGTGCTACATAAATAGATAAAGTGACTAAAATACAGACGATCATTTCTGCAAGCTGTTGTTTCCAATTCTGTGGGTCTGTCTTGTTTTCTGAAGTATACTTGGTGCTCTGCAGAAAATACAAAAGATGCCATCTTGGGACCTTGAGTTTACCACGTGCCCATTCTGTGTAACTCCTAGTATTCCACTGTGTGCAATTATGATCATCACCTCAGTAAGGGCCCCAGTTAATGGGTGTCTGAAAGACATGTGTTCTGGTCTGTGGCCATCTGAACTCTAAGCTGCGATGCCACAGACCGTCAGGCCAAAATTTAGCATCAGTTAAGTGTGTGATTAGGGACTTAAGTTTAATATTACAACAAATGTAATTGTTACAGCACTGTACTGAGGATTTGAGAAGATTATGAATATTTAAAGCCCTCTTGAATTAGGAATGAAAAAAAAATTTAATGGGGAAAATGTTAAGTTAAAACAAGTGGCTTTGAAACCCATGGTGGGAGGGGTTACAGCTTCCTGTTGTCATCCCACTTCCCATTGGTTTCACTTTTGGCTAAACCAATGATTGACAGACAAAGGAGGCCTATCAACTGTGGGTTTCAAACCCTCATTTTTCCTACTGTAGCAAATGGAACTGATGGATTTAAAAATGGTTTGACACTATGAACTCTTGTGTTCTATATCTGTTGGATTCTTCAGGTGCTGATCCTGTCGGACTGACTGCAGTGACCCCATGATAGCACAGAGACGTGGGAGAATTTTGCTTGCACTCTGCCATAGTTTTGCAGTCACAACCTGTACACTCATCCCCTACTTCTCTGAAAGTAATGATGGACAGCCACACTCTCACAATGCTAACGATACTATGCTTTATCGATAATTCGTAATGTCATTCATCGATTGATAAGTGAGCACTTAAAACTGACTTTATATGGCTTGTGATGTTATGACCTCTCCTTAATGTGAATGGATAATTAAATATATTCCAGTATTTGCATTATTTATACACTAGTTGCATTTACAAGAACATTTAACTGTGCTTTTTTAGGTTTTTAGGAGGGATTTTCACAGATATTGGAGTTGATGCAGTATGCAATTATTCTGTATGTCCAGAGCTTTACCTCTGAAAAGTTTTGTAACTTTATAGCATTTATTTATGGTGATATTTATCCAGGGCTGTTTTGGTAGTATAGTCTGTATGGAGAATATGGGGACAGCTGATGTTTTCAACTACAGACTGTGAAAAGGTGATAGTACAGTATACCTTACGCCTTCCTGTTAATGTCTCTTTTAGGATGGATGTCAGGCAGCCAGCTTCTCTTCTGGCAGTAAAATGCATATGAAACGAGACTGAAACGTGTTTTTTGAAATGCAAAAATGTTTGTGTTGTGTTTTTCTTAAGTTTCACTTGCTTCAACCTGCCGATTGTTTGGTTGTCCTGATTTTTAATACAAACCCCAGAATCTTTCGCTTGAAAATTTTTACACGGGTCGCTTATCTTTTTTTTTTTCTCCCACTTCTCGCTTATCTTTTGCTCTCCTCCATAAAAAAGTAAATGATAGTTATGGATGTTAAGCTGCCATGGTGACTCAGTGGATGTAACTGAGAGGTATAACTGGGCTGCAGATTTTCCCTCGCGGTCCCCAGTTTGTGTCTTATGCTCCCCTTTTGGGTTTTTCAGCTTTCAGTGGAACCATAACCCATTCACGGGAAAACATGGGTTTTCAGAGCAGTACACTGCGGTCCCACCACATCCCACTCTGACTAGCTGACTCATGGAACTGGTGTTTTTCAGGATGAGGCAGTGCGAGTCGGGCTGTGGAAATGGCGTGGTTTGCATTCACTGGCGGCGTAACGTGGGATGGTCACTCACATGGGGCTGTATACAGGGGTGGCTGAAAGCTGATTGGCTGACAGAGGTACCCCCTCTGCTGTCAGTCACCGATTCCAAACGCCATTGGCTAATGATGAAATCAGCCCCAAGATATGAATTATGGCCCCTCTTCTGCCCCACCCCTCACTCACCTGAAAAATATCCAAAAATATCCTAGAATCACCCCTGATTGTGGTGATCAGCAGCCCCATTAGAGTTTTTTAGGAAACTGGGAGACAGGAAAACACAACACAAATGTAAAATGAAGACTGAAGGAGCAGAAGCCAAAACAATCTAGACAAAAGAGACAGAGGACAAAACAAGCCAGAGCTGGATGCTTCCGGATGAATGTATCTGTGCCGACATTAACATTGGGCCTGAAGCACAACAGAGCACATACACTTGCAGGAGGCTGGCAGTGAGGGGCAGGCAGAACTAATCGATATGGACGATCCCGGTCAATCGCCCTTCTCCCTCCCAAGATGGCCCCTACGGTGTCCTTTCTATAACTGAGTGTGTTTCAGTCCTGAACCCACAGAGCAGGTCACTAATGTGCACCTTGGCTCTAAAATTGCTGCCGGCACTCACTATTTTTATCACGCCCTGTATGCGATACATAGCCACAGTGGATTGTACTCTCCCTCAGGTGATTCTGGGCCTATACCTACAAGGGAGACTTCACTCAAAAACACAGAGTGGGGAACATTTGTGACTTCAGATCGTTTCCTGTGTTTTAGAGACAATGAAAGCAGCAATATATTTTTCTATTTATGCTATTGATATGTTATGCTATTCTAAACTGGTTTGGTCACGGTAGATGCAGTGGCATTGGTGGATTCAGAATAGAAAAGGCTCTAGTATGAGAAGTCCTTTGTTTAGTCCCGTAGGTGCGATGATTTGAGCTTGCAGCGTTTAAATCCCTGTCTGAGTTGGTCTCCGGGGAAAACACTGGTATTACAGGGAATATTAAATCTTATATTTAAGGTGCGCTCTCGCTGCTGGGGTAGAATCCATTTTATGAATGGCTTGCGGTATATCTGTGTAGCCTCCAGGAAGCGAGAGATTCCTGGTCTTTTTTTGCGGACAGAAATATACTTTCCCCAAGAAGCAGGCTATAAAAACTGCAAATGTAAGTCAACCCAGGCTGTGGCCATCTGACTGCTTCTCCAGTACTGCTCATATTTTTCTCGAAGTCTTTCCTTGTCTCTTGTTTCTTGTTTTGATGTTTGTACCTTCCTACACACCACACCACTGTCTCTAATCCCCTGCTTCTGTCTCTCCTTTGTCCAGCTTTGTCTTCATTCTCCTCTGCCTCTTTCTATAGGTCTACTTCTGTTGGTTAATGCTGTGTGGTATATACACACACATATATATAATGTTAATGCTGTGTGCTGTCTACATCACATCTGTTGTACTGCTATAGCCTGACATTACTAAGAGAAGCTGCATGGATGTTTACTTTCTATGTTTTTCGTATCACCTGATTTGTTACACCATTGCATTACTTGAATCCTTAAAGTGGGACTTTTGTTTAGTATTGCCACACACGTGTGTTGTAAGTCCCTGTGTTCCACGGCACTTACAAAACAGGAATAACGGTGATTACCGATGTTGTGACGACTAGGATTTATTCGGGTTTGTCCAAAGCTCCGTCATTCGTCCGGAAAAAGCAGCGCATAATCATCCCGTTAACCCCTTTGGAGACATTTACTGGAGTGTAACAGATGGCATTGAAAACACTTAAGTGGTGAGATATCTCTATGCGCTAATACTGTTTTGATTTGGGGTATGTGATAGAGATGTATGTTGTTTACGAGTCTGTGTTGAATACTAATTTCAGCACCCAGTTAGTGGACAGCAGCCTAGTGGCAAGTTAGTGCTTTACAGACATCGGTTGGACCTGGAAGTTCTTGATAGCTTCATGCTTTACAAAACCTTACTTAAAAGGATGCTGCTTGTGCCGTTTCAGTGACAAAGCGCTGAGTGTCCCAGGAATGAACCGCATGACTCGCCTTTAATGGGACGCCGTAGCGTAGGCGCTGGTGAGTAATTAGTCACTGTCCGCGAGCTGGCATGGCCGTGTGGGAGCTGCAGGTCTCGCATGCCCACAGAGGGCTGCAGGAGTGGAGCACTGGAGATTAGAGGTGCCCTCCAGCTTGGCAGTGGAGGAGCGCGGCCGCTAGCCCCGTCTCCTGTCTCCCCATTGCAGGTGCGAATGAGTGTTCCTCACCTAAAGACAAGCAAGTGTCTTTAAGGGTCTGGACTAATTAGGGAGAGTTCAGTTGCCTTTCTTAAAATTTTTAACGTCTTCTTATCATACTGCGGTGTTTCAGACATAGATTGGTGTTTATAGTTTCATTGGTTACATTGATACAGGACTTTTTGTTGAAAAAAATGCATTGGAAGAAAAGCACTGGACTCTACTCAGATGATTGATGCCTTCGGTGCATATACAGTGCAATGCGGACAAAATTATGGCGATCGGGTCAGAACTCAGGTGGTGCACGTTCTTTCGTTCTTTTTACTCGCGGACACAGAAGTTCTGGCTGCTATGTCGTTCTGAAAAAAGAATGTAAACCGTTACGATTCTGACCCAATTGTTATTGTTTGGGGGAGAAACATTTTAAAAATAACTTTATGCTTTATGTTTTTTAAAAGACTGATTATCTGTTGCAATAGTAGAGTAATACATGAAGCTAAATCTCCTACACACACACGCAGGTTTGTTATATCTTTGTGGGGACTCTCCATTCATTTCTATGAGGAAAACCCTGATCCCAACATGATGACCTTAACCCCTAACCAGCCCTAACCTTAACCGTAAGTAACCAAACAAAATATGAGACTTTTAGCATTTTTATGATTGCATTCATAGGTCTTTGTAGGGACCCCATAACATCAGAGTAACAGGTTTTTATTACATTGTGGGGAACATTTGGTCCTCACGATGTAATATAAACCTAATCCACACACAAAGACAAACATACAGATGCACACACACGTTTCCCTCCTCCACGTGTGTTGGGCAGGAGGCCCTAGCAAGAGCAGTGGCTGCGCTGAGCAGTGGTCCTGCTGCAGTGACGCTGTGGTCCCAGTCATGGCTCACGTGCAGCAGCTGCAGTGACGCTGTGGTCCCAGTCATGGCTCACGTGCAGCAGCTGCAGTGACGCTGTGGTCCCAGTCATGGCTCACGTGCAGCAGCTGCAGTTCCTGCCTGTCCCAAGTTAAGCATCTCTGGCACATGGTCATTCAGTCCTGAGAGGGGCTACAATTTTGAAATTTTAATTAGTTTTAATTTTTCCTTCATTTTTTTGTTTCCAATTTCAGTTTTTGAGTGCATAAGTAATTTTCTGAAATATGGGTAGTCAATTTTTATTAAATTTTATTTAGATCATTCTCAAAGTGATCCCAAATTGGACTCTACCATTGCCTACTGATTGGTTTTGCCATTTGCAGCAGTGTTTAAGCCAGTAACCTCAGAAGGCTAGCCTGTAATCCTTATCTTGGACAACTTCTGGGCACTGCATTTAACAACATAGAAGAGATCCACTCTTCAAAGGCCATACTCGCAGTGAAAGTCCCAAAAGTAAACATTTTTTCTCTGTATTTCGGTTGTGTTTCTGTTTGTGCTGTACTAGCCAATATACCCATGAACCTTTTGTTCTTTTCGCAAACTGTCATATTTAGTCTTTAGTTACTGTTGACCTCGACTGTCATTAACAATAATAACCATGGTTCTGAGATGCAAGCATATCTTGCTGTATACTTTTTAAAAGTTTGCAGACACTAAGCTTCATAATTACCTCTAAATTCCACTCAGTGAATGAGGCTATGGCTTACTGTATGTTATTATTAGAATTAGAATTCTAGAATTAGAATTATCATCACTTCTGGATCATTTATAGGGTCACCAGTGGATTTCCTTTGCGTTTGAACTGCAATCCAGTTTTATTCCTATGTTTGGATTCAAGAGTCATAATTTCTCTGAGCAAAAAACCTGATGCTTTGAAAAAAAATATACAGATGAGGTATTGAGTGATGAGTGATTAATTCTTTTACAGTATGTATTTATTATGTGAAGTGCCTGTGAAGTGATTTGCACTCTTTTTTGTTTAATGGCATTAAATGAAAAATGTGGAGGACCTGGGACAGCACGGTGGTGCAGTGGTTGGCACTGCTGCCTGACAGCAAGAAGGTCCTGGGTTCGATCATAGGTCCTTTCTGTGTGGAGTTCGCGCGCTCTCCCCGTGTTCGTGTGGGTTTTTGCTGGGGGCTCCAGTTTCCTCCCACAGTCCAAAAGCATGCAGGGTAGGCTGATTGGCATGTCTGAATTGGCCCTGTAGTTGTGTGAGTGTGGCTGTGGGCGTGTGTGTGATGTGTTGGTTCCCGCCTCCGGTCCCCCGGTGACCCCAGTTGGGGTTAAGCAGTTACAGTACTGGATGGATGGATGTGGAGGAACAGGCTTCAAATATCCACCCGCAAGCATTATAAGTTCATTTTAAATGCATGCCACTCTGCTTGTGCTTGTTTGTGTTGCCCACCCGGGCACAAACTTTTGAGTGCTGCTGCTATGTGTCCCTGGCCCTACAGCTCCCCACTTTGCTGGCAAGTCTGCTGATTGATGTCTGATCTTCTGACCTCCATCAATCCTCAATGTTGTAATCCACTGAACCAAATATCCCATTGTGCTTGAGTCATGGAGCAAGGGAGGGGGGAGGGTCAAGCATCGGTGGGTCTGCTTACAAGCCTTCCGCGTTTTACTCACTCAGAATAGCAAATTACCAGCTCTCTCCCTCTCGAGCAACTGGCTTGTCCATGTTTTTCTTGTTTTTGACATGAGACAGATGAGATGGCCAGTGACCTGGAGTCAGGCTTCCCCATCATATGTTACAGAACTGGGAACCGAAACTCACTCACTCCCTATGTAATCCAACACAAAACTTTCATTAAATTTCCAGAACTCCACAGATATTTTCTTGAAAACATATCCCGTGAACAGAGTGAGATATGGAAATTTGCTCTTCAATTCTATGAAGCACATGCTGCTCAGAAGCTCCCACATAAGATGTCCTTGCAACCCCACTCACATTTTCTCAAACCCTTCAGAAATTCTATACTCACACAAACTCTACTGGGAAGCTGCGTTTGCAAGCTAATCCAGGAGACTCAACAAAAGTGTTGCTACTAAACTTTACTCTCGAGCTGTACTCCTCTCCAAGCTTTGCTGCGAAGCTCTTCTTAAAGCTATACTCACAAGCCAAACTGACAAGCTGTCATACAGCATCTCCCACTATCTATACTCACAAGACACACTCTCACACTGGTTATACTGGTAAGCCCTTTTAACAAATGGTCACTACTCATAGGCTATACTCATGTGCTCTACACAATCACAGAATCTCTACCATAATCTATAAGGCCTACTTATAAACTATCATATGATTTGGTCTCTCTCTTTTGCCATACTCACAAGGTCTTCTCACAAGATCACAACATCTATGCAGTACACTGACAATATTTGACGTAATGTATACCTACAAGAAGTTCTTCTGAAAAGCTTACTTCTCCAGCACTACTTGCAGCCTGTCCCGTGGCCTGTCTCTGCTGATTACTATGGTCAGCGTGCGCCTTAAAGTTTCTGTCCTGTGACTGTTTTCATTGCTGCCCGACTTGCACTTTTAGAAGATGCGGTACTGCCTTTGGCAGAGTTTTACTATTTGACCTTGAGTCTGTGAAAACAGCAGTTTCATTCACTGCATAACAATGTGCGTATCTAACATTTTATAGTCTATCATACGCATTTTCTCATGCATTCAACACAAGTGTATTTAGCTTCTTTAGTGAACAGCATACTGTATCCATTCCATGATAATTTAAGCAACATGAGGCATGTTTGATTATATATAAGTGAATAATTTAATTATAAATCCAATGATACAAACATTTATCCTTTGCTACTACTGAATGCCCCAGGGGCACAAACCCCAGGCTTTGCTCTCAGTCGTGTATATATTTCTGTGTCTCAAAGGAGAGCATTATGGGAAATACCGAAAGACGCATTCCGATGTACCTGTTCTCACACTTGTGCAAATGGCAAATACAGCATCATTTTATTATTTTTTTTTATTAGTTAACCATGGTTAAACTTCCCCTAACTATGGTAGTAGCTGTGGGTTACTACTTAGGCTGATCATTGCTTATTTTTGTTGCAGAGGAGAAAACTGTGAACGTAATAGCTTTTCATGCTTTCGCTTTGGAAAACGGGAGTTAGTGTTTTGTAGACTGTAACCGCTGTGAGACAGCAGTTCCGCACGTGAGCTCGTTTTCACTGCTTTTGGTGTGGAGAGTGAAAGTGCTGTGAGTGACACGTCGAGCATGTCCTCCGAGCTCTGTTAGTGAGGCCCCACCCTGCACACTCTCGGCTGTCCTTAGGGGGGCGTGTGGCATGCTTCTGCTCCCCCTCCCCGAAGTCTCACTCTGCTCGTCCCGTCCTGACCTCCCTCCTTGTTTCGCCCTCCCACGGAGGAGCCCCTGCAGTGGACCCCAGAGACCCGGGAGAAGGCACAGATCAGCCGGGCTCCGCCGAGTGCTGGCCTACTTCCCGCTGCGGCCCGTAATCTGGGATGTGAAACTCTGAGACGCTCACATGCCCACCTCACTCGGCCCCACCTCACCGTCACCGCCGACCTCTGCGTGTGAAGGCTGTACGTCATAGCTTAAAGAGAGGCCCTGCATCGGGAGTCGACTACACATAAATTCATCTTGGCGGAGCTTCCAGTGAATGCCCAGTACAAGTGTCAGCAGTACTGGAACAGGAGCTACACAGCATTTTCCTAACAATGCAAGAACCTAATAAAAATACTATTCAAATAAGCAGAAGGTGCAACATTCAGAGCATTCTGGGAGCGTGGAACGGTATAGTCTAGCAGGGGCTGGGCTTTGAGGCCTTCTAGGAGCGTGGAACGGTATAGTCTAGCAGGGGCTGGGCTTTGAGGCCTTCACGGAGCGTGGAAAGGTATAGTCTAGCAGGGGCTGGGCTTTGAGGCCTTCTAGGAGCGTGGAACGGTATAGTCTAGCAGGGGCTGGGCTTTGAGGCCTTCACGGAGCGTGGAAAGGTATAGTCTAGCAGGGGCTGGGCTTTGAGGCCTTCTGGGAGCGTGGAAAGGTATAGTCTAGCAGGGGCTGGGCTTTGAGGCCTTCTGGGAGCGTGGAACGGTATAGTCTAGCAGGGGCTGGGCTTTGAGGCCTTCTGGGAGCGTGGAACGGTATAGTCTAGCAGGGCCTGGGCTTTGAGGCCTTCACGGAGCGTGGAAAGGTATAGTCTAGCAAGGATTTGGCTTTGAGGCCTTCTGGGAGCGTGGAACGGTATAGTCTAGAAGGGGCTGGGCTTTGATGCCAGGAAACAGCATGGGCTTGTTTCAGGAGGAATTCCGTGTGTTTGCTCTGAAATGTATGAACTCATCGAATTTCTGAGGCTGCCTCTGTTTACTTTGTGTCTGAACCCGGTAAGAGTGTCACAGCCAGCGTCCAAGGCTGCCACGCTGTCCCTCCATCTCCTCTGCCTCGTCTCGGAGCGCCGGTTTACACAAGGGCAGAGTGGTTGGCGGCTGCAGTGTGGAGACTGGGCCATGCCATCCCATCTCCGGCTCCGCTGGGTTTTCGTGGCCTGCTTTGCCTGTCCAAACAGAGCTCTCTTTCCCCCAGGTGTTGGCCTAGTCTCAGGGAAATGGAGAGTCTGTTTCTCTCCGAGGCAGTCAGGGGGAGTTTGAGGTGCAGGCGTGCAGGTAGCGGCTTCCACTGAATGTGGGATTGAAGAGCGACACATTAAATTGCATTTTCCATCGCTTGCTCACATGCCAGTGTCATGTGCCATGTGCCAAATCATGTGCCCCGGAATGCAGTATTGCATTGTAAAAATGATTTAAAGGGGGCTTAAATCCTGTACTGCAATGTGCACCATGTGCGTGTACTGCAGTGCGTGGGTTGTGTCTGTAATGCAATAAATTTGACCTCCAATGAGCTTCTTTTCCATCTCGTTCCCATCAGCCTGTAGTGTGGTCTGCACACTTCCTGCAGCCTCAGCACCGCCCTTAAAACATGGTGTAACGGAGCGGCTTTGACAGTGATGCTGCTATCTGCTTGTATGCCACACCAAGCGCCATGGGTAACATTCTGGACACTGTAATATTTTTTTCTGCTTCAAATTTTTATTGGCTTAAAATGCAGTTCCTCATTCCAGAGAGTTTCTTAATGCTGATTGCATTGACTCAGATTTGCACCTTGTCTCTGATGAATGTCATCTGACTGTGTGAGTCTGCAGAATCAGAATTGACTTTTATTGGCCATTTGCAGCTGCGTGTCCTGGAAATTTATCTTGGCAGTATTGGTGCATACTTTATAAACAAGAAAAACATTGACAAGGAAAAATAATAATTATAAAAGTACAGAATAAATTAGATCTGAGTTTGAGCACACTGCAGATATGATCGATAGTGCAAAAAGCAAAAAACTTTGTGCACGTTTATCCGTTTTAATCATTTTTCCATGAGTATTATTCCATAGTTCGAAAACTGTAATAAGAAGGAGAACCAGTTGTGCTTCACACATGGCAGGTTGAACACAATTGCCCTGGTGAATTGTAGGGAAAATCACTAATACAGCCTCATCAAGTGGAACCCTGTGCTATCAGAACTGTAACAGAGATGGTCGTGCTGGATGGGCCACACTCAACACCCACCTTTCGTTTTTCAAAGGTGATTGGCCATGGCCAGTCCTTCTGGTGTTAGGGTGGCGGAGGGTAAAAGCACTTCTCTTCATGGATTGGCTACTGAGCAGTTGGTAAGAGGGCAGGGCGAGCTGTGATAGGTCCATTTTCTGGGAGATCCACGCGGCTCGCTCAGATGGCACACAGATCCACCACAGGAGCCAACGGAGGTGGAAGTAGGGCAGGGGAAACTGCATGGAGAACTGGGGCCAGGTGAAGTGGCCGAGTAATGTTCCTTTTTTTTGAGTGTTGGATCAGGGGCTTTTTGATAAGATGTTCTCCTGAAACTCCAGACCATGTCTTGGCTAACTCCTGTATACTGCCTGAAAGGAATTGGCAGAGGTGGAAAATTCAGGTCCAAAAAGTACAAATCCAGACCAAGATTTTATTTCAACCAACCAGTTGACTACTCTGACTCTTTATACTCAACTGGTTGGTTGAAACAAAGTCTTTGCCTGGATTTGTGCTTTATGGACCTGAACTTTCCACCTGTAGGAATGCGTGGCCTCCCAGCTCCTTTCAAGTTTCAGTGCAGTGCAGTACAGGAGGGGGCGAAGAAAGGCTCTGGCTCTCTTCTGTCTTACGGGCTGTTGTTAAAAGTGGAGCCTAGAATCTGGGGAAGCCTAGGGCATTCCCTGGGGAATCACCCCTGCCTCACACACCCGAGTAGCACGTAACAAAACGTACTGATTATAGCGTGCAAACACACCACTGTCTGGGTACTTCACAGCTCAGCTCTGGATATTTGTAATACGTTGGACAATCTTGCCTTAAGAAACCTCTTCCGTATTTTCTCATTTAAGTGCAAATTTACTGTTTCTTTTTTTATTTCTGAATATGGTTTGCATCTTGTGGGCATACCAGGTGAATAACCATGGTGAATGGTGAAGCGGATCTGGGACGTCCGCATGCTTCTGTTTCTCTGTCACTCGGCATTTGTCAAGTATTGAAAGTTCCAAGTTTCGTCACAGGCACAGTATGCAGTACTTTGTTCCTGCTTCCAGCCTTCCAGGACTGGAAAACAAAGAGAAACAAAATGATGAGTTTTACCTAAGTTAAAAAAAAAAATGACGGAGAGGTCTAACATTAACACAGAAATTCTGCTGCCTGTTTTGGTGCAACAGTGGACAACAAATAAGCTAATGATGCAATGGAACTATGGTTATGGTAACTTTTTACACCCCAGTACATTATTGCATTATCTGTTAAATGTGGTCACCTTAACTCTTTTACATTGTTGAGGTGAGGATCAGCATATTTCCACATATGTACATATGTATGGGAATGGCAGTGATTTCCTGGGGATGTACCTTTTCACATGACGGTGAGTCATGCTGAATGCTCACATGTGACTCATTGTCAGTATTACTACATGAGGTCAGGTCCCTGAGCAGAAGCTGAACGGCTGTTTGGTAGAATGACGCTGAGGCCGGGGTCACATGCTCGCGGATTGGTTCACATGTGGGCCCCTGCACGCATGATATCGCTTGTGAACTTGCTGAGTCACCTTTTTGGTGACCAGAGCACAATGGGGCTAAATATCCACTAAAGCGCCGTATCACCACGTATCACCATTTCCAGCGTCTGCTCTGAAACGTGCTAAGCAGCTCAGATTTCACCGTCAACGCTGAAAGGCATTGCCAAAGTGGGCTGCCGTTACCTCTGCACTTCCTAAAGTAGGTTGCGTCTAATTGGCTGGTTTAAATTAGGATCAGTGTGATATTTTGGAGCAGACTGTTTCAATCTGAGCGTGACAGCCAATAAAGGCCCCACTCCACCTGTCTGATTTACCCTGCTGTGTCAGCTTAGCGGTCCCCTTTAACTTCTTGGGTGCTCTGCGATTTATCCGTCTTTGCGAACATGAAATATTACTTCACAGGTTTCATGAAGCATGATTTTAAGTCCGCGCTCCCAATGGAATACAGCATAACTTTCCAGCTGATAAAGATGGGCATTATTTTCCATCCTGAAACTGTAGTGTTGCAGAATGTTTCATATTTGCCTTAAAGAGACGCAAAGGTATTACACTCCGTTTAGTGCTCACAATGCTGTTATGCCCTGGAATATTAAACAAGTTCACCCCAATCAGCATTTGATGTCCTCTGTGTTTTTATACTTAGCATTAAAGTTATATTTAGGAAACCAATAAATCGGTGAAAAATGCTGGGTGCTAAACACTATAAGCACACATTCACTTTTCAAAACATTTAGTCTCATATTTAAACTGCGACTGGAAACAAAGGTAAACTTTATGTACCAGGTAACACACATCGGTGTATCTGATAACCAAAAATGCTTCATGTTTAATGCATGAATCAGCTACCAAGTCCTGCCCAGGTCCAGGTTTTCGAAAGCAGGCATGAACAGTGATAAAATAAACAGACAGATCACTGTAGATATTTCCGTTTATAAATGAGATGTTAAACTGCTGGATTTCAAATGTCATATATGGGATTATTTATTAAATGCAGCAGTTTATTGAATGTGAATCATATAAATCTAGAATTATGTCTAGCACTATTACCTCAGTGGAAGAAGGAAGAAGTGGTAACAGGATGCATTATGGGAAGAAGGCAAGCTGATGGAGGCAGTGTGGTGCTCTGGGTAACCTTCTGCTGGGAAACCTTGAGTCCACTTCAAAAAACGTTTAGAAATGGTTTGAGGAACATGAAAAAAGTTCAAGGTGTTGAGTTGGCTTCCAAATTCCCAGATCTCAATCTGATCTAGCATCTGTACGATGTGCTGGACAAACAGGTCCGATCCATGGGAGCCCTACCTCGCAAATTACAGGACTTAAAGGATCTGCTGCTACCATCTTGGTGCCAGATACCACAGGATGCCTTCAGAGGCCTTATGGAGTCCATGCCTCAATGGGTCAGAGCTGGTTTGGGGGCACGAGGGAGACCTACACAATATTGGTTTGAATGTTATGGCTGATCGGAGTATGTTTGCTTATTGCTCTGAATATCCATCCAGCCACCTTTTGTAACCACTCATCCAACACTAGGTGGCAGTGCGTCCGGAGCCTGTCCCAGGTACCCATTCAGATGGACTCATGGAAGATTACTGGTCGCAAAACCCACAAGAAGTGATCTGTACATAGGCAGCGTCAGTAAGCGCCAAGATAAGGGGACTGGAAAGAGGCCGGTATTCAGTTCTATTCCAAGTTTTGGCTCTACTTTGTCAGAATGCTCAGAGTTAGCAGTTTTACTGGGAGCCGTGTTTACTGTCAGATGAAAGCTGCTTAATACCTCAGAAATAATTACTGAAAATGAATCATTCGGAATGTGTGGGTGAATCAGGGTTTTCCAGAAATAATGATCAGTATTCATAGAGCCCATGCTGATAAATGTGCATGTGAGTGAAATTCTGTTTCAGAAAATTGACGAGGATATAAAGCGGATTGGATAAAACTATAGGGACATAAAACTAAGGTTAATTATACCTAATCTCAATACCTAACATTAATAATGTAGTATAGCTGTTTGTCGTAAGAGCACAAAAAAACGTTATGGAGAATTTCAGACTAAAACGCGGCACGGAAAGCATGTGCGCGGCATGAGAATCGGTGAATATCCACACTGCCCTGCTTGCGTCGAGGTCTCTCACATGCCTTGCCCATGTCCTTCTCTGCCATTAGCCGTGCAGCTAATTGTCAGACTCTGAAAGTTGTCTGTTGCTACTGTTCATGAAAGGTCAAGTCTGCATCTGCATGACTGTGAGAATGTTGTTTTTTTTCTTCCAATTTTATTGGTTACTTCTTGTATTTTGAATGCTGAAACTCTTTGACCATTGACTTCCTTTCCTTAATAATAAGTGAGATTAATTTTTTTAGCTTTGCACACTGTGTTTCAATAGAACCCTTTGCATGCCGAATGAGTGTGGTGCTCACCTCTCCATTACTGATAACTACATATCACCCTGTGGGCACGGTGAGCCTGGACACCGCATCACATAAAACGGGGGAACAGCCTGAATTGGATTTCAGGGCACACACACTACAGGCAATCCAGACTCACCAGTCTGCCAAACTGCATGCTTTTGGACTGCAGGAGGAAACACTGGGAGAACACAGAGCTGAAGGTAGGATTCAGACTCTCCAGTCTGGAGGTGGCAGATTACAGTGCTACCTATGGAGCCACCAGGCCTCCCTGTAAGGGTCATGAACTCATATAATCATTTGGCAACACTTTACATTAACTGTACCTTCATAATGCCTTCATTATGCATTCATAGAACATTCATTACACTTTCATAATGCATTCATAGAACATTCATAAGTAACTATAACACCCTAACCTACCTTAACATACCTTAATATACATTGATGACAAACCAATGAATCTGTTAATAAATAGAAACCATAAAATGCATCATAAAAAGTTTTCTTAATTATAATATGCTAAGTATTAATGGTACG
This sequence comes from Mormyrops attenuatus, assembly GCA_026777985.1. Classification (NCBI taxonomy): domain Eukaryota; kingdom Metazoa; phylum Chordata; class Actinopteri; order Osteoglossiformes; family Mormyridae; genus Mormyrops; species Mormyrops attenuatus. Next base: position 16,380,270 of record JAODKC010000038.1, read on the forward strand.
GCTATCAGCTTCTGATAGATTATACATCATGATTTTGGCCAGGCTGAATCTATTTAGGAATAAGTAAATAGCTTTTCTACCAAAATAGAACCAGAGGCATGAAAATGAGATCAGGAGACGAGAGACCGAAGCCTTTATTCAGAATCGCTCTTGAATAGCAGCAAATTCCAGCTGTGCAAATCAGGAAGGCTATGAAAACACTTGGTTGGCCAAATATTTGCACAGTAGATTTTGTTTTGCCGCTTCATCAATGAAACTGCAAATAGACGACTGCGGTTGGTATGTACTGTATGGTCGGCATGTCGATCTGTTTATGAAGAATAGGTCTGGAATTAGTGTCATGGACTTTCTCTAAGTTCTCCACAATTGAAAGACACAGTTTAGGTGGATTTGATTGTCTAAATGTGTCCATAGTGTTTGATTATGTCCTAGTGTCGGCTGTGGGATGGACTGGCATCCTATCCATGGTTTCCCTTGCCCAGTGCCATAGAGATGCTCAAGGCTCAAACACAACCCTGCACAGGGTAAGCATTGATGGAAAACAGATCAATAATTTTGAACTAATGCCGTATTTCTTTCAGTTCTAATTTGCCGTCTGCATGACAAATTGTAATATTATGCTGGAAATCCTTTTAAATGTAAGTATGTGCTTTCAGAGCTCACACGCGTATCGTGCTGGTGTTTGCTGACCTTTATTAATGCCGACGTTCACTTTGATGAAACTGCAGACATCGTGTAGCTGAGTAAACCAAACTAAGTAAACATCCCAGGGCACATACACATCTCTGTACTCTACCTAACTATACTCCATTTATACCGTGTCTTTGTCCCAGTTTGTAGCATTTGTTCTCTGTCTTTGCACTAGGGATCTGTGCCAGCAATTGGAAGGTTGTTGGTTCAAATCCCATGAATGCCGGGAGTGATCCTACTCTGTTAGGCCCTTGAGTAAGGCCCTTAATCTGCAATTGCTTCGTCCTGGGTATGATGTTAATCTACATCCAGCTCTGTAAGGAGGTCCTCCAACTTACAGGGAATAACTTGGGGGCTGGTGGCAGGATTGGCACCCCAGCCACCGGAAAAACCTCACACTGGTCCATCTACAGTAGTGTGGTGCTGAGGTATCACCTGCCACATGGCTGCACTCAGGTTCTCATCCCTGAGGTGGTTTGTCGGGTGATGGGTGCGGGCGGCAGTGTGCTGTAATCAGCACATGCTCCTTACCTCTTTACTCTATTTATACTACGTCTTTGCTCCATCTCCACCTCTATTCCCGGCTCTGATCCTTCCCCGCTTTGTTTCTTCTATATCTGTGCTCCATCCCTACTCCACCGGAATTACCTCTTCACATGGCCAATCTCTTCCCAAACTCTCTAGTGTTTTTCTTTTCCTTCTGCCCCATCTGTAAATCATCACTGCTTGGTCTCACTTGGTCTCCCATCTTCCCATCTCCCTTATAATTTCTCTACATCAGTCTTTCGCGGCTCCTTCTAGGTAAATATATATATATATATATATATATATATATATGTGTGTGTGTGTGTGTGTGTGTGTGTGTGTGTGTACATCCAGGTGCCCCAAAAATATTCTTTTCATATACAGTAGATCCTAACATTACCCCCAGCCAGGGTTGATTCTAAGGTCTTTACCCTTAGGGATGGTTAACCCCTAAGAAACAGGGGGTGAAATCGCTAAGTGAATTTAGGATAATAGCTGTTCAGGGGGTCTGAGGCGGAAAATGGGCTGGCTGAAGTACCTATGAATAGGGTCTAGAAATGCCTGTACCTACAACTTTTCACAGGGTATCCTGGCCAGTCCGAGAGAAACCCCTCCAAAAACATGGAGAAACTTCATGCTAACTTGTCTCTCCCCCAGTTAATGCAGCATGACCCAAGGAGAAAGTGAGCAGTATTCTCAGCCCTGCAATTAACAGAAAACAGAGGTGCGATGGCAGAAGAAACGCTCGTACCTATAAATCGTTACTGGGCGTATCAAAATGTATCGCGCCGGAATGACTGAGAGGCCACTTGAAATAGCGGGGCAGCTTGCCGCAGGCCCGGTGCGAGCTGGAGCGAGGGAAGCAGCTGACCAGTCGGTGTGGGGATTCCAATTAATGTGGCATAGTGGGAAGCATGGTCACCTGCACCGCGCCCTGGATGCCGTTCAGGCCTCCAATGTGCCCGTGAGGTGCGGACCGCGGAGCAGGCCGCCCTCTTTCTGACACGCTCCCTCTGAAGCGAACACAGTGCCGGCCGGACGTGAGCTGCTGTGTGGGACAGAATGTGCTTTTTTCGTGCTCTGATTGGCACTGACACGGACAGCTGCACGGTTAATCCATTTGCTTCGTTTATTCATATTGCAGTAAAGCATTTGTGTTTTTTTTTTTACTTCAAGAATTAGCAGCTTTCTTGCCCCTAACCATAGTATTCACAGTCATGGACGGTTATGACGTTATGACCAGATAATCCATGTCAGGAAGGACATTTTGAGCTACTTCAGGTTTAACTACCTTTAGACTGAAAGGCTCCTGTGCTCGGCTAAATAGTTCACTTCTTCTTCCGCTATAAATGGTTCGTTTCCTTGATTGAAAGACTCATCCAGCTGTTTCACATTAACATTAGTGACACATGCATGACATGGGTCATCTGGTCACCCTAGGCCATAAAGATGATTGTACAGTTATTGGATCGGACAATGGAAACGTAACATGGCTGATTTAAGTTTGATGTATTTAAACGTTTCAGAAGTTTTTATGTGTATTAATATCACTACCTTTTCCCTTTAGTTCCCTTCTGACTTGTATCTGAAAAAGTGGCAGTACTGAGGGTTTCCAGTCATGTATAGAAGACCCCCCCCCCGATCACCCAACAAAAATTTATCTTGAAGCTGTTTGTCATCTTTAGCTGCGTCTGCGACAGCTGGATGGAGCCGCTCCCCAGATAGTGCCTGGCCTTCGGCCCTTGTGCTGCCCTTGCATGCGGTGTTTTACATGCTAGCCTTGATTTGCGCTGAGCCAAAGGGCCTGCGATGCTTCTCCTAATTGCCCACCGCTCTCAACGATGCATATTGTACCAATGTGGAATTAGATGAATTACACAGGAGAAATTCAAACCGGTGTCTGATGTACAGACTTTACTGCTGTCCCTGTGATTACAGCCATGTCAAATGAAGTGATTGTATCAGCATCTTCTGAGGTTGGTGCCCAAAGAAAAAAAAATCCCTGATCAGAGTGGTAACTCTTGAAGGCCAGGTTAGCCCTTGAAAAATTCATGCATAAAGAAGTCGAAAGCAAAACTTAAATCGTGGACCTGTGTGCAAGTCTCTGGTTATACTTCGTGTTTCACAGGTGTTTGCTAGTCTGCTAATATTTACCTCATAATCATTAATGTCTTTACATCATAGATACTAAAGCATTTAAGCCATAAATATCAATACCTTAACAGTGTCTTAACTTCAGCAACACCTTTTAGTCAGTGGCATTGATATGTTTACATCATAGTCTTTACTATCTTTACATGGTCAATATATTTATGTCAGCATAAACTCTATGACTTAAAAAGCCCTCAACATAAAGCCCTTGACATAAACAATTTCAAATGTTCAGATGAAGAACTGCTGTCAGAGGTAGAAAGGCCTTGAAAATACAAAAAGCAGGCCTCCTAAACACATAATTCACTCGTACAACTTGCCAAAGGTACAATTCCTAGAATGTAAAGCCTCTTTGACGTGTAAAAGCCAGTAAAAAGGTAGCCTAAGAACTAATACTGAACTCAGGCTTAGAACTGTCATATTACCAAACTACTGCAAAAGTTGACTAGCCCTCATCGTCGAGGTTCTTTTTAGGACGTACCTCCATTCTTTTGGATGCTCAATATTTTGGGTGTAAATCAGCCTAAACGACACCCCCAAAGCAGTGGTAAACCCCAAGCCATACGCCGTCATGTAGATGAATCTGCATCATCTGCATCATATTTTCGTGAGATGTCCCAAAAAACCCTTTCCTTTTTTTTATTCTACTTTTTATTTGCATTTCCAAACCAACAAAAACAGACACATATATCAAAAAAACTGCACACAAACACAAAAGAGGAGAGAAAAAAAAAAACAAAAACGG
>JAODKC010000038.1:16384480-16431545 GCA_026777985.1 Mormyrops attenuatus
CACCCCCCCCCCCCCCCCCCCCCCCCCCCCCCCCCCCCCCCCCCCCCCCCCCCCCCCCCCCCCCCCCGCGATCAAAGTATAATGATTAATTGACAAGCAGAGTCCCATCCATGCACTGATTGAGGAGACGCTAGCTTTATTCAGTCTAGCCATGGTCTCTTCTAAAGTTGCCATGTTGAGCAAAGATACAATCTAGTAACTCTTCAAATTAGTGTCTGCTTCGAACCACAGTCGGAGGATTGCTTTTTTGGCAGCAGTGAAGCCTGCAAAACAATCACTTATCTTAAAAACAAACAAAACAAGCAAACAGAAAATCAGTCAAACTTTGTGGGTGTGGCATTTAGGACACAGTCAGTAATGCATATAATAGTGAATACTCTGAAAATAAAGAGAATTACCTCTTGTTAATAAAAAATTGAATGGTTAAGTAGACAGCATTTTACTGCAGTAGCTAATTTAGTCACCTAAACACAAAATGTAGAAATGCTACCTAGATAGATAGCAATTAGACTGTCCGCAATCCTGTGATACTTTAGATATCTACAGTGATATATTGTACAAAGTTTTAGGCTACTGTATCAAAATGAACAGTTTCAAAGATGTATTATGAGATGCAGTGTATTATGGTGGCATTGCACCAGTACTCTCCAGCCCTGTTTATGGAAAAGTATCTTCCTGAAGAGCTCAGGTCCAACTCAACACATCTGATCCACATTATCAGTCTGCTTGATTGGCTGGATCAGGAGAAACAAGTAGATCCCTAGAAATAGGAACTGAAGCCTATAATCAGGGTCTCTGAAGCTACTATGAAACATGAAATCTCTCTTGCTGTGAATTGCATAAGTACCCAAGTAAATGAATTTTATTTGAGTACCTAACTAAATGACCTTTTTATGTTCTCAAAAACACTTGAAGTGGCCGTTTATGCATTTGGGAAAAGCATTTGTATTATTTAGCAAACAAGTCTTCACTGCAGGTGTTTGCTCTCTAAAGTAATGGGCAAGACCTTCCAGTACGGCTCATTCCCAGTGTTCGGTTATTTCTATAGTTAATTATAATGTTTTAAGACTTTTCCTCTATTAGCTCAAACAATATTAGCAACTGTTGACATCACAGCATTAACAAACATTTTTCAACATGCAAATCAATATTAAACAAAATACAATATATAAAAGAACACTGATAATATACAAATTCTAAAAAACAAATGTTAATATTAATATTTACTTAGCTTAAGTTAAATACTAGTTATCATTGTATCCATGACTTTCTATATGTGAAGATGCTTCTAAAAAGAACATTCCCCATTGCACAGCACGTGAAGTTAAAAATGTCCTTACCTAAGCTGTTGAACTTGTTGGTAATGATTTCACTTTGCCTTCCACTTGTGAATCTGAAGTGTTTATGTTTAGAGCAGTATTTCTCAACCCGGTCCTCTGGAGCAAAAACACGGACGGTCTGGGAGTCCCCGAGGGCCAGGCTGAGAAACACTGGTTTAGAAGATGGATGGATGGATGGATGGCTGTAAAGCAATCATGTAAACATACATACATGATAAAGATTTATAACTCTACTACACTCAGCAACTTTAATGCTTACCTCAAAAGTATGAAGAAACTATGAAAAAATATATAAAATATACAGTTTCAACAGTGCATCATATATTAAGCTGAAGCAATTCCTGTTCCTCATACACATGTAAAATGTGGCTGTGGATTTTATGACATTAGGAGTTTGCAACTTTAATATTACCCATAATCCTATATGGGCTGGGCTCAGCACCAAAGCATGCTGAAGGATTATGGCAGCCGCCTCTGAGTGTCAGTCTCATGCTGCTGGACTCGCAAAGCAGAGATCTGACATGTCCAGCTCCGCTGCCAGGGAAGCTGTAGGTGTTCGTCACACACCTGTGGCAGCCGCCCCAGTGTGACGCCTGGAGATTCCTTTAAGGAACATGCCAGCCTGTTACCTAGCAACGCTGGATATGTTCGGTCAGCTTTATCAATTAAGGCAGAGCTGGGGAGTGTGCAGGGAGTGGGAGGGGGCGTGGGCGGCTGCTTATGACTCAGCAGATCTGCCTGGCGATAGGAAAACCCCCCTTCCTGATAGATGGAGACCCCAGGTTTCTGTGTTGGCTTACCAGACCTGTTGGAATGGAGAAATGCTGCCCCTGTGTCACCCTTTGGACTCAGAAACTCTCCGACTGCGCCTCGTAACGGAATACTTCCATTGGAGAATCCCTGGAAATTTATTCATGTATTCTGTTCTGCTTAATTTATGGTTTGTCCTTCACCATGATATACTCAGATAAACTCTTGAGTATTTTATACTTCTGTTTAAACCACAAGCACAAAAACATGGTCGGGAATGTGCTGTGGTGTGTGAAAAAAAGGTAAATATATCTATATACCATAGCATGGTGTGCACTAAATCCTTATGTTTGTAATTGATATATATATATATATATAGTGGGTACAAAATATCCCCATAAAGTGATAAAAAAAACTTGTTGTTTTGCAATAAAAAACTAAAAGAGCTAAAAGTCTCGTATTCTGTTTGGTTCCTTATGGTTAAGGTTAGGTCTGGGTAGGGTTAAGGTTGTCATTGTTGGGATTAGGGTTTTTCCCAAGGAAATTAATGGAGAGTCCCCTCAAAGATATGAATACAATGATATGAATGTGTTTCCCTAGTTTTAAAAACCTTTTGGGCTATTATACGCTATTCCACTGGGTATTTTCCCATCTGAAGTACATTTTTTGCCTTTCACCTTGCTTCAAGGATTCAGTAAAAACAAGGAATCGGTGTTCCAAACATTACAGGTAATGACACTGATTAACAAGGAAAATATATGTTGCAGGTGTTGTATGTAACAAAAATGTATATGAAGTACTTAGATCATTGTTCGGTAATCAACAAAACAAACTTGTATTTTTAGGTAGAATTCCCCTTTAAATATGTGCCGTGAAATTTGTCATATTGAATATGTGGATATTTGGTTTAAAAATAGGATTGAAAAATACAGCGCTATTGTAAAAAAAAGACATAAAAGTTCAGAATTTCAATGAACTTATTTTTAACATTTTTGAAACATTTTTGAATGTTTTAGAGTAGTTTGAAGCAAGTGCTTTGTAAGTGTTACAGTCTAGCTAACAGTGACTATATAACATTCTTGTACAGCAGTTTACTGTAAATATCGTGCTACAACCAGATGATCACATTTTTTGAGGGGGGGATAAGTGTTTTGGAATGGGAACAGAATGAGGGAAACTTCCACATGCACATGACTGCAGATGAGTCTAATTTTTGTGTCTCTGTCATGCGGATCCTTTGATCCTTTTGTCCCTTTCTATTGCCACCTACTGTTGTAACCCAGAAATACAGTTGCGGAGTTTCCTTTGTAAGGCGGGTGGCGTCTGCTCCTTAATGTCAAAACATCCGCTTTGCTCCAAGATGACATTTGGATTATTATCCAAGCATTGCATTACGTTTGTAAATACATCACTTATGCACATTTATGTATATGCTCTATACATTCTGAAAGGTTTTTAATATATTTTTAAACATCCATTTCAACGATGAAAGGTCACATTTCATTCTTGAAAGACATTCTGACCTATAATTTTAATAGAAACGATGAATACTGCTCTTAAAAAAGAGAAAAGTCCTGCGTGGGTGTCTAGTATTACATATGGCCTAATATGAGGCAAATTAATCACCCATTTACCTTGCACTTATAGCACAACAGCTGCAAATGAAAGAACTGGCTGCAATAGATTATCAACGTTGAGTAAAATCTGGAAATATCTTTTTCTTTTCTTGATAAAAATACGCTGATAATTTGAATTTTGGCTCTAGTACAATGCTTAACTGTAAAAGATTTCCTCCTGAGATTAATAAAATATTATCTTATAATTTCTTATTTAAAGTGTATCGTTTATATAAACCCTGCAGGGTAAAATCAGCCAATTGTAAAGCACAATCGTTTATGCATCTTCTTCTCTGAAATATTAACTTCTCTGTAATGTATGTCTCTCCCTCCTGCTGTTTTCAGTGAACTGAGAACAATACTACAATGATACGGACAGTTTTTTTCAGTCTGGAAGAAAACATTTCTTCCGTTCTCCAAAAAGTTCCTACAATTTTCTTGGATGATTAGAAGAACACCGATTCAGTTCCCAAACCTCTCTGGGGCTCCCCCGCCTTTCCACATACTAGCTAAATTTCACCACCAGCTCACTTAATTAACATACAAATAAATGGGTATATTGGTTGGACAGCTGGAGTTAATCAGACAAATAGACGGAGTCAAAAGCTAACAGAAACAGTGAACTAAAAACCTGAAAAACTGGAAGAAACGGAAAAATCTGAATCCCACACATGTGGTGGAGTCTTCCTCCATTTTTCTCCCAGATATCCTTCATCATTCTTTCCCCTGTCCACCACACTGGCACTGTAAATCAGTTTGGCTGACCATGGATAGCTGGGCATCATAAGTTTATGGGTGTAGTATTGGCGTTCACTTTTCATAGAAATAAATATTGGAATTGTGGAATATTTGTATGTACTCTGTATAGTTTAAAAAGAAATCAAACAGTGCATGTATTTATGCTCACTAATCAGTAAACTTCCATCTGGACTTATGGTCTGGTTGGATGTGAGTGAGCATTTTGTAATATTTCGGTGTTTGTCATTGGCTGGCAGCCCCTCCACGGGGATTGGTCATTGGGTGATAGCAAAACCAGAGTGATACATTTTGGATGCTTTATGGAGTGAGCTTGTGGTTCTTGAGATATTTGTGATATTCCTAGGTGTAGATTTGATTCCGTTAAAAAAAAAAAAGAAATCCCACCTCGGGCTTCCGCTGTGAACATGACAAAAACAGTAAAACTTCGTACTGTGAAAGTATCTTTTTTTGGTAATGCGAAAGTACAGGAATAAAAAAGAAATGTTTCGTGTTGTAGCTTAATGAGCCAATAGCTCATGTTTTGACTAGAGGAAACTAGATGCTGGAGACATTACTCTCTTTTATGGAAAACCTGGTACCAAAGTGCGCATCCAGGGTAGTCGTCAGTCGTTAGTCATTCTGACGAAATTGTCAGACTGTTCAGTTAATAAGTCATATTTTTTTATTTAGAAAATGGCTGTATACGCAGAATTTAACCAAATCTGGAGGTTAGACCCGTCAGGCATTGCGGGGAAGAGCAGCCCCTCTGACGTGTCTGTAGGGTTATTACGGTCATTATATGGCATAGGTGTCAGACTCCAGTCCTGGGGGGCCAGACCCCTGCACATTTTTTGGTTTCCCCTCGTTTAACACACCTGATTCAACTTCTTGTGCTAATTACTACATAGCTGTTGAGCTGAATCATTTGTGGTTGAACAGGGAAAGAACTAAGCTACACAGGGCTCCGGCCCTCCAGAAATGCAGTTTGACACCCCTGTTATACGGGAACAGACCGAAAACCCGCTGTTGGCCTGAATGGTTATCGCCACCCATCGAACATGTAGTAGCCTCCTGAGGCCACTTGGGGGCATCTGAGTTGTCCTGAGGAGAAAAAAAAGCAGAACACGATTAAGTCCTTGTTATTCTCTGGGGCCCATTTAAAACCTTTACTTCAACATTTTGTATGTTTAGTAGAAAAGAAAAGATTATGTTTTCATTATTCTATATTCAGAACAGTGATAACATTTACATTATGTGTACGTTTTTTTCTTTTTAACTGTTTATGATGATAATAAATGCCTTTAATATTAGACATCTGTCTCGGGGCATCAGCCTTGAAACATCTATTAAAAATACCACGCTTGTTGCATTTTAATCACTCAGTGCATTTCAGTGCTGTTTCCCTTGCCACTCATCCATTGAATATAGCGGAGTACAGCAGCACTGCTGTGAGTAACAGTTAAAGTATTTTAAAACAATGCTGGATTGATAAAAATCAGACGTCGTGTCGCTGGTGAAAAGCGAGGAAGTTTCTAATAATGCCCTGAGACTGGTGCTGTAAGCCCTTTACGTAATTTCTGTCCTTTTCCCGAGCCAAAGTGCTCCCACTTAGACCGCAGATGGTGGACAGGATTCTGTCTTTATGAAAGCAGAACAGTCACCGGGCCTGGAATGGGATGCTTTGGCTGCGGCCAACGTCTCACAGCTACGGTGTGAAGGAGTCACATCTGAAAGCGGCGCCCGGTGCCAGCTCCTGCCCCTGCCATCGCCAGTGCCGCCAAGCCACTGGTGCCTCCGGTCTCGGCTTCCCTTTCCGAGACGAGAGCCCGCCTCGATTGCTGCTGAAGCTGCCTTTCTATTTATAAACCGAAGTTATACCGGACATTCCTCCGATCGCTCCGGCCAGGATGTTTTAGGGCAGTTTACAGAAAACAGGGTGGCTTGTTGCCATGCAGAAAGTAAAATCATTTAGCTGGATGCGCGATCAGTTTGTATGCATATGGGTCAGCGTCGCCATCATTTTAAATCTCAAACTACAGTATATTGTGTAAAATGAACCTGGATGCGTGATGATTGAACGCCCCTATTTCAGTGACTGGAGCATGCCAAAGTATTCCCTGACAGACACACGCGGAGCTGTGCGCTTTATTTTTATTGTTGTGGAGGACTCTCCATGTTTTATCTCCTTCGTTTTGTAGGTCCAGAAATAATAGTAACATCACGCTGCGTCTGCCCACAGTTATGGACTCAGTTCATCTAAAAGAAGTGTTTTTTTCTTTTATCCTAAACAGGGTTTGAAGCAGCATAACTGTTGGTGTGTTATGAAATAACAAAAAAGAATCAGGCAATATCAGAGTGTTTTTTCCTGTAATTCTTTTGCTGTTTGGAAAGTTTTGTTTTCCAAGCGATTTAGCTCAGCACAAGCTTTGTTTTGCATGCTTATGTGTGGTGCTTTTGTGTCGAATCAGGCTTTGCGTGTTTGTACTTCTCTCCCCGATGAGGAGCTGCTCTGACTTCCATGCAGCCTCTGTGATAACCAGTGTGACGTCCAGCATGCACCTTTACCGCTCAGATTGTACGGTGCTGAGACGGGTACACTCCACTCATCCTGATTGGTGCTCACCCTGAATCCGTGCTGGTGATTGGCTAGCGGTTGCGTCTTCATTTCTCTGCCCCCGGTGCTGCTACCAGCATACCAGCCTATTCCACCTGATGGCAAGGCTCCCCTTGGATTTTCCCGGGAGAGCCATGACTTACAAGCTACCAGCAGAGGGCAGCATTTCAACCTCCCAGCATTTAATAACAACTGTCTTTGATTGCTCTCAGCTACAGTGACGCCCACAATATGAAAGTAGTTCACCAATCGTTTTAAAATCATCCATCATTATGTTCTGAAAAGGAGCCGTTTTTTTTTTGTTAATAAAGGGGCATTATAGTCTTGTCGTGCGTAGGGCTGTAGGCTCACAGTGCGTGCGGCTTAAAGACTGTGCAGAACTCAAGGAAGAGTTTTGGGGAAAGATTCTTAGGCAATTTTGGGTCTAGGTGGGTTATGATGTCATGTTTTGATTATGGTTCTAGGCTATTTGGAAATTCCATCTGAGTCAAAATTTTTCTTTTGCTGTGACTTATATGCTCAAGACAGTTCAGGAACATTATCAGCGATTCAGCGGGACTTTCCTCTCACAACATTCAAGAAATCTTCTTGCATCTCAAGATGCGTCTCTTCTGTGAACACCTGAAGCATCTCATCCTATTACTGACCTGCCACACAGACATCCTCTGGCGTGCCGGTGACACTGTACATGACAAAGAAATGACCTTGGGTGCATTTTAAGCCTTCCATCCTTTCAGCCTAAACTGCTTTACGGGAGCAAATACGATTATGAAACATCCTCTGGTGATTCTGTGAAACACTGAGTACTAATTTCGGTTTAGTCGAAAATGAAATTGCCTGTCCAAGCCCCTCCTTCTGCCCCCCACACATCATCTACCACTGGCTGCATGAAAAAATGTCTGTTAGCAGGATTTGTGGCTAATTGATATTCAGAAGGTCCTCAAGCCTGTTCCTGGACTTCAGAGGAGTGTCATTGTGCTTGTGCTGACAGAACACTTTGAGAATGTGCATACTTAGAGATGGATCAAAGAGGGAGCGATGTGTTCAAGCCGTCTGCAGGCTCCCTCTCTTCTCCTGGCCGATGCATTTTGCTCTCTCGCATGCAAAAACCCCTCTTGCATGTTAAACATCCCGGCCGCTCGCATCTGAAGTGCTTACATGCCCCTTTTCACAAGTTTATAATCAGACAGGCAGCTCATTAGTGGCGTTTAATATTCTGGCAATAATTTTCCCATTCAGAGCATGGAAAAGAGACTTGACTGTCTGCTCACTGTCTCACGCGACATACGTACGTAGAGATTAATTTCCCTGCTTGTGCCTTTGGAAGCAAGGTTCACATCAATCAGCAGAACACAGAGGAACCTTTTAACTGTACATAACATGCGCTACATCGTTCTGATGATTGATGTACCATGGTTTGGACCTTCTCCAGCAGTCTCCCAGCAGGAAATCATGGAAAAGTGATATTAGTAACATATATCTGCCCTTTCATTGTATATTTTACTGTACCCTGTTAGCATCTGGCACAAGATCTACTCGGCTCATGGTTCCCAGTATGTTGTGGTAGAGAAGTTCATTGTTATGGAGAGTTTGTAACAGTGTGAGAAGTGAACTGCGAATATATATGGAATAGCTGTGATATGAAGCTTAATTACTCCCTGATCATCCTTAAATCCTTAAATAGCTAGAGGACCATTTTTATTTCAAATGTTACATTGTTATGAATAAAAGTTCCTATATAATACTTCAGCAGTATACACTCAGTGACAAAAAAGTGAGGCACCCAGACGGAGTGGTGGAAATGAAATGAATTTGCATATGGTGAAAGGTCATGTGACTGTATCGCAATGATTATAATATCAGATCAAATGGACAACAGAGTTGGCAGTATGGGCACACTGCTGGTCCCATGTCAGTAGGGTGTGTGTGCCCCCCCTGGGCCTGGATACATGCAGCGATACAGTGCAGAAGGGAGTCGTACAGCCGTTGTATCCTCTCCTGCGGCAAGTTGGCCCACAGCTGTTGTAAGTGGCCCTCGAGATCCTGCAGATTGACACTGGGTCTGAGCTGACGTCCGGGCTGATCCCACACATGTTCGATTGGGGAAAGATCAAGGGACCTGGCTGGCCACGGGAGGACCTCAGCATGACACAGGCAGTCCATAGACACACGTGTTGTGTGTTGACGGGCGTTGTCTTGTTGAAAGACTGTACCGAGGTGTTATCTCAGGGGGTAAGACATGTGGACACAGGATGTCACTGATGTAGCGCTATGCTGTCAGGGTCCCCCAAATCACTACCAGAGATGACCTGAAGTCATACCCTATGGCTCCCCACACCATGAACTCAAACCCTATGGCTCCCCACACCATGAAGTCATACCCTATGGTTCCCCACACCATGATGTCATACCCTATGTCTCCCCACACCATGAAGTCATACCCTATGTCTCCCCAAACCATGATGTCATACCCTATGGCTCCCCCACCATGATTTCATACCCTATGGCTCCCCACACCATGATGTCATACCCTATGGCTCCCCACACCATGATGTCATACCCTATGTCTCCCCACACCGTGAAGTCATACCCTATGGCTCCCCACAACGTGATGTCAAACCCTATGGCTCCCCATACCATGATGTCATACCCTATGGCTCCCCATACCATGATGTCATACCCTATGGCTCCTCACACCATGATGTCATACCCTATGGCTCCCCAAACCATGATGTCATACCCTATGGCTCCCCACACCATGATGCCAGGAGTAACGCCGGTGTGACTCTCCACAGCTTTGGCAGGATTGGTCCTCTCCCCTCAGTGCTGCCATAGCCGCACATGATGGTCATTTGTGGTAATGCAGAACTGAGATTCATCGCTGAACTTGGTATGATGTCATTCATCATCAGTCCATGTCTCCTGGTTATGGCACCACTCCAAACGCAGCCATCTCTGTGCTGGTGTTAACAGCAGCCTACGCATGGGACGGTGAACCCATAGTCTGGCTGACACCAGTTGTTGAGCCGGATGACACGGGGTGTTGTAGTGAGTCCAACACCTGTGTCTGGATGGCAGGCACAGATGTCATGGGGTTCTGTAATGTTTGGCGTACAGTGTGATGGTCCGGACCGGAACCTTCCCGACGTGTGGGTGCCCTCACGTGCCCATTGGTTCCAACATCGGGCAACTGTGACATTTGCATGCCCCACATGCCGGGTAATTGCATGATACAGTACGACCCCACAATGTGACCCCTGTCAAACTCCATCAAGTGCTGGTAATGCTGTCTAATGTGTCTATGAGGCATCCTCTGTGTCTGGTGACAAGACGTACCAGCTCCTTTCAAATCGAATCATTTACACACCCATCGCACGCGTACCAGTTACATCCAAATCGGGCCATTACTTTTGGATGCTTCATTTTTTTGTCACTGAGTGTATTTCAAAATTGTCACTGCAGTGAATTTTTGAAACCACAGCTTCTGTAAAATATTGCAGGGAAGTACCCCAATTCATTGCCCTGCGTAGATATTCTTCCTTATTACATTATATGGATTATTTTAGCGGAGTAGAAGTCTAACACTATAAAGTAGAATTTTTTTCACCTAGATGTTCTTAATCAGCTATGGTGGAGTATGAGAGTTGTGTATCCATCCTGAGGAAGTTGCATATGAGGTTCTGGGAGCCATGTAACCTTTGTGATGTAATATATAGACTTTCCTCTCTACGGGTGACATTATTACAGCTGAATGATGATGCTTTTACACCTCGACATTATCTGTCCCATTTAAACAGTGCTAGGTTTCCTTATTCCATTTAGAGATGTATGACCACAGAGCTTCAAGCCATACAAAGCATTATTATCAAGGAATTAAATGAATATGTAATGAATCATATTAATGACTTTGGTTGACTTGTGAATAAAGACCATAAGCATCCAACCAAGTGGTGCTTCTAAAGGGACGTCTGTGTGTATGTGTCCACCTCTCTGTCCTTTTTCCGAGCCAAAGTGCAGCGCATCGCAGGGCACGCTCACACACCATTCACACCTATCGGCAATTTAGCAACTCCAATTAGCCTCAGCATGTTTATGGACTGCGGGGGAAAACCGGAGTACCCGGGGGAAACCCCACGACGACACGGGGAGAACATGCAGACTCCACACAGATGGAACCCAGATCCCAGAAGTGTGAGAGGTGATAGTGCTAACCATCGCATCACCATGCCAATTATATATATATATATATATATATATATATATGTATGTATTTAAAAACTATATATATATTATTTATTACCCTTGCTGCATGGTGTACATGCACTGTTCAGTAATGTCTGGAAGAAATCAAAGTTTGACATTATTTTTTAGTCATCTTATTAAGCCCCCTGGAATTTCTCTAAACTGTAAAAATACACACGTAAATACCACAGATGTATTATGCTTGGATATTTTTGTTACATGCACACTTTGAAATCAGTATTTTTATAACTTTCTCGGATATTATTTAGGGAGAAGTTTTGTTTCTGAACTGAAGTAGCTCTTATCTGTGGTGAGAGAGGAAAGAGGGCTTTGAAAGAGACTGTAGGTGAAATTACCATGCGCAGTCAGTTACCAGCTGTTTTAAGTCACTGACAGGTGAGTTAAAAGCATCCAGTGAGTGTCAGTGCGCAGTCATCCCATGACTGAGGGCTTCAAAGCATTCGCCCTCCTATCACTACAAATGAGATCTAATTCTTAACTGTTATCCCACACAAGGTAACATACATTTATATAAATAAAAGAAGACATGTACTTTAATAATCTGAATAGGTGCTGAATCCAGTTTAATAACTTAAGCCATCAGTAAAATCCCGAGTTAAGTTCAAAGTGGGGGAATAACATGCTGTTCTTTTCTTTTTCTACTTCATTGTACCTTGTAATACCATAAGTGTGACCAAATTCTTTGATGTCAGTTCTAAATTTTGAGCAGCCTGCTCATTTTTATGGGACATGCGTGTTTCCTAGGGGTGGCACTGTCTCCCTGATTAGCATTATTGCCTCGCACCTCTGTGGTTAGCGGTTTTTTCATCCAGCCCCCCTCCCGCGTGTGTGGGGTTTGCACGTTTTCTCTGTGTCACGTGGACTCAATCCCACAGTCAATTAGGCAATTGTGTGATGTGTGTGTGCACGAGACCTGCGATGCACTGGGATCCTGTCCAAGGTGCACTTCAGCCTCGTGCTGTATGCTGCTTGAGATTGCTACCCCCCCTTGGTGTACAACACCAGGATGAGCAATTATACGCCATATACAGGTTTCAGTGGTTTGTTGGAGCTGAATAATGAACTTAACGGATCTTCTGTCATGATGCACTCCCATATTGCCTTTATTGTTGGTTGTCAATATAATTTGAAACTGTGAAATTGTATAGAACGTTGCAAAATACTTAAAAATACTTAAAACGTCGCTATCATTTAGTGAGTCATATTTAGACCATAGTGTTTGTATCTTTTTAAACCTCGGGTCTGGGATACATACATATTAATGAACCCAGACAAATCCCCTTAATGAGTTTCCTAGTTTGATGCTAAAAGAGAGACGGTCTAATTAAGACCATTGCGATACGTGAAAATCCTTTTAATTATGAATGTTGTAATGTAATGTAGGCTATTGTATATTCAAAACGATCGATTTACATTTACACTATATTATTTGATGAATATAGTTTTCAAATAAGGGAGTTCAGTCATAAAACTGGATCAAATTTTCCATTTGCAGATTTTTTTTTAAAGCAAGCGTGGCGATAATGAAATGCATACATTGCGGGTATATGTCATGGATGACAATGGCGACACCCGCGACATCAACAACCGAACTAAAGCCCTTCGCCTTTAGCTGTCACATAGTGATCGCTGTTTAGGGGGTAGCGTCCGCTACAGGCGGCAGCTGTAAACGCCGGACCCCGTATACAGCCTCCCTTTCCCGTTCCCATTTCCTTTTTCCTCCCGAAAGCCAGCGATTGGGGAAAACTACGGGGCGCCGAAAAAAGGCACTTCGCGGATAGTTTTGCGGATGAATAGTTTCATAAAAGACAAAGCAAAGTCATTTTTTTGTGATGCGTTTCACTATTCTGTATGACGGGCAGTTGTTAGCTATTAGTCTCTTTGTTCGATTGGCTATAAAAAGTAAATAAATAAAAATTACGGGAAATTCGTTAAATGTAGTGCAAAAATAGGATGACAATAATATAAGTTTATGTCACAGTCTCAACGTTTTGTTTACGTTAAACATATTTTAACAATTGATATTTAATGTCTATTGTCGGTGACGGAAAAAAAGTAAAAACTTGAATCCTAGTCCAAACACAGTGTGTCAGGCATAAGATGTTCCGCAAATCGAATATGTCTGAAAATGTATTCCCCTAAACCCAACGCTTATTTCGGTGAATATTTCTCCGCGCCGCGGACCGGGAGGGAGGCGCGCTTCATTACGGCCGCAAACGGCAGGTGGCTCCCGTGAGTTTTTCTTTTGTGCCTTGGATCAGTTGGGCCTCCAGCGCACAGCAATTCGTCTGTACGTGAAACATCGCACGCGATGTCGCGTTATTGAGCTGTAAACGGATGGATCACCCACCCCTTCCTTATTTCACTGCTTTCGAGACACACACACACAGTCACACACACACACACACACACAATCGGATGTAGTTGTTGTTATAAAGCACTACCAGATAATGGTTTTGATCCACATTTGATTGCTATATCATTTATATTTTACCTGATTTAATTGGATTGACCACTAATTTAGACGTCAAAGGTAAAAAGCGTCGAAATGGCTGGAATATTGCGCAGGGCTTCTGCAAAGGGCGGGCGCTGACCGTTGTACTGAATATAATGCTCAGGCAATGCGATTCAGTAAATGATCCACCAGAGTATGAACAGTGTCGGGATTCATTTTCAGTTTGTTTTCCCTTTCACCCCGCCTCCCCCCTGCTTTGAGAACATACCAGTTATCGTAAAACCCTGCTCCATGTAGAATTTTATTTAGGATATTGCATGTTACATTTAATAAAATTCTCTGTATTTACTAATAAGGCTTGGCAAATAAAAGCATGTAATACTTCATAAAGAGAGAGAGAGAAAATATTAGGGTTAGTGGTACTGATTAATGGCAGTCTATTAGCTGGATTTTATGAGAAACCTTCCTATCAGCATCTAGTGGCTGTTTTAATGAGCCGCTTGCATCTTTAACAGCAGAATTAAACATATCCTGCGTCCCCGTTTCTATGTCCGTGTTTGCGCGGGGGCGTTAGTCCTCGTACAGCCGAAGTGTCCTGCATGGAGAAGTGTGCAATTTACTACAGGCTCACAGCAAACAGTCAAACAGCAGAGTGATTTCCTTGGAGCAGCTGCGACTTCCCGAAGGGTGGGCTTTTTCCTCCTCCGAGGTAGATGGTAAAAAGAGGTAGAAGTTGACATGACTTGTTGATGTTCAGCATGCATTAATTTATCGATGGAAACAAAACGCTGGTGCTTCTTTTTTTTTTAACGTTGCGCGAAATGAGCCGGGAATTGAATGCAAAATTGTGACCATGCTCTGACAACTATGTTTGCTGTAGCTGCCGCGTTCCCCGTTTTGCAGAATATATTGCAATTATTTCTGTGATGGCTGGTCTGAGACTGCGATTCGCACCCTGTTATTGAATAATATTACTAGGGATTTCTTTAACTTTATTTATTTGTGCGGCGCTGTCATAGGGCAGACGTCATCTTCACAAGACCTGGGTCAGCTTTAGTTTCCCCCCCCCACCAATTGTACGATTTCATATTTTTATATTGGAAACGAGGATCATTGACAACGCTCTCGGTCCGGACAAAGTGGAATATAATCGGAATATATTTCGAATTAACAGCCGGTTCATTTTGTAGAAGTTTTTGGTTCGTAAATATGAGCGTCTATTAGAAAGTTATTATTAAAATTGCTAGTGCCCCGTCGATCGTACTAACCACTCCTCAAAATGATGGACAGCGTCAAGGTAAATGGAAATCCTTTTGTCAGCGTTAAGGAAAGTCTCCGATTGCCTTTAAACCAGACGAAAGGGAGAAACTGAAACATCGCAATAGCAAATCCATACCTGGGAGACGACCCGTCGTCCTTCAAGGAAAAAACACACACGAAGATCTGTTTTTTCTATTTTGTTTTAGTGCCTGACTACTGTCTCAGGCGGTGGCCATTTCTGTCCATCGTCCAAAAATAAAGAAAGAAAATATAACGGAAAAAGTAAAGAAGTCAATTTTTTTACATGAACTAGACTGTGCTTAACGTGTCTGTGGGAGTAGGTGCTTTTTACACGTTATAAACGGCGAACGAGAAGCAACGTGCAGATGCAGAATGGACACTTGTCTGCAATCTGCATTTTTTTGAAGTTTGAGCGACGCTTGTTGACACGGGATGATTTTGCCTGTAAAAAATCGATAAAAAAAAGGCTGTAATATCCTGAATACCATAGACTGCGTTTGTGTACACGGATGTTTAAACGATGAAAACACGCCGCTTGGCAGCTCCTTTAAACTGTAGGCTGTGGACTTCGCCGAGAAATATAAATTTGTGTTTTTCGTATAGATCAAGGGGCTTTCCGTGCGGGGCTATGGGACGCTAGTGCACGGGTCCGAGCACAGACGAGGCTGGGTGTGTGTGTGGTGCCGTCTGCTTTGAACAGTTCAGTGTTTTTGAGACATGGCAGCAGCAATTGCCAGCGGTTTAATCCGGCAAAAGAGACAAGCTCGGGAGCAGAATATTAACCGGCCCTCCACCCATAGGAGGAGGAAAAGCCCCAGTAAGAACAAGGGTCTCTGCAACGGGAACCTAGTCGACATCTTCTCCAAAGTGAGAATCTTCGGCCTCAGGAAGAGAAGACTACGGAGACAAGGTGTGGAAATCACGTACTTCACAATAATTACAATGTATCACACACTTTAAACTACAAACGGAGCGCTTTTCGTGTTCAAGTCGCCAAACCACAGGTTAATAATTCATTAAATAAAGTAGAGCATTGGGATATAATGGTCCTAAGGTCTCTATTCTCCATATAATGCGTATTCATTTGCAGTCTCCAATTTCCAGAAACGTGGTCAAATGAGTTGAGTCAAATAATGACTGCTGGATTTTACAACTGTGAATTTGAATCAGGCAAGTCTTATACAATTAATGTCAGAGATAGTAATCTTACTAGGTTTAATGAGGATATTGCTTACCAGAATATGGGTTAGTTAGTTGGTACCCGCGAGGTTCGCCCTGTTGCGTCTGTTATTGAAGTTAACTGACCTTGTGGTTTTTTCAGAGGTGTAACTGTCGAGTCTCTACGATTGAATCCCGAAGATATGAACCTTTATCCGCTTTTAACAGAGAAAGCGAAACATTTTTGTCTTGAATGAATTGCATTGCTTTCGAAGAGTGTTTACCTTTTTTTTTTTAAAATAAAAATAAAAAAAATAACAGATTTGTCAGTTCAGTCATCCATCCGTTCATGTATTCATGTTCCAAACCGCTTCTGGAAACCGGGCATGGTCACAGGATCTCTCAGTCACTTATTTTCGATGACTTAGTGCCCTTTTCTGGAAAAGTCTATGCGTTACAGGTAAACATCAACCATTTATTTATTTATTTATTTTTAATTCATTCGTCCATTCTTTCTTTCTTAATTAATTAATTAATGTATTTATTTATATCTATATCTCTGTGTTTGTTTGCCTGGGCACATTGTGGTGATTGCTCAGCATATGTCACTGGTATTCGATGGCACATTGTGGTGATTGCTCAGCATATGTCACTGGTATTCGATGGCACATTGAAACTAACATTCATCAATTAATGAAAATCTCAACGATTACAAAAGCGTGTTCAGTGACTAGTGAATACAGTTAATCCACCTTCAGCAGGTTTCCAACTTGTTGCAGGGTGTATCCTACTGTTTGAACATCTGTAATCAGGAAAAGCCACCATATGATGTTGTTGTTGTTATTATTATTATTTCTAATACTACTATTACTATTGACTTGATTGTTTTGCAGGCAGTAACCACACAGTATCAAAGAGGATCAGTAGGAAGTATATTAATAATGAACTTATCTTTGTGATAATAAAACAACTGACTGACAATAATTAGCACACCATTAACAAATTCAGTATATAACAGTGGTGAGAACTGTGCTGTTGTCTTACACATTTGTTTATAGTTAAATTTGACCTTTTGTAGTTTTCTAGTGTATATTGCAGTGAAAACATCTATGAACAAACAACAACGTAGAACATGTTTGTGCTAATTACCATGCTATGCATGGTGACCAACAAAAACAAAGCACAATGTCATACAGTTTTTTAATGACTGTATTAGATATTATGATTATATTAGGATAGCAAAGACTTTTCCATGTGATGCATTGTGTCAATTTGAGTAGTATTACTGTTTTGTTCTGTAAGATAATGAGCGTGATGTGGAAAAGCTAGATTAGAGAAAAAATTGGGAACGTTTTATTGTGACTCGCATTCTTTTTCATCTGTGTGTTCATGTGTTTTGAAAAAAATCAGCCAGTATAAAAAGCAAATCGTTTTTTTTTTTTTTTTTTTCCCATGGCAGGAAATGTCGTTGGAAAACTGTTCATGCTTGTCTAGTCAATAAATAGGTGAACCGCTAAAAGAGTAAGAGCAAGTACGTTTCCAAAGCATGCAGATGTTACGTAAAACAGAAACATGCCAGGAGGACATGAAGTCATTATTTACCTCTGGAAAACGTTGACATGCTTATGTGTGTCAGCTGGTTCAACAGAGCCACTGGGCCGCCTAGAATTAGATTTGCAATGATTATGGCTCGAGGGACACTGCTGACACATTGGTCCTTATCTCCTATGACCTTGTTTCAAAGAGACAATGAAAATATTTGGTAGAGTATATAGAAATATGGATTATTTGTCCTGGTTTCACAGATGATTATGGGCTAATCATGCCACAAGGCAAACTAATAGAAGAATGGTGGTTTAGTTTGTGGCTCCTCTGGGGGTTAATACCCCATCATTGTTTTTTTTATCCTCCTGAGATTCAGAAAATCTTAGGCTAGCGAAAGATCTATTGTTCTAAAAGCTTCTTATGTGCTTTTGTTAGTTTTAACTTATGGGAAAAGTAATAGGCTGTATGAAAGAATTTATTCTGTGTGAGTCCCCAGAAGGTGACTTGTTTTTTTTTTTTTTCATTTGCTAGCTGAAAGGAACGTGGTATGACAGAAATTATTATTGTAGGGGTTCATGCTGATATCGAATATAGTCTTTTGATGGAAGTCAGTGTCACACCCAAGGGGATATTGTACCCTATTAGGCAGCTTTGCCATAACTTTACCTATTTGGCTCTGTTTCTGGAGGACTCATGATATACAATCCAATCAGTCTTTGTTAGAAATGTATCATTGACATTATTGTCAGAAATGAACACAGCACATTGATATCATTCCCACTTCAATGACAGTGCAACCCTAGTTTTCAAACTTGAGAAGTGGAAGAAACACTTAAGCGTTTTATCCCCTACTGCACTCTGATTGTTTATAATCCAACATGGTATTTCTGTTGGGGAAGGCGAGGTTGCACTCTACATCTCTGACAGTACTTGCCGACTGTTCTAGCTGAGAGTGTTCATCAAAGAGCTACACACATTAAAGGTGTGTACCTTGCCCTCTAGCTTAGCAAAATGAAAAAGATCATTGGTTGGAATCGTCTACACATCTGGGTGCTTAAATCTGTCACAACTACAAAATCAAAATGACTGAGACCCCCCCCCCCCGCAAAGACTGCCAAGGATGAACTTGTCTTACGGAACAATGTCTTCCTCTGATACAGCCCCTAGTGTGGCCCATTTCAGCAAATCCCACCAGCCTTATTAATAACCTTTCAGTAAAGGAGCCCAGCGGTTTTTAATCACATCTCCAGCTCCATGAGTTTCGAGGCAGTCCTCAGACCACATGATCAGGCTTCTCGCTGTGATCCATTTGATATTCAGCCATTCCCTTGAATTAGCTGTTTTTGAAGGACAAATAAGAGGACACCCAACGACCCAGGCTTCAGAGAAAATTCAGATGACCACCAGTGTTGCCTGGTGAGAGGGAGAGTGGTCAGAGGAAATTATGAAGCCTCTGAGTCTATAACCTATTGTTCTCCAATGACTCAGAATGTCTAGGTTTAAAAGAATGGTGACAGATATTGAAGGGCGGACTTTGTAAGGTACCGTCTTTAGGCCCAAGTTGTTACATTGTGAGGCACAGAGAAGATGTGCCCTTTCAGTTCACCTGGTTGTCCAGGCACAATTCAATTTCATGGAATATGTATGTGCTCGCCTCTGCATGTCCTCCCAGAGGTGGCTGCAGGTATGATGGGAATCTTGGAAGATTGCTATAGAAGAACTTGGTAAAACCTTTATCGGAAAATTATTACAAGCTAACAGGCGTTTAATTGTCATGTTCGGTTCATTAGAATGGCATAGCTGATCATCACTTGTCATATTTTTTTGTGATCAGTCTTGATTCAGTCCTATAAGCAGCATTTATTTTCTACTTTAATTTGACCAAGTTTCATTTCTGTATTATATAAGCAGCAGCTCTTCATTATTTCACTGTGGTGTTTACTCAGATGACTTCTTAAAATGGTGATTACTTTAAATCAGGACTTCCACCACGATCCTATAGGAGAACATTTAGGAAAACTGGATCCATCAGTTCCACCAGTCGTCTTTTACTGTTATGCACTGAAAAACTGGTTTTATCGTATGGAAAGCTATAAAAAGTTATTTAAAATCGATGCAGAGATAGCAGAATGATTTGCATCTGTGTGGTAGAACAAGTTCAAATTTTATTTTATTATTTTTAAGATTATTTTCATATTAGCAAATGATTAGTGTCATGCCATGCTGGCCCTGCAGTTTCTAAAATAGCTTGTAAAAATTAAAAAGCATTTCTCAATTGAACTATATGGAGTTTATATTTCTAAAACATTCTGTAAAGGGGTTTACCCTAGAGTACTTTACATTGAAATAAGCTATATTGTTTAAAATGATAGATGAAATAGCTGAGTTCTGTGATTGAGTACTTCCAGACACAGTATGGTAATGCAGAATGAATGGGAATAACCTCCGAAGGCTGGAAAAGCCCCTCTCACATTCCAGAAGCATCTAAAGTGGGTCAGAGACATGTTACCTTGACGCCTGCAGTTGGCACATGCAGCGCAGCACGACTCGTCCGCCTGACGGTAGACCTGACGGTTTGGAAAGGTTTCCCCCCGATGCAAATCCCTTCGTCTGGCTTCAGACGGGGAAAAGAGGACCACATTTATTATTAAGGATGGACCTTTCCTGTCTGCAGGGATAGCAGACGTGTTACGGTGAACCCTGGCATCAGTGGTACCTTTACATGGACTCCTGTTCTCTTTAAGATGACCACTTAGCTTTAGTTTCATTGTCACAGCTCTAAGTCAGATGTTAATGTACTGTTCATTTAGAATATATTTAGAATGTATAAGATAACACACACTTTCTTTGTTCTGACATGCTATGAGTTGAAATATATATATAATATACATTTTAGAATATATATTATAATTAGGATATTCATAGTCAAAATGTATAAATGAAATTATAAATTGTTTACAAAATAACATGATTTGCATTTATATGAAAATACAAAACACGGAAAATCAGTCAGTCTCTAAAAAAATGTGGTTAAACATTAGCATGAAATAAATGTATCATTTGGCTCTGTGATTAAACAGTTTTGTTGCAAGTATTGTTTTAGTATGTTTGGGTCAGGAACAGCATCAAAAAACAGCTCTGGCCTCAGTGGAGATTTGCGATCGGGGTCAGACATAAATTTTTAAATCCAATCACAGCTCTCATCAGCACAAACTCAACAGAGGCAGCATCCATGTTTCTATTATTATTATTATTATTTTGCTGCAGATTATCTCACGAGCTAAGAACAAAGGGTGTATGTTGAGCGTGTGACTTTCAAGAGTACACCTCAGTCCTTTTCAAGAATTTGAATCCCGAACTAGGGGAGAGTTGCCTTAAGACGCAAGAGAAGCGGAAAGCTATTTTAGATACAGAGTGTCCTCTTCCTTTAATTGGTGACTTGACTGTGATACCCAAGCTAAACAGTCACCCCACGGCTGTTATAATCACTCTGCTCCCGAGATAAGTGTTCCACGTCCACGTTTCTGTACCTACCTCTAGACTTGCCAGTTTCTCTGTAATGACAGCCAACAAATGAAGGCCTTGAATTATGCGCCATACTTTCCTTTAGTGTAAGGCTAGACAGTGTCCACTCCCGCGTGAGTGTGAGCCAAAGGTAGCCATTACAGATGATTGACACTGCCCATATGCAGTGAGCAATAGTATGAGAAAATTGATTTTGTGTAATATTGAACCTCAGGGAGCATTCAATCTTAATATACAGCTGTTAATGAAAGTGTTCTTCTGAGAGATGATGTCTCGACTTACACTAATCCAGAGAAGACCAAACTGAACAGCATTCAGCCACAAACTGACCTCTTTAAAATCGCATAAGCGTTTAATAAGCCCCCTCTGATGCGGTTTGCTGGCTATTGCCTATGTGCACATGCGGGTCACATAGAGCGCGCCATTTACGCAAGGAGGGTAGATTTTCTCATGTCAAAATAATTGTAATTTTATGCTCAAAATTCAATGGAAGGAATGTTACATGACTGCCCAAAACTGCATGTATGATTCTTTCCGGTTGCTCGTCTATTTTAAACTGCATTTTCTCTAGTCGTCCTCTTTACTTTTACACCTACTGCATCGGACGTTTCCCAAAAGCTCCTTTTAGCGGCTCACATGGTTGGAACCATTCAGCTGCATGGTTCCAGCTATGTAAGTTAACACTTTTACGAACTACTGTATGCTTTTTGGGAAATGTACCCATTTGAAATAGAGCACTCTGCACTGCGCTGTCACAGTGGTGGTGTACATTACAGTTTATGGCTTTGCGCAACACTGTTGCATAATTTTCAAACAAAATACCTTCAAAGACACAAAAAAGACTAAAAAATTAACATAGATATGACATCAATATCATATCATACGTGTTAGCAGAAGTATTTAAATATTATGCCTTATTGTTCACTTATGATTGGTTTTCAAACTACATAATGTACAGTATCGCCAACATATTGCATTATTCTTGGTTATTTAAGACTTTGTACTTAACGTATACGGAACTTTGGTGCCTTGTCTTACTGATTAGCAACTTGACCAACATGGTGTTATACAGACAAAATCTGTGTGCTTGGTGTTCTTAATAAATCAGCCTTCAGTGAGTTATTGGTGGAATGGATAAAATTATTGTAAACAGAATATGTCAGCTAATTAGGCAGATTTTTATTAACTATTACCTTAGGTCAATAGAGATGTATTCAGTTTTTTTGTGGGTAAATAAATGTTAAAATACAGGGAGCACAAGCAATTAGTACACTCATTTGTTTCCTATTTTGCTGTTAAATACTAATTGAATCAGAAATAATGTAGGCGAATAAGATTTATTTTACGGGGAATTTTTCCATTTCACTCATTCTTTAACTAAGTCATCAACACATCGCCAAATGTGTTCAGTTTAAAGGCGTTTGGATTGTGTAATTCGTTTAATCAACAACTCTAACAAAACTAATTAAGAGTGCAGTTTGGAACAAAAGCCAATATTCACAGCCTGGCACTAGGACCAAGATTGCAAAGCTCTAGTGTAGGATACGTGCTGTTGAACAATATTTTGCTTTTGTTACAATGTTTCCCTTCTGTATGAAATATTTTGTGTGCATTATGTAATTGTAACTAAAATTAACTAAATAGAATGCATGTATGTTCACTATTTTGACAGATCTCCTTGAATAATACAAAATTATTATTTATTTGCATTTACAATGCGGATTAACCAGTACTGACTGTCAGGTTGGAATGAGATTACCTACCACTGCCTCAGACGGCATCTTCATCACTGACATAAGTATCTTTTCAGCTTGGCTGAAATGCAATCTGTGTTTTTCACCTCCTTTGCCTTTTTTCACAAAGTAGCACATTCAGATGCTCCTGAGTGGCAACTTCATAAACTGCCGATTACCCCCGTCCAGTGTTTTCCATTCGTGACTGTTGTACATTCCGTATTAGGCGCGGTTTGCCTTCACACCGGTTGTCAGATGCATTTGTGTCCCTGTCTCAGCCTCTCCCTCAGTCTGAAGGACATTCTTTGATGCAGCATTGAAAAGCAACAAGAAAACTTAGAGACCCGGTGAAGGGTGATTCATGACCAAGGGTGTTCACTAACATTTTATGAGCTGTTGTTGAATCCTGTCCTCCCCCTGCTCTAGCCTCACCGCATCCCCTGCACTCTCTTCTTCCTCTCTCAGAACATACACAGACACATGTAGCTACTCTGACCTCTTTCTAAGGCACCATTTGCATCGTTTCTTCACAAATAAAAACAGTAAGTAAATACAGACATCCAATTAACTGCAGGCATCCATCTTAAATTGAATTGTAACAACTGAATTCAGTTTAATCTTTTTGTCTTTTACTCAGTCCGGAGCAGAAATACCACACTTTGCAGTATTTATCTTGTTGTCCTAAACCTAATGCATTGTAAACTCAGTGCACATATGGTATGTTATAGTCAGTTACACAACAAATGATAAGAATCTGTGAAATGCTTGTTTTTTTCCTGCCTATGTAAATGGGATATCAACAAATGTTGTCTTATAAATGCATGCACATTAAATAGTCAAGATTCCTTCTGGTTCCAAAAAAGTGATTACTATAGCACAGAGCTGGATAATTCAGATCCAGAAAGTAAAAATCCAGACCAAGATTTTGTTTCAACCATCTGGTTGAGCATGAATTGTCACAGTCACAGAGTACTCAACTGGTTGGTTGAAACGAAATCTTGGCCTGGATTTTACCGTTTTGGTAAAACTATACACTTATGCTTTAGCATGATATGTGTCCAGGTCCAGCATAAGCCTTGATAATGAGTTTGAACCTGAAGTGTTGAGCTTTCTAATCTTGGGTCAGCCCCTTTCAGGTCAAAAGTGGGGAGTCGCTTGAAGTGAAACCTGCCTATTTGAAGTACTGTGCTGTTGACAGATGGATTAGTATTTATGGTACTTTTGGAGAAAATGTAGGCAGTTAAGCTGATTGGATTTTGAAAAATGATGGATGTTGCTGATGGCATATTGCATATATTGTTTTTCAAAGAGAACCATAAAATATACTGTATTATTGATAGAATGATATGAACTCTGATTTGTTAAGGCATATATATGTAAATATGTGTGTGTGTGTGTGTGTGTGTGTGTGTGTGCGTGTGTGTGAGAGCAGGTATATCTTACCTTGTGGGGACACAATGTCCCCACAACGTGATGAATACCCATTTTTTTAAAAAAAACTCAATTTAAAACTCAATTAAAACTCTTGTATTTTGCTTGGTTACTTATTGTTATAGTTAGGGCTGGGTAGGAGTTAAGGTTGTCATAGTTAGCGTTAGCATTTTTCCCATAGAAATGAATGAGCGGTCCCCATAAAGACATGTTTACCCAACATGTGTGTGTGTATGTGTGTGTATGTGTTTTTGGGAAAAACACCTCCCAGCCACCTCCATGCCAGTGGGCGGTTAGTCTGTTCTCAGTCAGGAAAAAAGCTTTGCTTGTCTTCTTTGAAGCCTTGTTGCAGGATTCTCACTAGTCTTTTATGTGGGATGGCCGTCTTAAACATGAAAATCTGTCTGAATCAATAAAAAAGCTTTCAGCAGAATGACCTCGACTGGATCCAGCACCATAAAGTCAGGCACGGTTATCGCAATTTCGGTAAACACACAGGAGACAGACGTACGGCTGCTCTGCTGCTGTGTACCGTGTGTCTGTTTTTCTTAAAACGGCAGCATCAGAACCACGCCGCCGATGGCCATCTTGTCCAGAACCCAGAATGTCTGCTGTGTCTCAGCTGAGGCAGAGATAACGACAAATGTCAGAGATGGGAAGGTGAGCTGGCAGACTGAAGGGCGTTGGCCTCTTAAAGAAGAGTTGAAAATATTGTGGTTACTGCTATGATTGTGCACATTCAGAGAATCAGAATCAGAAAGATTAGAGTATCATTAAGCCCAATGAGGAACAGTGCAAGATGCCTGGTAGGAAACATTCTGATGTTCTTGTAATTCAATGTCCTTTCTCTATGAGTATGTTCCATCACCATTATGACCTCAAGGCATTTGTGAAGAATAGTGAGCAATCCAGACTTTTACCAATAAATACAAATAAAATGTTATTAGCTACATACAGTCATCCTCAGTGAAATGTACAATTTAAATGCTTGGTTGCTTAACTCCTAGATTGTTTTAACGAGTAACAGTATAAAAAAGATAAAATGGGGCGTTAAACATTAAACATTTACAGGGCATTTATATTCTGTATTGGTCAGTGTGGTATATTCAGTCATGCCAACTCGATGCTGCTCTTATGTTTGGACGTTGCTGCGGCAACATGATGCAAACGTTTTTTTTGTTTTTTCACAAGTCAGGGTGACATCCTCGGTGGAAACAGAGCTGTAAAAAAACATTCTCCCACATTTGGGGGAGTCTTTTACCTGGACTTGCCATTCCAGTCATGTTATGAGGCACAGATTACTGAGGCTCTTTTCCAGGCACTCAAACCCGGTCACTCAAAATCACAGGCCCTTATAAACACCAGGATGCCTCCATACACAGCCAGCTGATTCTGTCCTAAATGACCTGGATGAGAGATCCTGAGAGTTTTATAACTTGTAATCTGTTTTACAAGCCATTGTTTAGACTGCTCCCACTGCTTTATGGTAGCAGAAAAAAGTCGCCCAATATAAGTGATGTTTAATAAATCTTTATCAATGTCATGCACATATTTGTCATGCTTGTCTTCCCATTAATAAGGGTCTCCATGCTGATGCAATGACGCAAAGTAAATATACTGACAAATAAAAACACACATTCTTTGCAGTCTGTAAAAGCTCAGCTGCTGCATTCGAGATTTAAGATCGGGCTGATTGGGTGTGTTGTTAATCTGCCAAAGTGATGTTCAATTGCCCAATATGTGTTTGTGCATAATTTTAAAGCATAATCAGAGACAAACATGACCTCAAACCTATTTTCTCATTCTCACCGTGTGTGTATGAAATTTGCATGTTCTTCCCATGTTGATATGTACTGTCATTGTCCAAATAAGATTTGGTGTTTGTTTCTACATTGATCTCTCTAATTGTAAATCTGTGTGTGTGTCTGTGTGTGTGTGTGGTCCAGATATACCTTACCTTGTGGGGACCAAATATCACCACAACGTGATGAATACTGCCTTTTTTACCTTCTGGGGACCAATGTCCTGGCCCCCATAAGGTGAAACTCAAGTTTCTAAAAATCAATGACTGCAATCAGAAAAACTACAAATTTTGTCTGGTTACTTATACTCATGCTTAGGGCTGGGTAGGGGTTAAGGTTGTCATAGTTAGCATTAGTATTTTTCCCATAGAAATGAATGAGCGGTCCCCACAAAGATATGATTACAGGTGTGTGTGTGGATTATGTTTATATTACATTGTGGGGGACCAAATGTCCCCCACAATATAATGTAAAAGCCTGTTATTTTGACATTAAGGGGGTGATTTTTCAGGTCCCCACAAAGATCTGTGAATGCAATCAAAATACTAAAAATGTCAAAAGTCTCGTTTTTGTTTGGTTACTTATGGTTAAGATTAGGACTGGGTAGGGGTTAAGGTCGGCATGTTGGGATTAGAGGTTTCCCCATAGAAATGAATGGAGAGTCCCCACAAAGATATAATTACAAAACTCTGTGTGTGTGTGTGTGTGTGTGTGTGTGTGCGCGCACGCAAGCCTGTCCCCTCTGTGATGGACTGGAATATGCATCTAGCTCCTGTTCCCTTTGCTTCCTAGGACAGTCTCTAGGCTAATAATGACCCGTGTTTAGATAATTGGATGTAGAAAATGGGTGGATTGAAGATGAACGTTTCCGATTATTTTCCCATGAACCTGAAGAGGGCACTGCTGAGCCCAAAGCAGGAAGAGTATCTGCACACTTAATATACTTTAAATCGGCACTGCATATAAGTTCGGTGTGCTGTTTGGTAATATTCCTTTAAATATACTGTCTGCATGTATCTCGGGTGTGAAATATGCAAAAAGAACGGAAGTCAAATTTCTGAAGCTTTTATATTTACAATAAACTTTTAAACTTACTAGTGTGCTATTAAATTGTGTCATTAGTGAAATTTATTCCATTTTTCATACAAGACGCAAGTAGGTGAACATCGTTAAAAAACAAATTTTATTGTTTTTTGTAGGACTGTGATAGTTTCTTTCTGACCAGACTATAATCCCCTTTTACTCCACCCCCCCCCTTTCTCTCTCAGATCCCCAGCTCAAGGGAATAGTGACCAGGTTATACTGCAGACAGGGATACTACTTGCAAATGAATCCAGATGGATCTCTGGACGGAACCAAGGATGACAGCAGTAATTCTTGTGAGTTTTTTTTTTATTATTATTTTCTGTTTGGACAATGTGGCACGACTTAAAAAATAAATAAATAAAATTTATCGAAAATTTTAGCAAAAGATCATTGGGTTAATTGGGTCTTTAGTTGGCTTGTTTTGATTACGTGACAGTCACCACACCATATGTTTTCTTCATGATCTAAATGAAAAGAAATACAGAGAGGCAGCATGTTTGATAAGACACGGAAAATTATTTAGCTGTACTATTATTTTAAAGGAATGTGTTGATTTTAGTATTTGGGGCTAACTAGGGGAATTGCATCTGCATTTGGGGCCGATAAGCCCTGATCCAAATATAGTAAGCACACGTAGACCGTACAATTACAAATGATTTAACATGCAATTAGGAAAAAAAGAGCTGGCACGCTTTTAAATACCCCCTTCCTATTTGTTGGTAAGAGAGAGGCTATATTTAAATATTCCCGTATTGAATATTGAAATTATGAGCGGCAAACACTGCACTGCAATGTGACAAACAAACCAGAGATGGTAGAAAAGACTTCTAATTTTTTTTATATCTATGCCACTACAAATCTTGTTTTTTTTTTCCTCCCACACGCCCACAATTCCTCAAGAAAGTGCGATAGCTTTGAGAGACAGGCAGCACTGCTAGGTGCCACCGTATGTGACAAGAGAACAGGTGCAGAGGAAGGAAAACCCTTTGAGACTGTGAGAATGGCCCGTCATGCTGCTGTGTGGGCGGGGAAGCCTGTCATTAGCCAGAGCCGCTACACTTTCAAAGTGTTATGGGTGAGCTCGTTAATTTGATTTCGCCGCGCCGCGCAGACGAAAAGCCCGGCGCCCAGTGCCAGTCCGGCTCTCCGTTCAGTGGCCGCGGCGCGGTCGCCCCCCCATCGTCCCGTCTGGTCACGGACTCGGGCGCGCGCCGTGATCGCGAGCCCTCATTCTGCAACGCGGCTCGGCCGCTGTGTGCGCCACTTGGGGGGGGGGTTACCTTGTCGTCAGGCTTAAATGAGCAGCGTGGACACACTTCACGTCGCTGCTAGGGCTGTAATTTCCTCACTGGAGCAAATAATTGTCGTTACGTAAGGGGAAGCAGAGAGCACACTGCGGACCGAGGGAAGGTCCATTAAAGCTGCCAGCCAATCTTGGCGGAGCACATTACCTCGCGGTATCCGCCCGCGTGCCTGGATTTTGCATTGCCCTCGCCGATTGCCCTGAAATATGCTTAAGTGCCTCTGAGACATGCAGTCTGTCCTTCTCACCACCACTTTATGTCCTCCTATAGCTTTGTTCAACCTCATCCCTGTTGGCCTTCGAGTTGTCGCCATACAGTCTGTGAAGACAGGGTTATACATTGCCATGAATGGAGAAGGTCATCTCTACACGTCGGTGAGTTCCCTGCCCTCCCGAAGTGGTTGTTGATGAAGGGCCTGAGGGTGACGCTATCTGATCGGCTCTGTTTGGCTCTGCATTGTTTTATGCACCGTCGTTCTGCACCAGGTATTTTTTGCAATCCATTGTTCGCTTCCAAAGGAAATAAACTTTCCCAAAATGTCACAAAATTCTTAACGTGTTCAGCCCCGGATTTTATTCTGTATGTGCGTTAATACATTTTATTGTTTTCATTATTTATTCGTGCATGCTATTTTAGTCGAATTTTAATGCAATTCAAGCATGTACAGTACTTTGGGTTTGTGCAAATGGCCGTTGTGTAAATTTCCTCAGTTATGTGTTTCCCTAAGGTACCAAATGCTACATTTGGAAGATTATTTTTTATCATTGGTGTTATGTTATGTCTGGTTATGAGCACATCTTTTCACTGTTATCTTGGATCAGGATATAAACTGTGTTTCGTATGTACAGGCAATATTAAAAAGGGCGTTAACTTTGAGATCTGACCGTTGTGAGTAGAGCACATGGCCTGCATGACATTTGTTGAGGTGTTTGGTTGAGTTTTCCTCTTAAACGTGCACATCGCTGTGGACTCCTGGGTGAGGGGCCTGCCTTTTGCTGCTGTCAGTTATCAGAGAGCTAGAGGGTTATGATTCACTCCCATTCTAAGGATTCATCGCCCATTTCTACAGCAGTCAGCCTTTCTGAAGATAAGGGGCGAGCCCTTGAATAAATAACCCAAATAAAACCGGCATCCTGCTTATCAATGCCTGCGATCGGAGCCTCAATCTGGAACAGCTCGCCGCCGTTTTCAGAACAGACATGGGGGTGCCCGCTGAAAGGGCCGTCTCCCAGGGCAGCCGGCTGGGGTGCGGTGCCGGGCCTGGAAGACCCAAAGCGTTGACGGAGATGCGGAGCATTTGGCAGACTGCGGCGAGGACCAGGGTGGCA
Source organism: Mormyrops attenuatus (assembly GCA_026777985.1). Classification (NCBI taxonomy): domain Eukaryota; kingdom Metazoa; phylum Chordata; class Actinopteri; order Osteoglossiformes; family Mormyridae; genus Mormyrops; species Mormyrops attenuatus. The sequence continues at coordinate 16,414,450 of JAODKC010000038.1, forward strand.
ACTGTGTCCACCAAACGGATCTTCAGAGCCCTCAGGATGCTGCTGAGGGTGGCGCATTCCTGCCACTGCAGCCCCCGGATTCTCCCTCCTCCATGAGACTAAATAATATTGTCTTAATGAACAGTGATGGACAAATGCGTTCAGTCCTTTTCATTACACGATGGTCGCGATAGAGATGCAGTTAGCTGCCTTTTAATAATGATTTTTAATCTGGCATATTTTTAGCCAAATTGATTTTAAAAATACATTTACTGGAAATGAATAGGAATGTAGATATATTTGTCAGCTGTCTGCAGATTTGGTATAGTTTATATAATTCACTTTGCTGTGCATTTTTTTGCATGCGCCATTTGAATACAGCAATATCCCACATTAAATTCAACTGCTAATGCAGATCTACTTTCAACTGAATTTAACAGCAGTTAAAACACCCCAAAAATGAAAATATAGCTTTTTAAGATCTAACCTGCAATTTCCACAGCCGCCCCTCATTGTTCAGGACTGTAGGCAAACAGTAGCTTGTTTTTTTGCAAAGGCTGCGTGAGGCTTTTTTCTAGCTTGTCTGAGCAATTTTCACATGGCGTGGAATTAGATTGCAACCCAAAGGCTAAGCAAAGAACTTGCTTGTATGTTTCTTTTCTCTTTTTTTTTTATTTTTTATTAAATTGCATTTCATCTATACTTGAAGACAGCAAAGAGTGCCCCACCTTCACTTTGGCCTATGCTGTTTCATTAAATCTCCTGGTACAATAAAAAAGAATTGGCATTTTATGCCCTGTTGGTTTTCTTGAAAGGTTTCCACTTCGGTTCACCTGATTGGCAGATGGACGGACTTCCTTTATCTCGTGCCGCCATTGTTGGTGCCGCTATTCACAATTGTCAAATTTACTTATTGAAGCCATGGAATGACCTGGTAAAATAGATGAAAGTCTTTGAGGGGTCCACTCTCTTTGCTTGGTATGTTCCATGACTATGTTCCATAAAGGATAAAAATTAGAATCTGTATCAAAGGGATGCAGTTCGTTGGGCTCTGCTTCAGGTCATAAATGAAAGGTTCAGTCTGATAAATCTGTAAATTAATCACATTACAAAAAAAGAAATCAAAATCTGAATTCTGTATTCAAGGCTCTACATCTTTCCAAGTGTAGCTAAGATTTATGCAGCCGGTGCTTTTGTCGTAACTATTCATTCCATATCGTTGGAAACGTTCGCTGTCGCTGAGAAAATGCTACAGTAGATATACCGTCACTGGAGAGAGAGTCTGTGCATCAATTTAAAAAATGACAAGTGGATGCAAAAATAATTTGAAATATATAATTACATGTTTTCACATTTCTTCTTGTGTTATTGCAAAACAGATTCAGCCAGTGAAACATCAAACTGATATAATTCAAAACATGATGTGTTGCGCAATACAAAAGCACAGCTTTGCTTCAGTGTTGTTTTTTGGGACATACGTACTGAACTTCCACTTTTGATTTTCGTACCTTATCTGAAGCTCAGTAAACTATGTTCGTAAATGTTTCTAAAAGCCTGGCAGAATTATAATGATCACGGTCAGGCAGAAATTTCTGACGTGCCTTGAAAGGGAATGTTAGCTGCTGCGTGGCTCTTTGATTCTGCAGAACAAAGTGGCAGCCCAATAAGGCAGTGCGGTCAGATGCTCTGGACGTGTTGGTGGTGCTTGTGGCTCTTCTGGTGGAAGGATCCTCTGTCATGTTTTCACACCTTTAGAACTTCTCCCTTTTGACTGTACAATTCCTGTTCAGGGCCTTAGATTTTAACACATTTTCTGGGTGAGTCATCTTAGTAGAATGTGTATTTTGTATATCCATCCATCCATCCATCCGTCCATACAGTACATCTTCCTTACCGGGTATCAGTGACCCTGGAGTTTGATGATGACTAAATTGCTCTCATTTTGCAGCCAGGAGTCTACAAATTCTTCATCTTTTGCAAAGTTCCTAAATTCAAAGCAGCCCATCTGAAGAGCATCGCTGGACGCAGTGAGCAGTTCTTTAGGCTCTCAGGAGAAATGCATGTAAATCTATGTACGTGATCCTTAACCTGGTTAGCGCCACCTCCCATGGAGATGGAGCCTGTATCGGTGCCAAGGGGCCAAGGAGCCTCTTCTCATGCTCCGGGGATTAGCAGCCCTCCAGTGTAGTTTGTGTTATTCTGCAGGACATTGTGCTATTCTTGATTCTCAGTGAACCTAATTGCACAATTCCAAACACTCGGAGAGGCTCAAAGCTAATATATATCTGAACCCATGACTGTAACACTTACTGGTGATTTTATCTTCATTAAAATTTTAAAATTGAAGGAACGGGCCCCTTTCTTATTCCTGAGACGCTTAATTCAGTTCTTCTTAGCTGTCTTTGAAGGCTGTACCTCACCTGTTCATTTTAAATTAAAATTATGAAAAACTGAAATTCAAATTTATCGTCCTTATGTCTTGCATAGTGAACATGAATTTCAATATGGAAATCAGTATTCAAAGAGAAGCGAGTATTTTATAGCATATCATTTTAACATGATCTTCTGCCCATTAAAACCACAGCAAATCTTTCAAACATAAAACGTTAAAAGAATGTACAATGGAGAATGGATACTGAATCTTGCATGTGTGGTTTTTCTGTTTTTATGGGTCAGGGGTGACTAATTACTACAGCCAGCAAAACCATAGTATAAATAATATGTCAATAAGTCTTCAAATTCACAATGCAAATTTGTAGACATAGTGTTATAGCACTGATTTCAGGAAATATTTTTAAAGTTTTGTCATTCTATACTTTTTTATGATTTGTTGAACTATAATTGTGAATTCTCATCAGATACAAACATATGTACTTGTTTTTATGTTTTTAGATGTACATATCTAGGTCACCCATTACTGCATGCTGCAAAATGGACCTAAATTGTAGTTTTGAAGCACTGGTTCTACCATTATGGGATGTTCTGGTATCCAGTTCTTAGCACTTTTGGTTTTGGTAAAGAGAAGGTTACTTCTGAAGTGTTCCATTCCTTTCCGTAATGTAGTGCAGGTGTCGGGAAGCTCTGTGATTATGGGCTGTGAACTGGAGGCCAGTTTTATGCATTAATGAACAACAGGGTTAAAGGTACCTATCAGGGCTGCGATGGCGGGCCTAACCAGAGGCCATGCAGAGTAAAAATAGACATTTACCTCTAACTGAATTACCGCAGTTTAATCATTATCAGCACTTTGAGGTTTGTACATAGGATGCAGTTTAATATCGACATAATGCAATCTTCTTAAAAAGCTCCACCTTTGTTGTAGGTTAAAATGTAATCCACAGTTTTCCGTTCTTTTTGACTATTTCTCTCATGGATGCATACCATACAGTGCGCAGTGACAGTGAAGAAGAAGCTCCTGTATACAGTGAAACAGATTCATCTGCACCTTTAGGTTGAAAGCCATGTTAACGCCTGAGATCAGTCGCTTTGGATTTCGACTGTTTGTTGAATTTAATATACTGATTGTATGTGAATATGTTTACAAATATACCATATTCTGCCCAAAGATAGCAGCAGGGGTTTGCCTCCCTCTATATTTTCTAGTTTACACGCAGGAAATCCTTTTTTCACACAATGTGCGCCAGTGTTTGTATAACCCTTTTACAGCAAAAGGAGGTTTGTCTTCTGCCCAGAAGCCAGAGGTTTATTAGAGAAAGATTTATATTGGAAGTCTGCTGCATGAGGAACCCCTTTGATTGTATGGCTGGGGTCATGTTGATGATTATTCTTCAAGTGATGACCTGCTGAGATGTTTCTACAATGCACTGACCCTTGGGAAAAAATCCATCCATCCATCCATCCATTCATTTTCTAACCAGCCAGTGAGGAATCTAGTGGCATTAGAATGAAGTTGTATAATCTTCTACTTCATAGGTATATTTTATGTGAGTTAAACTGTGCCAGTTTCCAGGTGAAGGTATTCATCAGAAAGTGAACAGCCATCATTTGTCCGTCCTAAGCTCTTAGAAAAAAGGGTAAAAATGTGTACCTTTGCTTGTCACTGGTGCTGTTCCCTTGTGATTTTACCTTTTAAGGTACAGAAATGGACTGTGAGGGACATTTCTGTACCATTGATGGCACATTGATCGTGTTTGTACCTTTGGGATGTTCCTCAGAGTCCGTTTCTGTACCTTAAAAGGTACAATTACAAGGGTACAGCCCCAGTGACAAGCAAAGTTTACCCTTTTTTTCCGAGAGTGTACCTCACAAACAGCTGTATGTATGTTTGATTGCCTGAGGTTTGTTTCGTCTCAAACTAAGCATCCCTGAATGAATGGAACATACGGCGGACCTTTAGGCTCCGTGGAACAAGCTACTTGGGCAATGCTGAGGTGTAATTTCACAGTTCTACTTCAGAAGAAAGTGCACGGTCTACCCTTCCTAATTATTAGAATCCCAAAGTGGGGAAAGTTCAGGTGCCCTGTCAGATATACCAATTAGCCTCTATTGACCTGACCGGTTAGAATGTCATATATTTTCAGTAACTGCTTCTTCTTAATCCGTAATGATTGACTTGTCCTTGATCTCAGACATGGCAGTACCCACAATTATCGATTTCTTCTCTTGCGTTATACCTAAAAGTGATATAAAATATATAGAAATAATATCATATAACAATGAAACTAACCTCTAACTGATTTTCTGGTCAGCAGTTCAATACTGACAGTGTTTAACCATGAAAATATACTGGTCTGTATGATCTCCGAGTACATTTGTCAATAAACAGTTCAATATATCATTAGATATTTCATAAGTTTTTTCCTTGTCTTATGAGTTCAGAGAGACCCAGAAGTTAAGCATCAACTGCTTTGTTTACTCTAGCATGTCAGGCCCTAGACACCAGTCTTTCTTCTCTTTTTTACTATGTTGCTGGGAGTTACAGGACTGGGTTGTTTTTGTATGTGTGACCCAGCTTGATATAGGAGACTGACGGCATCTCTGTAAATGACACAGTTGCTCTGAACGTGCGTTGCCGTCTTCCATCGCGTCTGCCTTTGTCCCTGCTCCAGTGCTGGCCCTGGAACATTTTAACGTTACTGGAATTTATCTGACAGTCCAATGTAGTTTGACTTCACCTGAGTAATGTTCACACTATCGAATAGCTTGCACAGCTGTATGTCAACATGGTTACTAAGCATAATTGTGGTATGATGGTACTGGACTTGGTACATGCCCAGATGTTCATGTGCAATTTAGATTACGAGTTTTTTCCACACGGATTTGATGGATGGAATAAATTTAAAAGTGCAACATCATTGTCACAATTTTTAAGTTAGATTTAGACTTAAAATATGTTAAAAACCTTGAATGAAACAAAGTGTTTATTCGCTTCCTTTTAAAGTATTTTTTTCCATGGACTGTAGAATTCTCATTTAGGAAGGAAAGGGCCAAAAAAGAGGCTCGCTCTTAGTCAAATTATGCTTGGAAGAATTTTATTTCCAACCTACAGTTCAGAATAATTTGCTACTGTTCAACCTGGGAGTACTTTAGTTGCCAGTGAAATCGCTTTCATCTCTGCTCAAATAGCAAATAGCAATCGCTGCATAGCCTTTGGATCTGCTAGAGAATGTTTTTTGTGACTTTACCCTACATTTTATCCTGCATTAACTGTTTGCTCCCTGATTTTGTCACTGTATAATTACATAGCATTTATAGAGAAATTACTGTGGGACAGATCGCTGCATCCAAAATTAAAATGATACATGTAGCAAAATCTTGGGTAATTATATTATGTAAAATACAGGAGGGTGTGGCTATTTCTGGAGGGGATCAGATGACTGGGGGAATTATATCTGTTTGACTGTTTCCTGCATAGTAAATGGTTGATTTTTTGCACTCTTTCATCACCATTAATGTCTTCAGACCCCAACCATTGTGCCCCAACCATGTTTCAGATTTCTCATGCCAAAATAACTCCCCTATATTTTCATTAATCCTGTTGCACCCATGTCCTTTTATAAAGTAGCTATTCCTCTCCCATCCCAGTGTTTTGTGGGTTTCACTATATTGACCTGGGAACATGCAGCTATGTGTTTAAAATTATAATGGAAGTTAGGAAGATTTTGTTTGATTTTGTGAGAATGACTGAAGAGAAAGGAGTATTGAAACGAAGTTAATTCGTTCATCCTTCAGTCGATTATCCAGTACAGGGGTGTGAGAGCAGGGCGTGTAGCCCTGTCTGTTGGAGCCTATCTCCAGCAGCACAGGCAATAAGGCAGGCAAACATCCTGAGCAGGAAGCCAGTTCCTCACATGGCACCTACTCACACACTATGGGCAATTTAGAGGTCCATAGGACCATAGGAGGAAAGCAGAGTACCCAGAGGAAACCCACATAACACAAGGAGAACATGCAATCACGGATGGGTGGAATTTAAACCCATGAGCCCGGAGGTGTGAGGCAGTGGTGCTAACAAGTGATCCACCATACCCCATCTCCCCAAAATTGCATTAATGGCAGACTAAAATGCAGAGGTGGAGGGTTCAGGTTCAGTACAAATCCAGACCGGTATTTTCTTTCAACCAGCCAGTTGAGCATAAAGAATCAGGTTCGCAGAGTACTCAACTGGCTGGTTGAAACATAATCTTGGTCTGGATTTCTACTTTCTGAACCTGAACTTTCTACCTTTGCTAAAATATGTACAGGTAACCAGGGGATGTTAAAGCAGTGTTTCCCAACCCAGGCCTCAGGGGACCCTCAGACAGTCCACATTTTTGCTCTCACCCTGATTCCTGCCAGACAGTAAACATTTTTTCTTCCCAGCTCCCAGCCAGACAATCCACATAAAACGAGGATTGTGTGGGGGTTTCCGAAGGCCGGGCTGGGAAACACTGTGTTAAAGGGATGTGGCGTGGTATCCACTGTCACACACAGTACTGTCAGTGCATGTACAGTATCTCTTCAAAACTGGGTCTGAGGATCACAGAGGATCGGCGTGCTTTTTTTTTTTTTTTTTCCTCAGATGAAATGAAACCGCATCATCATATTTGCAGTGTTTGATCATTACAAGCAAGCATTGCTCACTGCAACCTTTCAGCTATAGGACTCACTGAGTCATCTAGAGTCACCAAGTCCATCGAATTGACTGAGTCTGATGCAGTTCACAGCACAGATCCTGTGGAGAGCATTTGAAGATGAAAGAACTGTGTGTGTGTGTGTGTGGGGGGGGGGGGGAACGAAAAATAATACTTAGCAGGATACAGGAAACACACAGCCCCCTTTTTCATTCCACCTTTTTCTGTTCTCACACACACAAGAAGTACATGCCTCATTTAACTAAGCTGTATGCTCTGGAATCAAAAAATGCGGCTGTTATGCAGTAACATACCTTATAAAAAATACCTTATACCTTATCTGTTTTCAGGATATTTCTAGCAATATCTTGTGTGACTATTGGTTAACGCTTTACATAAACTGCACTTTCATAATGCATTCGTTATGTATTCACAGAACATTTATAAACAGCTTGTAAGTATACCTTAATATCCTAACATACCTCCACAGCTTTAATATACATTAATAACAAACATAATGTGATTGTGTTTGTTATTATATAATGTTTAGTATTAATGTATATTAAAGCTGTTAAGGTATGTTAGGATGTTAAGGTGTACTTACATACTGTTTATGAATGTTCTATGAATGCATTATGAAGGTGCACTGAATGTTCTATGAATGCACAATGAAGGCATTATGAAGGTGCCATTAATGTGAAGTGTTTTCCAATATTTTTCTGTACAAATGAATAGACGGTCAATCTGAAGGGGTGTTCTGGGTTATATATCACTCACCTGGCACAAATAAAAACATATGCCTGTGTGTGTCGGCTGTCTGTTATATTGAGCTGTATAAATCCTGCTTAACACAGCATAGCCTGCAATACATCATATTCTCTCTGTTTAGGGATAAATCAAGATATATAGCTTGCTTTGTCAGTATTTCTTCATGGAAGATTGCTTGCTTCATGCATGAGTCAGACAAGGCTGCACCCTTAAATCAACCCCCCAGCTCATCAATAGAGTGGCTTTATCATTAAATTCTGTGTGTGTTGAGTCTTATATCCATATTGACAGTTCAGTCAGATGCAATAGAGGTGCCGTCAGACTCTCTTTGACAACAGAAAGTTCCGGCAACAAGCTGCGTGTTTGAGCAGTAGAAGCCTGATACTGTCTGCATGTTTAATTTCATAATTTGGAGATAAATACACTGAAGCTCATACCATCTTGTGTGGTATGAAATAAATTGTGTGTTTTTTTTTTGACAACAGCTGCTGATTTGCCTATATCCATTTTTTATTAATCGAGAGTTCTGATTTGATTTTTTTATATTAATGAATCGGAGGGATTGTAAGGGCAAGTGGGAAAGATTATCATAATAAACTCATTAGTCTCATCTGATTGTTCCATAATTGGACGGCAAATTCTTAAGATCCCTGCATTTGGGAAGCAGACAGGCTGTCAGAGTTTGCGATATGTGGTCTCTGTGGCTGGCAGTCCTATTTACGAAGAGTTTGTCAGCTTGTTAGGATGGCGTCTCTAAGATTGAAAGTGACAGCTGTACAGCAAGGGGACCACGTCCTTAAACACCCATCTAGCCCCAAATTAGGGATCAGCCCGAACCACAGTGTCTGGGCCAGGCGACCGTGAATATGGCCGAGTGCGGCGTGGCTAGTGCTGGTGGAGCCAAGCATGCAACCTCTTTGTTCTTTTGAGCAGGCGGATTGCTGTGGGCATTCGCCCGCAGCCCTAGGCTCAGAGCATCCCTGCCCTCTCCACGGCGCATTCCCTGCATGATGTGTTTATCAAATCCTTTACCCGACAAAGCAATGTTCTGCACCATGAGACTCACTGCTCAACAAACAATTTTCCCCCTATGTGTACCATGTGTCTTAGCAAGGTGGGGCCAGTGTTTTCTTCTCTTTCAGGCCGCAGGGGCATTTTGATTATGTACAGTGTTTTGGTATTATGCATACGGGTAGTACTGCCCAAGCCGTTGATATGTTGTTCATCGGTGACGCATCGCAAAATGTGTTGCAGGAAAGCATGTATAACCTCACCATCGTTCTGCTGCATGTCAGTTACAAACATGGTTTTAAAGCATATTTTTGTGATGAATTCTGGGAAACCGGCACGCACTGAGACTGAAAACACAGAAGTGGGTGTTGGCATAGGATTCATTCCAGTCATGGATGTAAACTGGATCCTAGAGCTTTTCCATCTCCTGAGCACAGAGGAGACCATGTGACTGTTCCGGTGCATTAGCAACAAACTGGCACCTCAGATGCCTTTGAAATGAGGTGTCCTTGAGTTCCACAGCCAATCAGCTGCAAATTTCCGAAAAAGGCTCAATCTTTAGTGCACTGGAGACACTACTGAAGGCTCATCGAACCAGGCTTCTCACGTACAATTCCAGTCATACAGAAGTCTAACATAAAAAAGACATCCTTTTAGCAGAATGATTCTTCAAATGTTGTTTAAATTGTTTCTGTCTTTCATCACATTCTCTATATACTGGTGTTTCTTTCAGATTGTTGGGCTAAAAGGCAGACATATTTACTGATCCAGTGATAAAGATAGATAGCAAGGGGATAAATCCTGGTGGATAAATACACAGTGAGAAAAATGAACTAGCCTTACAACAGGCTATACTTTATTCTTATTTTTTAATATAAGGTAACCTTGGAAATGAGAGCAGGAAAGATTGTAGTTCAACTGACTTAGATGGAACCGCCTCTGTGGCATTTATCAAAGGTAGTGTAGTGTGCTTTTGGTGTCACAAGTAAAGATTCCAAACTCAATTGATTTTTTTCTTTCCTTGGTCATAGATTTAACTTATTGAGTTTTTCCCTTTTGTCTTACCCTGATAAGCCCTTTAGTATATAGATGAGCCCTTGCTTTTGGTTGCTATCCTTGCTGTAACTTCCAAAAAGTGCAGGTCATGCATACAATTATAAGATTATTGTGACTTTGTAGTGCTGACTTTGAATCACTTTCTAATTTGGATTTCTAGTGAATGGTTTGTTGTGACACGTGAGGTACAGAGTAGGGGTACACTGAGAGGATTAATATATAATATTGACATATTTTTAAGCAAAAGAAAAGATGCAGCTGCCTTTAAGCTATATAAAAGTTGCTTTCCTTAAAGCAACCATATCTGAAACATTCATAGGTATAGGCTCACAATTTAGAAAGATCTCCTTGTACTTTTAAATTTAAGCACTCGGATAGTATATTGAATTAGTACAAGCTACAGACCTGCAGTGCATATATACTTAAAACACACATATACCCAGGCTTTGTTTTAAAGCACACTTGATGTTTCCTGGTGACTTTGTTTAAATGAAAATAAAATCGTCTTTAAACATCAGAGAATTTTAAGCTATCAGACACTGTCCTGTGAAGCTTCTCGTCTACAGTGCAGTCCAGGAGTATTTGGAGAGAAACACTTTTCTGTTGCTTTGGATCTGTAGTCCTGATCGTCCTTCAATGATAGAAAGATTGAACTTGACTATAAACTGTCAGCTTTCTAATTTAATTCGAAGGTGTTTATGTTTATATTTGGAAAACAGATGCTCTTTGCTTTACAATGGTTTGACTTTGGATTTTTCGATTTTATGATTGTATGATAGCAATGCACAAAGCTCAGTGGTCATCAGAAATGGATTTTGATCTGTTCCTGGTCTAGCGATATGTTGTAAAATACTTTCTACTGATGCTGGGCGATGGCAGCGTCCACCCAAGTGGGCTTCAAGTCTCTCATACAGCGTAAGCATCTCATACAGTTTTTAACAACACATTGTATGGTGTTTACCTACATTTTACCAAGTCCATTATGTCTAATATATGGGGATTTTATTGGGGATCCTCCTCACAGTATGTAGGGGGGGAGTAATAAACTTGGGTCCTCTTCCAGGCAGGTTTGTAACAGTTCCAGTTGTTGTGCACTTTTTTATTATTGCTCTAACAGTAGAAATGGGCATTTTAACGCAAGTAGCTATTTTTTAACACCCATTCCCTGACCTATGAAGGTCAGCACACTTCTCCCTCATTTGGTTTGTATGTTCTCTTATCTCTCCCATGTTGATGGATGACTAAGGGAATTTGGGCTCTATGTCACCTCATATTTGTATCCCAGTTAATCAGGAAGTCATGGATTACAGCTTGAAGGTTCCTATTCACTCCAATCAACTCAAAGATATACACATTTTAGGGGAAACATGCTTCAGTTACATTGTGTTGATTATAATTTCCAGGGATGCCAATAATCCAGGCACATGTGTTTTTGTTAATCAAATTCTTCATCAAGAAATAATAATTTTTTTCTTTGAATAAATTTATTTTATCGAAAGGTTGGATTTTTCTCATTTTTTCAGTGTGAGATGAAGCCTCTTGAGGTGGATTTTTTCTAACCCTTTTTACAGATCTTTACAAGGGGTGTGAATAAATGTAAAGGGTACTGTGTGTCTGTCACATTGTTAAGAAGTGAGAGCACACTGGTGAGCTCAGCGTTTACAAACAACCTGGCATACCATGGATGACCAGTGCAGCAGATAAGAGAAGAATAGTGTATGGTTAAGAAAAAACCTTTTACAATTGTTCAACCGATGAAACATTGTCTTCAGGATATGAGTAGATGTATCAAAGATTACCACTAAGAGAGATTACATCAACACATTACCATAGGGTTCACCACAAGATGCAAACCCCTAGCAAGCCTTAAGAATAAGACGACAAGGTTACATTGTGCAAAACAGTACATTAAAAACTTAGAACAAAGTGTTATGGACTGATCAGACGATTATCATTCCAGAATGATGGAAAGAGGAAAATATGGTGAAATCAAAGATCAGCTCATGATATGAAGCATACTGCTTCATCTACCCAACATAGTGTAGGCAGTTTTATGCCTTGAACATGTGCAGTTGTCTGTGGACCTGGCTCACTTGTTGTCATTGTTGATGTCACTGCTGATGGCGGCAATCGCAAAAATGTGGAAATGTACAGAGACATCTTGTCTGCTTATTAAAGGGAACACATCAAAAGTCACATGACAAAACACCATCATGTGGAAGGACAATGAGACAAGCATTACGTCAGAGCAGCAAAAGAGAGAACATCACCATCAAAGATCTAAGCGTCTGCCTGATGTCCATGGACCATGTACTCCATGCAGGCATCGATGCAAAGGATTCTTGAACAAATATTATACATGGTCGTTTAATATAATTTTAGCGGATGTTAATTTCTCAAATTTCTTTTGGCCCTCTTCATTTGGGAGACTGCATAAAGAGAGAGACAGTATCCACACTGTTCACCCATTATGAATGTAAAATCCTTCAAAGTAAAGCTGAAATTTGGCACTCAGTTTCAGTCACTGTCTGATTTTTAAAAGAATCTGCAGGAGAGCAATATAGAGACAATTAGCAAAAAACTTTTTTATAAGTCACTGTCCAAATATTTATGGAGTGGACTGTAATCGAAATGCCTTCAAAAAGAGGATAAAATGATGCCTCAGTCTTGAAAAACAAACTAATAATGAAAAGAAAACTAGTTCTGTACAGTTTAATTTCTCAAGAACACATTAAAGGTTTGAAGCACTTACTTTAATTAAATGTGTTCAAGTGTGGCAGGTTTTTTTTTTTAAGCAATTTATCTAAAATATGCAAAAATGTATTATGGACCCCTCTAACCTGTCTAAGTGACACACACCTACTAATGCACTGATAAGTGAAATAATTTATGATGAAGCGTAGCCATAAAATACAAACACAGTAATCTCGTCAAATTAACACAAACAGACTTTTCCATACATTTTTACCGATGAAATTTCGACTTCCTCTAATCTTGACATCAGATGTGTTTTTTTTTTCTTGCCAGAAGATGATTTTTACCGATCTGGCATCTGTTTTTATAGAGAGTTACTGCTCATTCTTGCATCTGAAATGAGTGGATCCATAGTCAGTGTTATGGCCAGTTAAAAGAACGCAAACTCTTGTACTGTTTTGCTGTGCTATTCGCAAAACAGGAGAAATAACTTTGACATGACCCACTGGAGCTAGACTGGGTCTATTTTCCCTGGCATATTCAGAACATGGGATCTTTGGCTATATATTTCTGTCAGTGGTTATGATCAATACGGGTAATTATAAGAAAAAAAAATACATTGGCAGGGACTTTCTGCATGTTCCTATACACAATCTTGTGTTTGCCCAGCGGTTTTGCATTAACGATTAAATGTAAGTAGATTCAGTACTGCTAGGGATTTTGAATATAATTGGTGTGTCAGTTGCACACATTCGGTTATCTTTGTGGTTATGGCTCATTTGATAACAGCAAAAAATGTTGCGGCTGAAAAGGTCTGTTAAAGTACACACTGTTAATTTAATTCCTACTGCGAAAGCTAGCCATGTGACAACCTAAAAACTCACAGATGTTCATAAATAGTTCCTACAATAGCTCCGTCTTCTTCTAAAACATCCTTATGGTTTATTCAGAATATGCGTGGTTTAGAACCACTATTATCAGGAGCATTTCTTCAAAAATAGCGCAATACCTCATCCTGCAAAATTCAGATTAATTAGGTTTTATTGAAGTAAATATAATTCTTTCTGACATGTGCCATTTTATTACATCAATTTTTCTTTGGTCCCTCAGAAAATGCAGCATGTCAGTTGTTCAAATACATTTTGTGGCAAGACAAGTGAAACATTTGTCTTCATACAGCTCGCAAAATGCATAATTGCCAACTCCAGTAGCTCTCTTATGTTACTATGGCAACCCAGTGCAAAAGGAATATAGGTGCATGTATTTGCTGTGGGTTCACCTGATAAGAAAGACAGGTTTAAGGAAGATTGCCATTGCGGAGTGATAAGTACAGACGTGTGTAATAAATAATGCGTGCAAGCAGAAGCCATCTGATGCATTTCATTAAGTAGTGGGACAAAAAGAAAGGAGTTGGTATGAGAGCTTTTGTCTAGCTGTTATCCTCTGCTATGGGCTCGCCTTCCTGCTGCCTGCCACCCCCACACTTTCTCAATTTGAGGCCCAATCAAGTGTCTCTTCCTTCCATCACGTTAGTCTATTTCTTACGTCTCTCTTTTTGGATAATGTAAAATTTACAGTTTGTCGTCGACTTACGACCTGTGCGACTTATGACCGATCAGCTTTACAACCTTTCAGAGACCGCAAATACGTGACCACAGCTGCGGCACATCTGGCAGTGTGAGTGCTGCCCCGCGTGAGTGTACGACAGTTTGTGCGGCACATCTGGCAGTGTGAGTGCTGCCCCGCGTGAGTGTACGACAGTTTGACATAATTTTATTATACATGATACTTTTTGCATATAACATAAAGGGCCAACTTATGACCAAATCGACTTGATGATCGTTCAGTCAGAACCAATTACGGTCGACAGCGACCAGTATACCGCAAAATTTGGCAATTTTACAATCCAGTTATCCCACAAAACAGGGCTTTTTTATAAAATAGAGTATAAACACAAAATCTTATCTGTTATTTGTGGTTTCAGCTCATTGTTTTCCCCCCTTTTTCTCGTATTTTTTTGGACTTTATAAAGTCTAAAATTAATTTCATATTATTCTTTTGCACTCATTAAAATTTGCTTAAAAAAACATTCACACCTTGCATACTGATGTGTTCTACAGTCCAAAACTCAACTGCCATTCTTATTGCCCTGATAATCAGATTAAAAAAGGAAATTTCTTTGTGTTGCTTTAAAGGTGCTATAACTGCTCATAATTAATGTATTTTTATCTGAATGCATGCTGCTGAAATGAACTGGGGGAAATCTGAACTTACTGGCAGAGGTTTTCCATCCAGTATTGTACAAAATGATCTAATTACTCTCACCAGTCAACCAGCAAGATCCTTCACCTGACAGCATAGATCTCCAAACAATTACCTAACCGAGGTCATTCGGGCAACCATGAAGGCAAAACAGTGCATTGCCATAATACACTTAGAAAATGGATTGGTTCCATCTGAGCACAGTCTCTATTGTATTTCATCAATGTTGCAGGAAAATGGCTTCCATTAAGTAGAATATGACCAGAAGGCATTAGATCATTACAGACTAGAGAAAGAAAAAAAACAGGTTTAATCAATTAACAAGTGTACAGTCTTAAAGAGCTGGAAAAGATTTGCTTTTAGTCACTTGCCCATTGCTGTTTCTTTAAACTGGGCATGCCATGAAATGACTTCAGTGACCAATTTGGCAAGATGTTAATAAGAGTAAGTGCAATTAACAGGAGGAGGGGACCTGAGTTCAGGGGCAGGTCCAGTTCTTCAAGGCCTCTGTCAGTTTTCACTGTATCCTGCACGGTAGTGATTACAGAGTAATTATGTCACTGTTTAAGCAGGTCTTCTGTTATGCTTTGAATGGTCTAGACTGGCAAATGGAAAATGAATAGTAACATTGAATATAGACCCAAGCTTTGCAATACATGGCAGGTATAGTAAAATATGACTGTTGAAGTCAGCGCACTGCATTTCAAATCTAGGGTGTAAGTACCATTAAAAAGCGAAGGAGCAACTCACTAATAGTGCTTAATTGTTGGAATGACACTTGGTGGACATCACCACTTCTGCAGGAGACCTTTTGTGCAGCTTTGCTGATCTCTCAGGAGTTAATCAGAGTCTGAATGTTTAATAAAGGTACTGGGGGCTTTGTAAAACACTCACATGCAGCTGCCCCCAGCGCACGCAAAGCAATCTCATCTCGTTTAAATTCCAATTATAATTCCCAAAGTGTCACTTAGGTTCCTAGGTTTCCGTCTTTGTTTCATCAGCCAAACCCTGAGTGGTTGTCAGGATCGGACAAAAGTGATTTAACTAAGACTAATGATGGCTATCATTTGGAAATGTGCTGTGTTTTAACCCAGATCTGGGGGTTGGGGGGGTGTGTGGTAAGTATTCTGAAACATGCAATATCTGACAACGAAGCACTTTATTGTGGCATTTGTCACATAATGCACAACTCATAAGCTGCCAGGATTATAATAATGTATAAGATGAAGGCAAATGGTGGATCTTTCCTGGTATTTCAGAAAGAAGTGAGTATGTTTCGTTACTATCTACAGTATTGTTACTCTATAGGTGCCACCAGTGATAAGGTCAATCAGTGCCAGGCAGAGATTAGTGTGTCATTCACATGTGAACATGCGTGTCCTTTTCCCATCTTTCTGAAATGTACAGGCAATTTGCTTTCAAATGGAACATGTTCAGTATTTGAAATGCTTGTTGCTTTGGTAACATGGGAAAAAGTCGCATTCATGCTGTTTTTATTAGTGGCTCATGTTAGCTAGTTACCTCATAGGGCGATCACGGTCTTATTCTGAAACCAGCCTGTCTAACAGGCCAAAGTTCTGAATGTTGCTACAGTTCCTAAAGACGATTTTGTTGTAGCAGCGGATCCGCTGGTCGGGATGTGTGTTTTGAAGCCGAACCGTTACTCCTGCTTCCCTTTTATTTTCATTTCGACTTTGACATTGGACACCTTCTTGATGCCCATAGTCCATGCTGAGGCCAACTGACAATGAGAGACACTTACAGATCACAATGTGAAATGATTATGTTATCTTCATGTTAGATGAACCATCATCCGGTTTTTTAAATGAACCTGTCTACCTGTAGGATTCCCTTAACCGCTGCACATTAACATTCAGTGTCAGTACTGTCCTTAACATTTGGTGCTCCCTGTAACCTCCACTGTCAGTACTGTCCTTAACATTTGGTGCTCCCTGTTACCTTCACTGTCAGTACTGTCCTTAACATTTGTTGCTCTCGGAAACCCTCAATGTCAGTACTGTCCTTAACATTTGGTGCTCTCTGTAACCTCCACTGTCAGTACTGTCCTTAACATTTGGTGCTCTCTGTAACCTTCACTGTCAGTACTGTCCTTAACATTTGGTGCTCTCTCTCTGTAACCTTCACTGTCAGTACTGTCCTTAACATTTGGTGCTCCCTGTAACCTCCACTGTCAGTACTGTCCTTAACATTTGGTGCTCTCTGTAACCTTCACTGTCAGTACTGTCCTTAACA
>JAODKC010000038.1:16438261-16486619 GCA_026777985.1 Mormyrops attenuatus
TAAGCACACAGCAAGAACTCAGTGCTAAAGTGAAATCCGGGTCCTTTTAATTGAAATGGTAATTTACAATTCCTGTCATAGATCAGAGTGTCCGGGATGACATGGATTATCCGGTCACCCTAACTAAATCAGCTCTGACCCACTGAGGCATGGACCTCTGCAGACATACCACTCCCTCATACAAAAGACATGCAACAAAAAATTTTACTAAATTAAAAATTAAAACGAAAAAATCATAAAGCTAATAGATAAATTAATGAATGAATAAGCAAATAGATCTGCAGGTCAAGTCAACACCTTGAACTCTTTTTCATGTTCATAAAACCATTACTGAACAATTTTTGCACTGTGTTAGGGCGCACTTTTCTGTTGAAAGAGACCACTGTACTCCCATCGGGGAATACTGTTGCCATGAAGGGGTATACTTGATCTGCTACAATATTTTGGTAGGTGGTATGCATCAAAATAATATCCACATGAATGCCAGGACCCGAGGTTTCCCAGCAGGACATTGGCCAGACCACCATACTGCCTCTACCAGCTGACCTTCTTCCCATAGTGCATCCTGGTGCCATCTCTTCCCCAGATGAATGACATACACACACCCAGCTGTCCAGATAATGTGAAAGAAAACGTGAAAACTCATCAGACCAGGCCACGTTCTTCCATTGTTCCATGGTCCAGCTCTGATGCTCATTTGCCCATTATAGGCCCGTTTGGTGGTGGACAGGGGTCTTCATGGGCACTCTGCCCAGTCTGTAGCTACGTAGACACATGCGCAGCAAGCTGCGATGCACAGTGTGTACTGACACCTTTCTACCATAGCCAGCAATAGTTTTTCAGCAATTTGTGCTACAGTAGCTCTCCTGTGGAATCAGACCAGATGGACTAGCGTTTGCTCACCACGTGCATCAGTGAACCTTGGGTGCCTATGACCCCATTGCTGGTTCACCGGTTGGCCTTCTTTGGACCACTTTTGGTGGGTACTGACCACTGAACAACCCACAAGACCTACCATTTTGGAGATGCTCTGACCCAGTCTTATAGGCATCACAATTTCGCCCTTGTTAAAGCTGCCCAGATCCTTACCAACTTCAAGAACTGACTGTTCACTAGCCTAATATATAATGGCCTACCTGACAAGTCCCATTGCAATGAGATAATCAATGTCATTCACCTGTCACCTGTCACCTGTCAGTGGTTTTAATGTTAAGGCTGATCAATGTAGAACTCAGATGGTCTCCAGTGGGCCAGAAAATGTTCCACCATAAGCCCAGTAAGTGATGTGAAGCTCACAACTCATCATTTTGAGAACTGAAAGATGACGCAAATCGAATAAGACTGTGTAATTTGATTGTGGCTAAGATAAATTCTCCAGGAAGATTTACACAGATCCTCACAGCTCCTCTCATCAGAATTTTTTAGCATTAATATGAAAACATATATTTGTAGCTCTGAGAATGGAATACAAATCAAATGGCAATTGATTTTCTGCATTGTGTTGAAGATTATCAATCGGGAAGCATGATCCGTGTGTCAATCCTACATGCTATGAGGTCAAAGGTGCGAATACATTCTGCATTAGGTATTCTGCATGCGAGTCCATGTCTAATCCTGCGTATGTCTCTGAGATGAATTATGCAGGTGCCACACCTTGAGAAAGATGAAGGCAGGATTTGTTTACAAGCTCTCAACCAATAGGTTTCTCTCACGTCTGTCCTTTCTAAGAACCACAGGCTGTTATATTGTTGAGTCTGTTATCACCCCACTGTTTCCAGTCATGGGGGAGCAGCTTTTTTTTTTTTCTTTTCACTGTGGAGGGTTCACCCTCTGCCCCTGCCCTTCCCAACATTGACCTGCTGTTTTCAAATCTTCCCTTAACCTCACTAAATTAGCATGCAGCTTTAGACATGACTCAGATTGCTAACACCAAGAACAGTTATGTGACCAGTCTGTCATTTACAATGTTTTTTTTTTAATGCGGAAAACAGGGTTACATCTCAGTGTGGAGGGTAATGTATATTTTAGGATTTATTATTGAAGCATGACCAAAATAGTGAGCCCTGATGCTGGGAATCAGGAACTGAGATATACCTGCGGAGATGTTAGAAATACACCAAATTTTTACTGTTTAAATAACTCAAATGACAGTCTTTGGAGCATGAAATGAACCACTAACCATTCCTAATACATTCAATTATCCACATCACTCATCAGTGGGACATGTAATGGGAATTGCATGCTTTGGCAAACCAGTGAAATTCCCAAGTGCAAAATATTTACATTGCAATTCGGCTGACAAATATTTTGATTGCAGAGAAAAAAGCAAAAAATGATATAGAGGAGTAACATATTTTGACCATTATTGGCAATTTGGCCAGGATGATTGTGAGTTTGTCTTATTCCATTTGCAGGTTGAGGTCTTCAGCTGTGCTGTCTGCCATGCTAATGAAAGGCAATTTTAATGACATCGATGTGTGTGGTTATTTTGTCAGATTATTAATATGGTAATCAGTGACATATAATTTAATGTTTTTAGTCATTTTTAATTTAAAGATACAACTGTAATACGGCAGCTAACATCCATAAAGGTAAAGCAAAACTGCAAAATTGTTGTAAAAATATGAATCAGTTTTGGAAATACTGACTGGGGTTCGAGGGTATGCTGAGAAACCCTCCCTTTCTATGGAGTCGCCGCCCGTTCACATTTTGACATTCAGCCAGGCTGTTAAACACAGAGCCCCAAGTGTTTGACAAAGTACCTACGCCTGTCGAGTGCTTTATCATTCTCCCTCCACAATGTAGGAAACCTGTGACTGGTTGGTGATTTTCTTTGTTTGGGCTTAAGCTTCTTTCATGGATTGTAACACTAAAATCTGACTTAGTGGGTAATACAGGAAACGGTCTTCAGCTTGAGGCCAAGCGCGGTAAATTGCTGAATGCCAGGTGTTTGAAACGTGTGTTTGTGTGCGTCTGTGTGTGTGTTGAAATGAATTTTCGACACTATTTGTACAAACAGCACTCCTCTGGCCACAAACGCGAATCCTGCAGTGATGGGAGCTACATGAAGCCTTTGTCAAAATGCATTTCATATTGCCTTTTGAAGTGCAAGAATAATTATGGGCTGCTGGCACTTCGAGCAAGTTCATTTCTGACAAATGGCTTCCTTTAGAACTATACATTTCTGTTGTCAACAAGCTAAATCTCTTTTTGAATGTACATCACGTCATGAAAATGAGTGACCACGTGACTAGATTGCGACCTCTATAATTCACCAATATCTGAGCGCTCAAATAGAGAATGTGCCATTTTCTTACTGATTTTTGGATAGCCACAGTTCAAATTCAATCTGGTTGGTTAATACATTTTTGTAAGAGTTAGTTCATGAACATGCAAACCTTTGTGTGAGCAGTAATAACTGAAGGCATTGGTAAACAATATCGTTTGCCAAGTTCTTTTATATTTAAACACACCATTTATCGAGGTTTAAGCGGTCACCTTAGTCTCTTTAGTCTCTTTTAGTTTTACTAGCCGTGCAACATTTTCCAGTGTCACCTTCCTTTTCAATTTTTGGCAGATGGGATGGAATATAAGACAAGATGTGCAGACACACAGCCTGTGTAAAGCACAGCACAGTGAAGTTCCATGGATGAAATATCGCTTTATGTAAATGACTCTGTCGCTGTGTGTCAGAGGGTAAAAGATGGACACTGGCAGAGTTTGCGAAACGTCCATCACGACACACTCGGCAAGCTCGGGAACTCAGGAGATGTAGAAAAGGAGAGGTTAAGAGACGGCATTTATAAAGGAGACACAAAGAAAATGGAGACTGATTTAGACAGATTGCTCTGGAATCAGCATCCGGATAATTTTCACGAGCTTTTCAAAAGGTGTGGTGGAAAAAAAAAAAAGAAGTATGGGAGATGAGCAAGCTTTGACGCACAGGAAGAGCCACCCTGTGACACTGTCATCAGTGCCATGTTGACGCTCCTTGTATCACTCACAGCGTCCTTTCAATCCTGCCTAATTAAAGGCATTCAGGGTTCATTGGAATTTAAATCCTGGCAAATGTGCCATATGTTGATTCCTCCTGATGGCATTTGCCTGAATCGCTAAGTGCTGGGAAAGATACGGCAGCAACCTGAGATTCCTCTAGCAAAGCTTATGGTATCGTATGCTGTACATGTGTTGGCCATGTTGAAGTACTCAGATACCTTGAGTGTTGTTCCAAAAAAAAACTACAAAATTGTGGATACAGTCCTCTCTTTTAAACATTGTACTTGAATCAAAACCTTTATGTGAGGAATCATAATTTTAGACGGGCAAACACGCGGGCATACACCGAAATGTATTTATGGCCCACGGAAAAGATCGTAATATTACCAATCCTCCAATTCTCAATCAAAATGTAGACACACACATGCATGTATTATCCATCCATCCATCTATCGTGCACCTGGATCCTACCTCAGACAGCATGCATCATGAGGCAGACAGACACACACACACAAATAACAGGGCAGGGTCTTTCAAATTGCTAGGCTGAGAGGAAAAGCCCCAAAGACCGGGTCCAATTGCTACCTGCGCAGATTCTCTCCTCAGGCCATAGCTTTCATAAACGAGGACCCTACCCCTCTCCTTCTGCCTTGGCCAACTGCACACTGCAGTGTAATGGAATGTACCATTTCACTGCATTCATATTTTAACAGTACATAACACCGATTGAATGTACCATAAATTTTCAGTATTTTTAACAGCTCATTTGCACATAACAGCTCATTTACAGACAAATTGTACCCATTTTACTTACTTTTTAGGTGATATTTATTACAAAAATATTTATAACCGCTATTTCTATTTTTTTTTCGTGGAGGGGAGGAACATCATGTACAAATACAATATACAATAATACGTTACTGTATAAAAGGGGAAATGAAAGGAAGTGTGAGGGTTTTAGGGTTTTACAGAAACCGATAATGTTTGTGTCCTCAGAATATTAATCTTGTAGAGGCATATTTGGTAGCAAACAGTAAGATCCATGGAAGTCCTTTTCTGCATCATAAAGCAACAGATTTAATGGGACATACGGAAGCTGACAGTTGAAAACACCTTGAATATGTCTATTCAACAGGGGGGCTCATTCATTTTCGATGTGGCATTCTTTCTTATTTAGATAGGTCTGGTGGAGGAAATAAGGTCCCATGAAATATTGATATACAAATCATAGGAGATCATTTTCATTTGGTCTGGATTAATATCCTTGCAAGTTATGTGAGGAATGCAATCCAAAAAAAAAATCCAATTTCTTTTAAAAATACAAATTAATTATTATCTTTGGCTAATACAGAAAATACGATGATGGGAAGGGCTGTATTAATCCAGACGGAGGCTTTTTATCATTAGATAGGAAAGAGAAAGAAGGAATTTTCAGTGTGATGTTTTTTTACTTTTGATTTAACAGCAGGAGGTTAGCAATGCAAACAAAGTTCACTGCACAGTGCTAAAGGGTAACTTGAACCTGTGCACTAATTAAGCTTTTCAAAATCCATTGCCCTTAAAAAGGTCTCAACATGAGCTGCCTTTCTTTGGTAACCTTCTACTTCATTCTCTCCCTTTTGCATCATTTAGGTGTCAGCTAGTTGATTTCTGTTTTTTTTTTCTGTGCTCTGTTGGTAATTATGTGCTACATGCGGTGACATTTGTCATGTGAAAGTGTATTCTGAGTTGTGGGAGGATGCGAACCTGATGAATGCCTTTAAGGGAAGCCATCTGGATATCAGTGTGCTCTTGCACAGTGGGTAGATAATGGAAAGGACCGACAGTGCTACAGATACCATGCTACGTCCCGGTCAGCAGCAGCAGGCTAGCCGGCGGTGTCTAGCATGCAGGCAGACATCGTTACGTCCTGGGTTTTGCAGATGGGTGATGCAGCCTAAAGAGCCATATGCACGGCTGACTCAATCAGCCAGGATCTCACGGCATTCAGATTGCTTTAGGAGAGCGACGTCGCCGCCCATGCAATTAAACTGCACCTGCGGGTCCCATTATACAGGCAGCAGGAGCCCGGGATGCAGTTCCAACATGCACTGATGCTGCTTGCTGGAGGTGCCCCAAACACAGTCGCTGGCACTCGCTCACTGACCTGCATGAACTAGTGACTACCCCGCTGAAAAAGCCTGTCTAAGAGATATTGCAAGTGTATGCTAATGAACAGTGAGCTACTACTGAAAAAAAAGATATTTATTTAAAAATCTGATTGCTTAGTTTTATTTTAAAACCCAATTTCTACAACATTAATTCAAAGTTTAGATATATGTAATATTCCTCATGCTTACAACAGATGGTTTACCATTTAAAGGTAATTTTAAGTCATTTATAAATAGCCATGGTAGTCTGCGGTATTGTCTTTGTACTTTGCAGGGCAGCATACGCATCTCCCACAATGCAGTGTTACTGATATTTATACTGTTTAAAGCAGTGTTTCCCAGTCCAGCCCTCGGGGACCTGCAGACGGTCCATAATTTTGCTAGTAAAAACAGACCTAGCGCAGTATGCCATCGGTGTTAGTGTCACAACATGGAATCAGAACGCTTGGTAAATGTCTTTATCACAACCAGGGCATCCCGAACCAGGCTGCTCATGCACAATGACAGGTTTTCTGCCCAATAATACCTGAAACCACCGGGCTGAAGCAGCAAAACAAGATGGCTTCCTCAAGCCTAAAAACAAGATGCTATTTGCCTGGCACACCAGCTGCAGAACTAATCAACAGCACAGATGCAGAAACAAGATGCTAGCTAATCAGAACCATGAACTTTGAAATACGATGCCGGCCAACCCAGAACCACAATTCCTTAAACAACAGAACAGCACATTGAATCACAAGCCGGTGACAATTCTGACAACCCTAACCAAAACCCAAAAATAAAACACCAGCAAACTAAACTCAGACCCACAGATCTAAAAGCTAGAGCAATGATGACTGATTCCTGAGCAACACTCGCTGCTCACTTTAAATAAGATTCAGAGACAGCTACCGACTTACAGCAACATAACTTATAGATCTTGTTCAATTGCTTGATTGCAATATGGCACAGGTATACAGTCAGTCAGATGCTAGAGCATCAAAACCAGCATTTAAAAAGCTATGTAAAGATCTTAATGGCTTAGAGCATTTTATAATTGCAGGTATGTAAAGAGGCCACACTTGTGATGGTGTCAAAAACCATTTTTCAAGGCTGAAATTGCATTATTCTGCAAATATGTGACTTGCCAGAAACCAACCAGTTACAAAGAATCTAATCTAAAATAATTTTGCATTATATTATTAATTATCGCTTGTTGATTTCACATATTCATTGGAAAACCATCAGTAGTTACTTCAAAACCAAAAGCAATATTCTGTCACATAAGATTTTTTTCTTTCCTAAATAATTCAGTCTGTCTGAGTGTCATTGTTCACTGATGAGGCAACACTGAGCCTGTAGTTGTGAGACTCCTCAGTCCCTTATATTCAAAGTGCTCAGCCTCTCAGTGGCAGAGCCGTGCAGCACTTCTGATGGTAATGAAGCTCTTTACAGGAGTCAAGGAGAAATTCCGCAGTTATGCCCAAATCGCTTTTCTGCCCACCGTGGTCACCATAGTAACTTTTGCTGTCTCAGCCTTGGCTTATTCAGGAGAGCAACTTTAAGACTAATGACAAGAGCTATACTAAGATCTATGGAAGGGGATTACCTATCGTCACATCATTGTGATGCTGCTGAGGTTTTAAGGATTGTACTCACAGAGAAGTAATGAACATATCAGAAAGGCATGCTTGACTGCTGCGTATCACCGTAATGGTAAACTCACAATTTAGGGATGGGATATTTATGAAAAAGTTGATTCAGATTCATTCTAACATTAATTATGAGCACTGAAAATGATTCAGTCTTAGTGTTCCTTATGTGTTTGTGTAAACTCTTGCCACAGTGCCAGCATTTAAAGATTTTGACATAATAAAGTGGAGGTATTACAATCATGCTAGAATGTTTCTCGTCGGGTTTCATTATCAGAGCGACACATGAGGCTTTTCCGTATTTTGTGTGCAGGATTGCATATCCTGATGGTGAGACGGGGTGAAGTTTTTTTACCAAACTGCTGATTCACATCATTCATTCATTGAAATGTCAGCTGCATGACAGATTTAGCAACAAAAATGTTAAATATATGCGTATGTACTTTTCACCAATCTTAATGTTGCATGATTAACGGTGAATAACTACCGCGTGGTCTGACTCATGTTCCCCGAGGAGTCAACCACAGGGGGACATGTTGTCTGAAGTTGGGCCATCCGTCCTGCTCTAGGGGCAGCATGCAGGTCGCGGCCAGAATTTTGGCCTAACGGCCATGGCGCATCATGCTTGGCTTATTGATCAGCTCTCACCTCCGTGCAGCCTGTTCGGGGAACATGTGAGCCTAGTTTCTGTTCTGCCCTTTACATTGATTTTACCAACACTTTGATCTGTCCTGAAATAGAGGTTTCTTTTAATAAAACACACAGGTCCCTGGGCGTGAGAGGACATTGGCCCCTGACATTCGAAGAGAAGTTGTTGACAGACCATTTATGACAGAACTACAGTGTGAAATTGGATAAACTTCTGTACTTCTGATCCAGATAAGATGTGGTATTGGAAGGAATGAATGTTAAATGTTCATTGCAATCTTCCACTCCTGCCATTTCAACCACTCTGATCTTAGTTGCAATGCTTGGGAAGTATGACAGGCAATCAGAAATGTGCGAGTGTTTTGTGGTGAAATGTTCATTGTATATGACCCACCACCCAGAGCGATTTCAGTCTAATATGGACCAGATTCACGATATTTTCTCTCTGCTTGCCTGAGTCCTAAAGTGGGGCACAGCACAGGATTTCCATGTATTTTTGTAACAAGTCTTTAACCATCTAGCTGTGGGAAGGGATATGGGTAATTGTTTATGTAAATCCCAACAGGGAGATCAGGAAGGAGCAAATTACACCCTGGAATTCCAAACCATTGTGGCAGGGAGTGGTTGGAATGAACCTGCTTTATTCACCATTCATTGATATAGGTTACAGCAATGGGCATCAAAGCCCAAGTGGCATCCTAGGCAAGCTTTCCTGCTGAGGTCCAATTGGCTTAGCAGACTTTACTGGCCAGTTTCACTTGTGAGCATGTACAGGATGTAAATGTAAAGCGGCATTGTGTACACGCTCTGAGAGAGCTCTTGAGACCTGAGAGCCCTGTTAGTTTGTTAAGGTGGCACCCACCTGTGTTGCCTAATGGTTTGACCAGTACTGGGTCACAGGAAATTCCACAAGATATACTGGCATGTTGGGGAGATATCTCCACTCCAGATCAGTATGTCTAGATGTCCATACTGTATCTATGTGTAATCTAAGATGGTCCAAGAGCAAAGGAAGAACAGTCAAAGCTTGCTCTTGGGTAGGTTCCATGACACGGCAGTTTCTTCTCTGGATTCCTCACCCCACATATTCTCTGACCCCCTTTGTCTGTAGAGGACTGTTACTGTTTAATATACAACCACCTGCGTCTGTATCTTGGAGAAGCCGGACATGTGTGGGAAAGTTGTCTACTCTATGAGATGAGAGAACCAGCCAAGAGGCAGGTGGGAATATCAGCCCTAGTTAGTACAGTATAACCCAAAGACAGTTTACCATTCCTGTCTTGATCCCCTATGGACTCATTACCAGATCACTCATGGCTGCTGATAGTTGGCCGTGTGGAGGGGAACCTCAATGAAAAGAAGTCGGTGAACCAATTAAGAGTGTCATGTTAAGCCATCAACCACTCTCTCCATGTGAGGCCTCTGATTGGTAACCCATGGGAGAAGGTTGTATTACTCAACATACTGAATCCCTAGACTAGCATTTTGAAAACATATAGATTCTAGATAGTATTAAGTTCCTTTGGTGTTAGGTCAGCCCTGGCTACAACAGCATGATCCTATGGTATCATGGACCGAAGGAATATTTCCTGCAGTAAATCTTGTCTTTTTAAATGTGTAACTCTGCCTCGTTGTTCCACTTCTATCAAGAGTCCTCAGGAAAACACCACAGCAATTATGCTCGTGGAATACTGGGATCTCCTGGAAGTATTCAGAAGGTCGAGGCCACCACACTGCCACTGCATCGTAACTGGGATCATGCTATCGACTTTGCTGCCAGGTACCCCTCCACCACAGGAATATACAAGCTTGTGCAAATCAGTTGAAATATGCTGGCACACAGACATGCATGCAGTGGCCTGGGACCTGCTGGTTGGCACCGCCAACAGGAGAGAGAGTTCGCTGAGTGGATGGAGAGAGGAGGCTCTTTGCCCAAAGGCTGGCAGGCCTGCTCAGGTGGGGATATAGCTGGGCGGTATGACTGTGCTTCAGCCATCCATGTAATTTTCAAGTGAACGCCCTGGGGTTCGGGTGCCTGCCTGTGTTGTCGTAGGGTTTCTTTCAGGTTCTCTGGTTTCCCCCCACAGTGCAAAACCATGCTAAGGTCAACTGGAGTTGCCAAAGTCCCCATAGGCATGAATGGTGTGTGTGCCCTGCCATGGATTGGCACCCCATCCTGGGTTAATCCTGCACAATTCTTATCAATCCACCAGGTTCTAAATCTGGACCAATGGTGATAAGTGTAAAACTGTCGGACGGACTGTCATGTCCGTCTCAACTGTGGTTAGTCTGTCTGCATATAGATGTGACGACTTGTTTTAATTAATTTGCACAAGGGTGTATTTATCCACTATCTATCCCTGAATTGTAGGTCATTATCCCTGAATTGTAGGATGAATAGGGATTCTTCCAAATGTCTATAATTCATGATTGGCCAGAACCCAAGGTCTCTAAGTGGTGATACCATTTTCTAGACATTTCTCATTTCTACAGGTGATTCCTAAATCAATTTTGAAGCAACCAGATTCATTTTGTCCATCTATTTTTGTAGTGGAGGCAGGATGGAACTTTCCCAATGGCACAGAAAACCTCATAACTCTTCCTCTGACAATTTCTTTTCAACAAACTATCTCCACCTTACTATGTTGTAGACAATCACAAACCTCTCTCAATAAAACAAACATTGGAAGAGTGAAGGCACGGGTTAAAAGTCACAATTCACCCATCTGTGGTTCTCACTAACAACTGAAATATGCAATACCTCCACGAGGGTAAACCACTTAAGCCTAGGCAGGTTTATGGTCATGTACCATCTAAGCCCAAAGAACAGAAAGACTGACATTCTGTCTAGGGATTTTGACCTACCTGGATCAGCTCCAAAGCCTGTTTCATCATACTTCTGATTATTGTTTTCCAAGATGTGCCGCTTGACTCACCTGCCAGGTTTGCCTAAGGCTAAGGAACTTACAGAGTGTCTCTTCAACCTTGTTTTTAGATTTATCACAATAACAGGGGACTGGTCTTGGACTGTGGACCACAGTTCACCTTGGTGATGTCAAAGGCATTCTACGAGGGACTGGAGGCACCATCAAAGTGTCCTCTGGGTATCATCCTTGTATTTCTGAATGATGATTGCTGGCTTTCTTGCCTGTATTCAGATCTTTAAGCATTTCGGTTTGGTTTTTGGTATGTGTATCACACTGGATCATTGCTGACCTGTGTCTGTCCTGTATGTTTCTTGGATTGCATTTTATACCTGCTATTTTTTGGGGACTCAATTCAAAAAATCACCACTGCACTTTAATCTCTAATATGAATAATTATAATTGTGGGTTTAGCAATCATAAATTTAATAGGCTACCTCTCAGTGGCAGAGTCCCCTGAGGGGGATGTATTGCAATTCGGTGGAGTTCATTACAGTTAGATTGGAGTTTTCATGGACCAGCACATGCAGATGTCCACCACCATCAGATAAGGATGATGAGGTAAAGTCAGAGCCCTCCTTGAAAGCTGGGAATTAAAACACTAACACTTGACCTCATTTGGCAGGGAACGTTTCCTTAGTCTATGGGCACTGACCCCAATCACTCAACCCCCCATACCCTACTGACCATGCTATCCCTCAGCTGGAGACCACAACTCGCTAGGAGTCATTCGTACCCATCAGTGGGACACATAACCTTCCCAGCCATGTGGCAAACCTGAGCTCCACAAAGAGGGAACCACGGGAAACCGCTTGTCCCATGCAGGGTCGTGGGGGGCTCCGGAGCCTATCCTGGAGACTATCGGCGCAAGGCAGGGAACAACCCAGGATGGGGTACTAACCCATCGCAGATGAAGACACATATGCACGCTTATTTATTATTGATGGCCCTCAACTATTTATGTAGGCCAATTTGCATGTTTGGACTCAGGATAATTCAGGGTTATTTTGAGTGAGGTTTGCCCAGCATAGAATGTACAGGTAGAACCTGGACAGTGCTCATTTTCCTGTTTTTTCACATTATTTAAATGCTCTGTAGCTGTTGTTGTTCAAAAGAGATGCCATTCTTTGTTTCCCCCCTAGAATTAAAGGGTACTCTGCAATAGTCCACCCAATTAATCCATCCACTACCTAGCATCACCCCCAGGTCTCATCTTTGCAACACTCCCGTTAGTTATTGTTTGTGTATGTTTTCAATGTGCTATTTGCCACACTTGCATGTCACTTTGGACAAGCGTCAGCTGAATATGTAAAGTGTGAATGTAGCTTGTGCATTTATCCGTCCCTGCATTTATTTTATTCATTTTATTTTACTTCACTTGCCTTTTTCCTGCTCAATTGTTCTTGTTGTAGTATCTTCCCTTATCCCTTCATAGTACTCACCATGAATGGTAACTGATAGTTCATTAGGGGTATTCAGTAGAGGTGGGCAATGCTCTTGAATTATTTTGTGTCTAAATAACCCATTTTATTGTAACCATGCCTTCCTCATGTTGATAAATAAAGGCTGTACAAAGTTATTGATCTAATGAAATTCTAATTTCCTCAGATGACTCAAATGACAGCTTCCTTCAGTCAATATAATTAATTATAGTTAACTAATCAGTTCCCCGGATTGTTCTCTTACCATTACAGGGAAATTCCTTAGATGGTGCTCCAAGGTAATAAAAGAAAGCCACATTAGATATTAACATTCACCTTAAGTGACATGTGACCAAAAACCACTATAATCTTTAGCCACTCAGTTGGCAAATTGCATTATAAAATCTGATTAGTTTCAGTTATTTGCCCCTGTACTGAAATACATGTCCTGTTTACAAACTGAGGTTCTTAATCTCATAGCATTCAACATTCCTATCTAAACTCTTCTGACAAAAGCTGACACATGAGAGCAGGGCCGTTTCATTCCGACACTGAAGTGTGATTATATTTAAACCCTGATTTCTGGTTCCTTTCAACAGGCTGCATTACATTTAGGAAAACGTTTACTTATTTAGCCGACACGTTTGCTCAAAGGCGGAGTGGTGGCTATGAGACTAGGGATCTGTGCCAGCAACTGGAAGGTTGCTGGTTCAGATCGCGTGAATGCCTGGAGTGATCCTACTCCGTTGGGCCCTTGAGCGAGGCCCTTAACCTGCATTTGCTTCATCCTGGGTATGACGGTAATCTACATCCAGTCCTCCAATTTACAGGGAATCATTTGGGGGCTGGTGGCAGGATTGGCACTGCAGCCACTGGAAAAAAACTCACACTGGTCCATTCGGACTAGTGTGGTGCTGAGGTATCACCTGCCACATGGCTGTACTCAGGTTCTCTGCCCTGAGGTGGTTTGTTGAGTGGTGGGTGCATCAACGCGCTGTAAGCAGTGCATGCTCCTTACCTCTTTGCCCAAAATGATGTATAAAGAAACCTGAGGATCAGAGAGCAGGGCCAACCAGTGAGCCCAGAGCAGCTGGGGTTAAGGGCAATACTCAAAGTTCTACTGGTGATAAGGTTGGAGCGCACAACCTTCCATACATGGGCAAGAGGGTATGGAGCCTATCCCAGAAGCTGCAGGCACAAGGCAGGGAATAACCTGGGATGGGGCACCAACCCATCGCAGGGCACACTCACACCTATGGGCAATTTAGGGGAGAAAACCAGAGTATCCAGAAGAAACCCCACGATGACACGGCGAGAACATGCAAACTCATGGAACCATGCCAGAGACTTGAATCCTGATCCCAGAGGTGTGAAGCAAAAATGCTAACCACTGCATCACCCATGATTCATCATATTTTGCATATTAATTCCTGTCTATCTTGTTCATCTGGCTTTCATGGGCAAAATAATAGGCTTCCTCTGTTCATTGTGCCAGCTGCTATTGACAGGCAGACAGCTTTCCTGATTTTCCCAGGCTAGAAGGCTGGCTTAGAAATGCCGTCGTTTTGGTCGTGGCCTTTCTGAGCCACAGCGTATGGCTCGACCCTTCAATCATCGCCGGAGATGAAAGGTCAGCAGTGGGAAATGAGTCATGTTTGTTGAGATAGCAGTTTAGGACACTTCCACTTGTAAGTCGCTCTAGAGCGTGGGACGTTAACAAAAGAAAACAAGAAAAAAAGAAAATGAAAGAAAACAGAAAAGCATGCTCTACAGAGCTGCTCAGTAATATATCCGATTAATAAAATGGCTTTATTGCTGTTGTTTCCATTGGCAACATAAATGGCAGTCGATTGACATAAACAGGCTTTGTTGAATCTCTAAGCATTTTCAGCATCCGGTTGGTTATCAGTGAGTGTACCTTTTGTGGGAAGGGGCCATAAGCTGAAATCAGCAGTAATATATTTTAATGCATCTCTTATCACCCTAGGCGACCATGGCGATGTTTAATATGCCTGTCAGCATCTGCAAGGCAAATTGGGGCCAGTTTGTCCTTTTCTCAGATGCCTCAAAAGCTGATTTATTCCTAAGGATGGCTGCTCAGACTAATTAATAAACATTCTTTGGGTATTGTGCCTTGTTGATAAGTTACTAAAATAATATATAGTCCTAATGAATGTTTTATAACAAAACCATTACTAAATTAAATCAAATTATTAAACTGCATGTACACTCAGTGGCCAGAATATTAGGTACTACTTCAAATTTTGGGACCTGGTATAGCTCGCCAGATTATTTTCTTCATAAAAGTAAATAAGGTTGGTGACCACTGTTGTAGAGTTTACAGAGAATAGTGTGAAGAGGAAAAAACATCCAGTCCATGGCATTGCTGTGGTTGGAAAGGAAGTATTAATGCGAATGGTAAGAGGAGAATGACCAGACTTGTTAAAGCCACAATGAAGTCCACAAGTGGAAAAAGATCTCAGTACGACTGTGGTGTGCAGAAAGACTCCTCTGAGTGCACAGTGCATCTACCCTTGATGTATTTCGGAGGCAGTAGTGGGTCCTAACTGGAACTGGCTAGGTGTACCTAATAAAGTGTCACTGGGCGTATATTTGTAATGTACATTTTTCCAGTCAGGTGTTCTTGCTTTAAATAATTCTCTATTCATGCCATTCCAGTTGGGTATTTGCCTGCTTTGCCAAATGCTTTTGACTTTAATATGTTATCGTACAGTTGCCTTTTACTCTACATATACGTAAGAATGAAAATGATTGTGATATGGCCTTAAATTCACACATTGCACATTATTGATCTTGAATCAAAACTTCATGTCTTATCACCACGGCGAACATGTTACTGCTTCCCAGAGGATATTCTGTGAAAACTCTGCATTTCAGCTCCAGGTGCCAATTAGCAGGGTTTCTCGCACTTCCTGGCTATGAGAACAATGAAAGCAGTTGAGTGTCTTGAGCCAAGTAGCACAGATCTAGGCAGGAATTATATTGGACAGAGGTCTTTCTTCTAGCAGGAAAGCATTTCATTACCCCACTTATTAAGGGATTTATCAAAACGACCGAATGTGAAGTACGAATGTAAAGTACCGTTTAGGAGGCAGACAGGTACAAATAACAGAATAGCAGCAAATAATGACTTCATAGGCATCAGTGGCTGTCATTGTATATGTATTAAAATATGTTTGTGTTAAAATGTTCATTTGCTTAAACTAATGATTTTTATCATACGTCAGATTATGCAAATACAAAGTATATTAATGCTTATATATACATTTTTTACCAATAGTTAAGTGAGCGGTCCTCCGAACTGCACAGCTCAGTGAAGTGTGCATCCCTCTCTAACAGCCAGAGTAATGTCAGACAGATAAATATTGAAGACTGTGTTGTTTGTTTGCAACTTTAAATTATAAAAACGCATTAAATTTGCACTTGCTCCAGGAAATGTAATGGTTCCTTTGTGCACACAATTCTTAATAACATAAATTTATGCTGCATCAATCTGTTAAATATTGCTGCTGGAAATACTGCTCTTCTTGGCAAACATTGTTGTCTATGCACATACTGTACAGCAGATGTGAGTTATCTCTATTTATTATTTAATACTGTCACACCCATATCACACCAAGAGACCAGCCATCTACACCCAGTCACTTCCTGCTCTGCCTGAAAATAAAGGCACACCTGTAGTTTATCAGCCTGATTTAATTAGCAGGGTATAAAAGCACCTGGTCTTCAGTTACTTCCTTGTCAAGTATTGAGTGTTTCACCTTACTGAGCGTTTGTTTGTTTGTTTGTTTGTTTGTTTGTTTGTTTGTTTGTTTGTTTGTTTGTGATGTCACCCTGTTTACGCATATGACTTCTGTTTGCTTTTCTGGATTTCTTGCTCTTCATTTCATTATTTGTATTGGGTGATTTTCCTGCATTGCTCATATTGACTTTGTGACCTTTGACATGAGCTTGGATGGCAGATTTGGTTTTCTTTGGGTACCTGGATTTGCCTTCTGACCTACTGTATGTTGTAGACAATGATTTTGGCAAGGGGTGGTGCTCTTTTGTTTATTCTTTACAGAATACTTTATGGACCCAGGGGAGATAGAGGCTTCGGGAAAAAGAAACTGGGTGAGTAGATCCAGCTACTATGCATTTGAAAGATCATAATTCTCAGTCTTAGAATATGAGTGGACCAATATATTGGGAGTAAGGAAGGTCATCCAGGAAGCTAGGGGAGCCACTAGCATGGGGATCCAGGAGCCATGACAGGTGCTTGACCGTACCCTGCTACTTTAACAAATGTGACCAATTCGTCCAGAATACCAAGAAGAGAAAGACATCTTCAGCAAGACCAAGGCAGAGGCTCTTCCTGTAAGGATGGATCCCGACCTCTTGCTGCAGCCACGTCTTCCCACCTGGTCTTTCACTTTAATTCCCACAGCTGTTTTGTATCCCGTTTTTGTTTTGACTAATTGCTCTGGCCATATAATAGGTCTAGTTGGTTTCCTAAGTGTGAGCAATTGTTGACCTACTGAGCGTTACTCAGCTCTGCTCTACCCCGAGTGCTTGATTTTCCCCCCCTGCGTGTGTGTTACTCCCGACCCCCCCCCTGCCCGGTGAGTGTCTCGATCCCATTCTCGCTGTGAGTGTGTACCAATCTCTTCATATCTGAATGTGTATCTGCCATCATAGTGCATATATCAAAATTCAATTATGAGAGGAAGATTAAGAAAATGTTTTACTACTAGAAGACACTGTTAATACTGATTATGCTATATGGGTTAGTGAATTCCCCCTTTGTTTTTCAGTCTTTAAAAAACTAGATCTTTTCAGATGTGGTAAATTTCAGATTGTGTAGATCGATAACCAGTTCACTTACTCTCCCAGTATGGCCACCTACTGGGACTTCATAAGAACATCACAAGATATTTTAGGACTGAGAACTGTGGCTTTTACACACACCATGTCCTTATAGGGCTATAGCTTAGGACCAGAAGGAGGTCACATGGATGACAATAAGGTATCTGCAGTGTTCCACTGGCCTGACACCAAAATTGCCAACAATCTGCAGTGCTTCCTTGGTTTCTCACCTATAAACATTTTCATGAACCTTATCAGCTCCACACCTGTGCTCGAGCAACTTGATCCAACTGTTCCACTTGCCAATGAGGTGGATTCCTAAGAAGCAGGTGTTGGGCTGATTCTTCACGATGCTATGGTACCCCCTCTAAGCTCTTCCTCTGTGCTTTCTATTTATAAAACCTTTCTGTTGGGTATGAAGAACTGTTGGGTGTGAAGTTGGTACTGAAGGATTTGAGGTACTATTTGGTAGGGGAAGCTCATAATTTTGTGGTTATTAGACCTGCAGATCCTTCAGTTCAGTAGGTGCACAAGCTGGAATAATATGAATCACCGAGCTACTAACTCATACGTTGTTGTAGTCCTCTCATACTGATCTCAGTGATTTATGTACTCTCATCTCTCTTCTGTGCCTAAACCAAAACTCCATGTTCACTACGCATATTTGCTTGAGGCTCTACCCATTCCTAAAAGACCGTAGTTGCATATGCCGATAGAATTTATCAGGGATCTTCCCTTCTCACATGGAATTACTGCTATCCTGATTACTATAGATAGATTATTTTTTTTGAATGTGCCATTTGATAAGTTGATAACTCCCCCTGGTCTGCCGAAGCCAAATGCAATTAGCTGAATTGATGTGTTTCACCATATTTTTATGACTTTCAGGATAGCAGAGGACACTGTCGCAGACCAAACCCTTGGGCGTGGAAAGCATTCTGTGCCCATTTGTGGTCAACATTAATCTTCCAGGTATTACTGACAAACTAACAGCCAACTGAAACAACTGCGACGGTACTGCTCCAACCGTATGAGTTGGAGCTGGTATCTCTCTTGGGCAGAATATGTTCACAATTCATTGGTTCATACTTTTGTACACCTAACCTCTTTTCAATGTGTTCTAGGATACCAGCCCCCTCTATTCCCATGAGAGATGGAGGTCAGTGATGTTCCACCTATTGAGGAATGGTTTACCTGGAGTCGCCAATTTTAGGAAGTCCCATGTGCAACTCCGGAAGGCTCTTAAACACAGAAGTGATTCACTGACCGCCACCCAACTCCCTTGTTCCACCCTGGACAATGGGTTTGGTTGTCTCCTCGGGATATTGAATTGCATATATCCCCATGAAGAAGCTGAGCCCCCAGTATATTGGTCCTTACAAGATCATATTAATCCTGTTACCTATCTTTTACAGTTAATACCCCACTATCAGATTTCTCCTATGCTCTATGTCTCATTGTTAAAGTGGGCTTTCTACAGTATCGTGAACCTGCCTTCTGTCCCTGATACCCCCCCCCTCCCTTAGATGTTGGTGGAGAATCTGTATTCCAGATACATCTGCATCCAGGTCCTATTGGATGCTAGGCACTGTGGGGCCTATTCGAAAGACCTAGTGAACCCGGAGCGCTATGGCCTTGAGGAGCAATTATGGGTCCACATCCATGAAATTTCGGACCCTTAACTCATTGAGGAGTTCTACCTCTTCGTTCTGATCGTCTCACTCTGCGCCCCCAAGGTTGCCTGCCTGGTAGGCAGTCTGAAGCTGGCTGTATACTTCAATGGAATCGATGTCATTTTGCAATGACGGCATACAGTGTGGCGCATAATCATCGTAGTGATCACCGTTTCGATGCACCACCTCTGAGTCCCCTGATCCAACCCAATTAGCCACAATTGGCTGACATAAATGTGATCACAGGGGATTGGTCAGCAGGACTAATTATGCAGTTACCAGCATGCTTTGCACCACACTGCACTTTAAATAGTGTACATTAACATGTGTGTTCGAATCTTTCTATTAATAGTAAATGTCAAAATCATGTGTGTTTCATTAGTGTGTAACTGTGAGTGTTATTTAAATTGTTGGCTTTCTCATCTGCGCTGCTTCTAGTTTTAAACCAATAGTGGCTTTTAATTTGTTGTGGTTTTAAACGACCTGTTGTTTGCTTCATTAAAATGTATTACGGCAAGTGCGCGAGTCAACGACATTTTGCTCCCTGTTGTGCCAGTCAGGTCCCTCTCTGCCCATAGTTTTAAGTGACATTCTTCTTGAGTGACTTTATGATTGTTCATTTAGCTTTATTGCACTTCCTTTTTTGGTCTGTATTTGATAATAACCTGTGTCACTCTTATTGCCTTGACCTTCTGCCTGAGTTTGGATTGTGGATTTGGATCGTGATTTGGATCTCATTTAGGTTACTCATTCCTTCTTTACAAATGGCCTTAAACCGGATGGTACTGCAAATGGATCCTCTCATCTCATCATAACAAAAACACTGAGTTACACAAAGTATAAAATATATACTGCGCTGCAAGAATGTAACGTACATTGCAGTGTATAATGAGTGAAAACAATGATACAGACACAGACACACACACACACACACATGCAAAAACAATTTTGTGTAAATAATGGACAAATTTATTAAGTGTTTACATCAGCTGCATACTGGAATCTGATGGTTAAATTGTGACTGATCTTCTGTGGGGTATTTACCTTCCATTTCTGTTATGTTACATTTCTGTTCCATGCTATTATCTTCTTGCCAGATTGTGGGCATGCTATTGTGTTTATGATCCATGGCTTCTTTATTACTGCTCTAAGTCTCACAGTTTTCTTGCTGGTGCATCAGCAGACTGTCCTCCTAGAATTGGACATATTCTCATTCATATTCTCATTTATATCCAGTGTCTCTTATTCTGTACAGTTTTTTCTCCTTGATCCCACTGGATTCATATTTTTTTAGTCCAGGGGTCTCCAGCTCCGGTGCTGGAGAAGTACTGTGCAGTAGGTTTTCTATCCTACCCGGCTTCAGATGAGCCACACCTGTTCTCAGGTAAATGCCAGAAATAGATGTGGGTCATCAGGAGCCAGATGAGGTAAACCTACTGTATAGTAGCTCTCCAGTACCGGAGTTAGAGACCCCTGTTTTAGTCTTATGCTTTTAGGTTTTCATCTACCAGCAGTCTCATGGATTGCCTCTGTTACAGATATTTCTGATGTGGGCATCATCTCCAGGTCAAAGAGCTGCTTCCAGTGTTTAAACACTCCCACTGAGCTTTGGAAAGCCTTGGTTAAGTCTGGAGCACAAAAAAGAAACACAAGGACCACTCTTACTTTGTGTAGCTCATGTACCCTGTCATTCTGTCCTGGGTGCTGCAGCAGCCGTCAGCTGCTATATGAATTACTCCACACAGCTGTTATTATCCTTGACAGTGTATTGGCTGTCACTTGCTAACAGAGCTACAGTCTGATAGCTTCCATACCAAATGGTGACCAACAGCTTGACTATAGACTTGGGGACTGCTATCCCTAAAAATGCTAAAGTAAGTAGCCTTAAACATGACCTATGCTATAGCCAGCAAAAGCAGAATATTCTGTTGCTCTGTTTCATATAAGATTTCGGAGCAGACTAAATTTACATTGCAATGGAACATAAAGCTTTACGTAGAGTTCCACCTGCCACCATGAAAAAATACAGATATATCACTTATTTTCACATAATGTTTGTATAACAATGGACAATTTGTCACTGTTTCTTGTGCAAATTGATAATGTCAATGGTCCAGTGTGGTGGCCTTGTCACTAGAGATGCTGTAACACCATGCAAGTTGTTAGTTTTGATACCAGTCATTTTAAGAAAGTCGCCTTCACATCTATTTTGGAAGCCAGCCTGAAACACTGTGCTAATAGGATCTGTGCTGCAGCAGTGGTCGTGTCAGCAGTCTGATCTGTCTGCTACTGTTTGCAAGGGCACTCTGACGTAAACACAATGAGATTTCCTCATTTTCATGACACTCCTTAAGGGTGTGAGCTGCACTCTGTAGGGGATGGCAAAAGGTAACTCCAGACATGGCTAATGGCCAGGGAAGTAAAGGAATATTGGAGTTTCCTTTTCAAAAATAATGGGCATAAGAAAGGTAAAGAGTCCAAACAACACAATGGAAGATAAAAAAAAGAAAAGTGGGTAATGCTTCACATTACCTGGGCCTTCATAATGCATTCATTAGGCATTCATAGAACATTCATAAGCAGCATATAAGTATACCATAATATCCTAGCCTTAATATATGCAAATAACAAATTTCATATGATAATAACAAACATTACAATTGTATAATAATATGTTTTTTATTAAAGTATATTAAAGCTGTTAAGGAATGTTACAAAGCTAGTTTTGCCATACATGCTGCTTATGAATGTTCTATGGAATGCATTATAAATGCATTATGTAGGTGCACTGAATGCTCTATGAATGCATTATAAACACATCATGAAGGTGCAGTTAATGTAAAGTGGGCTGGGACAAATAAAGCAGTTGGCATTCTTAGGTCTTAAAACTGCCGTCAAGGTTGGGGTCAAGTTTGATAACAAAATAAAACAATGATACTCAAAATGCATTCCCTGTGCAGGTTATCAGCCGCAGTACCTCCTGCACCTGCCATTCAGTCCTGAGCTGGATGTAGACCAATCCTGAGATGCCTGATTTTGACGTGTCTCCCAGCTTTCGCTATAGTGAAAAGTCCCCACAGTATCTGCAGTAACTACAATAGCAATGCCAGCAACTATTGAAAAAGATGACATGCAAATAATTTTTATTTCCTTTTTTTCCATCCAGTATTAGGTTCTATTATTGCCACGCTACACAGTGGGACACAGAGTTCTACCCCAGCGCTTTGCTGTTCTTTCTGTGAAAGTTATGAATCTTAGTTTTATTTTAGCAGAAGGTGGGATCCGAGAAAATGGGTTGCTCTCTTCTTGTATTGAAGTGCCGTGTATTCAGTCCCCACTGAACAGCTTGGGGAAATACCTAATGCTTTCATGCAAACAGGACTTCGGCACTATCATCCGCTTATATATTGTTGTGGGGTTTGGGGTTATGGAGTAGTTGTCATACTGCTAGCACACTAAATGAGGAGCTTTATGGTTCACTGAGTATCAATCTGTCTTTGTTTACCAGTATGTTAAAAAACTTCCCTTTATGCTGCAAAGGACACCACTCATTAGGTCTGCCTGTGCGACTACCTCTCCCCTTTAATTTGTTTACATATTACAGGGCTTCTTTTTGATCCAGGATCACATGCCCCCCCTCCCCTGTGTGTGTTAAATGTTCTCTCCTATTACTCTGAATGATTTACCATGTTTTATGATCTCTTGGTAGCCTGTGAGGCTGAAACCCTGAAAGATACTGGAGACAGATTCTGTTTTATACTTGTGGTATTCCACATCCCGTCACACTAGCCATAAGCCATTAGAAGATCTGATTGACAGACGGCTCATATCCCAGTTGAAAACTGCACATCATTTGTCCCATAACTTTATAATGAATGAATCACTACCTTTACTGAAAGATAATTGATGCACCCAAGGGTGTAACTTTGTATGGAACCCCCCCCCCCCCCATAATTTATGGCCATGGATGCCCTAGAGTCATAACTGCACAGTGCACCTTTGAGTAGTGAGGTGTGACAAAGTGACAAGATGACAAGCTTATTTGTTTATCTCACCTGTGCCATGCTACTGATCATATATGATTGAATTCAGGTATTGGCCAGACCCTCTTACAGCCCTTCCCAAGACCTGACATCATTTGTCCCATAACTTTATAACACTGTATGAGTCCAGTTTAATTTATTGGCAATGAAACTGGCATATTAGCAGGTTGCACATTTCATAATATTTTGTAGGATTTATGACTTTGTGCTTAGCGGTTAAATGTTGGATCACTTCCTTTACTGAAAGATAATGGATGCACTCAAGGGTGTAACTTTGTATGGAGCACCCCCCCCCCCCCCATAATTTATGCCCATGGATGC
The DNA here is from genome assembly GCA_026777985.1 of Mormyrops attenuatus. Classification (NCBI taxonomy): domain Eukaryota; kingdom Metazoa; phylum Chordata; class Actinopteri; order Osteoglossiformes; family Mormyridae; genus Mormyrops; species Mormyrops attenuatus. The sequence goes on from JAODKC010000038.1 coordinate 16,461,935, forward strand.
ACTAGAGTCATAACTTCACAGTGCACCTTTGAGTAGGGAGGTGTGACAAAGTGACAAGATGACAAGCTTATTTGTTTATCTCACCTGTGTCATGCTACTGATCATATGTGATTGAATTCAGGTAGTATTGCCCAGACCCTCTTACAGCCCTTCCCAAGACCTGACACATACTGTGCTTTCATGTTCATGAAGTCTATCACAGTCAACCCCGCAATGATGACCCCAAATCTTTCTTAACATTTCAATAGCTGTGTGTCATTCACCTAGAGCGACTGTTTGTCTGATTGTGTCTGCCACATACACTATATTTGTTACGTTGTTTGTTTAGTCCTGTGCTTCAGTCCAGCTCCACAGTCCAGTCATTGCCAGTGTTTGCCATTCATCTTAGTATTTTCTTATCTTGCTTTTGGATCCTGCAGCTTCCTGGTAAATGGCTGTATCTCTCATCCTCAATGAAGAACCAGGATTGATAGAAATCAGGTTTGTCCAGAAACTCGCAGGAATATACAAGTAAACTTTATTTAACAGGAAACAGGGAGAAAGTTATATTTTCTGCTGAGCTGTTTTGCATTTTCGTTTAAATTGTATAGTGAGATTCACACCAAAAATCCAAAGAAGCTCAGTGGGGGACTGCATTGTTTTAGAAAACCGACTACAGTATATTTTAAAAACTCTGCCAAGTTCTATACAGTGGGCCCAGCCTACAATACTATAAATACTGCACTGTTGGTGTTTCATGATAACCTCTAGAGCCCTTCGAGAGTAGATGTATATCCCTCCACTGAGGCAAAAAATATGATGCCAACCAGCTGTCTGGGTCCAGGAATTTCCATCAACCATGTAACCGTTGCCAGAAAATCCAAATGCGGTACAGTTGACTTGTTGGCATTGATTGTTGTACAATTTAGAATCGATTCTTGTGTATAAGTTAAACTACATGCTCAAAACTATTAAGGCTCAGTGTCATTCCTGGGTGGCTCCAAGAAGATAATAGAAACTATTTTCAAATCACATACATTTCTTTCCAATCAATATTTCTGCAAATTCTATGCATTTGTTGCATTGCACTTAATTTCTAAATATGACAAAAAGGGTTTTTAACAGAAACCTGCTATTTCATCATATATACAAACCATATTTTATGATCAAGCATAATGAAACTGCAGACTTCTGAAAGCATCTGGTAAAAAGCAAATTGCTACATCAAATGTAATTAAACAAAAGCATGTATCAATCCTGCCATCGCACATCGATCTGAGACCTCCACACTACAGTGAACACTGCGCTACCGTTTCCTGTAATACACATTTATCACTTTGCTCTTACTGAAACATCAAAAAGCACTTTTTTTTGGCTTGAGAAATTAAAAATCACATCTTACATCTAGATGGGAGTTTTGGATCCGTTAGTTTATATTCCACCACGCCCTACTCTATAACTTTCTGCTGAAAGACTTTGTACTGAGTCATGAGCAGGAAGGACCCAGAGATGGAGGAAGCCTTGGCATCCCCAGAGAGGTGTGTTTATTTATAGTTCAGGTAGGGCAGTCAGGGTGCCGGGCAGAAAGCTGAAGCCTTGTGGTGTCCCGGTGCGTCGTCCTCGCTGCTCGGCAGTCCGTGGTATTCCTGGAGTTTTCCTGCACTGCCCCAGGGGTTGCGCCTGGCAGGTGGGCAGTGTCTGGCTCCAGTAGCTTTTCTCTCTCCTACCTGGGTGTGGCGGTGCTCTTTAAGACCCTGGGGAGAGCCGAGTTGATTGTCTTCGGCTGGCCATAATAACTGACTGCCAGCTGGGAGCTGCTGTTGCATTGGCCCTGCCCCACCCTGCCATGCCTGTTGTCTCTGTCCCTTTCTCCTGACTGTTCCAAGGCTTCAGTGTCACAACAGCTATCAGAGAACTCATTGGCATGCTAAAATCTAAAATCATGTCCTAAGAGATTCATCCATCACACTTTTAACACCAAGAAGGGAACTATAACTTGATAATGTACAGATTAACAAGTAATATCGCAGATACTCTTGGCTTCTAATGCAACATATATGGTTTCACAATGCAGATACTGTCGGGGAAGATACAAAAGTAATTCATTACTGACAGTTCAGGTCCAGAAAGTACAAATTCAGACCAAGGTTTTGCTTCAACGAACCAGTTGAGTATTCTGTGACTGTGACTCTTCATACTCAGTTGGTTGGTTAAAATAAAACCCTGGTCTGGAGTCATACTTTCTGGACCTGAACTTTCTGTAATTGATTACTTTTGTGAGTGACTACCCCAACACTAATAGATACCTCTAGTTTTCTTTAAGTCAAATTTGTAGGTAAGTGGGAAAAATAATACAAGGCCAAAGACAATCAGCCGTGATATATTGGAGCACAATCGCACAACTCCGAGTATGTTATTGCTTTTCCTTGCCTTCGCAGAGAAAAATAGTTCCCATAACGTCAGCGAATTTGAGACGGGCTGTCGCGTCCAAACCCTCCGCATACCCGGAAAATTCAGTGTATAACCGATATAGTTTGTCTAATATCACCAGTGCCAGCAGTGAAACAACTAGCTAGCTTATTAGCGGAATAAATATCGTGGAGTTCGAATGGCGAAGAGATCATCAGGCGGATAGCAAAAGTGCAGTTATTAGCAGGCACTTTAATTGCGTGATCCTTAAAAGGACAGCGTTAAACAGTGAGCGAGAATAAACTCACTTATACACAGATGGGGGAGCCTTTACGGAGATAAACATGGATACAGGCAATTAGGACATACCGCAACGAGTCATACTTTGAAAACATTTATTTTCGGTTCGACAGCATGTAAATAGTTAAAATCCGAAACAGATCAAAATAGATCTAACAAAACGGAATACATATAAACCTTTACTGTATTCTAACTTCCGCCTACATACATTTCTGAAACCGGTGGAAATGCGGGCAGGTTCTCAAAGGGCAGCAAGCGAGACGCAGCCCAGCACCGGCTCCATGTTGGTGGAAATGCGGCGTATGGAGCGGTTTTTGGATACACCTTTAAAGCGGAGTGATACAGCTGATGTGAAACGTCACAGTGCCATTATACATGTACTCTGATAACTGCACTCATAGAACACGTCTTGTCCAATCAGATTTCTTGGTTGGATTCTAACAGTGACTACATATGGTACTGTACTGTACCTCAAGCTGATGTAATGCTTGATGCTGCGAAGTCTGTTCACAGGCATCACAAAGTAGTGTGTGCATTATTAGGAACCATTCTATTTAGCCTGAATTTTTAATATGACAGGCTTTATGGCACTCCGTTTGTAAGTATACGCAGTCCGTAAGTCGGATGTACTTAACCTGGGAACTTCTTGTACTTATTTGTTTTTATATAAGAGGTTAATACTATTTTAAATACTCTGGGTAATTCTGAGAGGAAAGTACAGTTTGTAATTTCTTGTTTTTGTAATCTACAGCAAAAGTATGACTTGCGCATTTGACGATGAGGATGGGTGTAAGCAAGGGCTAACTGTGGTCAGGTCTTTGAAACAGGCTTAGGTACTGGTCATACCCATTGTCTGTTTCTGATTTTTAATTCAGGATGTTTGGCTCATAGCTGTTATGTTGCTGAAGCGTGTTTATATTTGTTGGGAATGTGGCAGATGCTTAGGAAGTTTGCTACGAGAAAACAGGCCTTCACCGACATGATCATCTGTCCCGCCTTTAACTTTTTTTAAATGGCACTTATGATGAATTCAGCTAAATATGCAAAGCTGTTCTTTAAACTTTTTACATTTCCAAATGATGTAATTATATTTTGAAAGTGTTGACAGAATTATTATGACTACAATAACTGCCATATGTTCTTTGATTTAAAATAAGACTTATTGCATACTAAAATGTATTCTGAGTCTTCCATAGCAAGATACTACACCCTCCTCCTAATCCACTGGACCTAACCAGCTTACCAAGTGTCACAGAATGTTAGGTTTCTGAAATAACTGAACTGGAGTCGTTACAAGCCACTCAGAATTTTCAGTGCACGTCTCCTAAATCACTGGCACTTTTAGTATCCTAACTTTTTAAAGTTATATTTAATATGAACCTTAAGAAATGTTATGAAGAAAACATGGTAATTAAAACATGGGGTTGTTCAAGGATTATCTTGAATTAATGTCCCCCTTAAGATGTACGATCTATAAACAGTAAAATTTTACTAAACCGGTCTCCCTAACTACTATTTATTAAGTTGGTGATCTATTCTCTTAGTTTAGCTTTCTGTTTCTTTTCTTTTCTTTTTTAATATGTGTCTGATCTCTTGGATTGCTTTCATTCTATGATTTGTGTTTCTTTCCTGACTTTCGGTTCATTCTGGTTTCTGTTTTATCTTTTTTGTCTTTTTGTCAATCGTCTGATGTTGCTTTGTTCCTCAGTCCTGACTGAAACGATTCCCATTATAATTTGGTGCCTGAATCCTTCTTAGCTGACAGGACCGCCAGCCTTGCATCCTGGCTATGTGAATTCGTGCATTTTGGCGAGGGCCCTTTTCCCTGGGGCCATGTGCTGTGCGCAGGTCCTTGTTAATAAGCTTAAGTTTGATTATGTTTCATTTTATTTAACTCTGTCTGGCTGTTATGACAATAACCGTATGGCTGCCTTCACGTGACGGCAATATTCTATCTATTATCTACCCAGCCCTCAGTTTGGGTTTATTATTTACTATTTTTCTGTTTATCTGTGATGATGGTGATGATGATGACAATAAGGATATTCTCGATGTTGAAATAAAAAAATAGCCGAAAAGAACATTAATTTTCTTAAATGTAAAATGTTTTGTAATTCATATTAATTTTACATCAAATAAATGCCAGGGGTTTTGATGAATACCCAGCAGTGTGCCGGCCAGCTGGTTGGCTTTCATTTTTATTGCAACCTTTTCGATGCAATAAATTTCCTCATTAACGCCCTGTGATTGTATTTCTGAGAACTGACATTGTTATTACTCCTGCGGATGCCCCGAGGTCCACCACAAAGCGATGATAAATAAAGGACAAACAAGCTATTATATTTCTCATGTCTGAGAATTAAACAACCAAAAAGGTTAAAAACAAATTCGCAAAATAAATATAAATGCTGAATCTGCTTCTGAAAGGTGGCAATGTGTTGTAAAGTGTGTTTCATTTTCATGCGATTTTGTATACATGTTCTGAGAGCTTTATAGTAGTAGAGCATCAGAAACTATCCATCCATCTTTGATAACTACTTATCTAATAGCACAGTGTATCTCAATCCTGTCCTTGGGGACCCACACGCGGTCCATGTTTTTGCTCCCTCCCAGGTCCCTGGAACCGGGCAGTGTACATACATACACGTACATAAAAATAATATGGTAATACTTATAACAAGCTTATAACACAGCTTGAGGGGTTACAAATATAGTAGGTACTTGAGATGCATCATGATACATTAATGAAGAACAAATATTTATATAGATCAGTATTTCTCTTGTGTTATTCATTACTTGTTCCTTCAGTAGTTCCTTAATACTTACTTCAGTAGTTCCTTAGTACTTACTTCAGTAGTTTCTTCAATAGTTCACAAAGGTTTGCAGAATTAACAGATATAATAAATATAGTAACTGCTTGAGATAAAAGATGTCTCATGATTCATTAATGCTGAACGAACATGAGATCAGTATTTAACTAAGACTTAGTTTGTAGTAAGAGCATAATATTTTATTTGCCAATAAAATTATATTACTTAACATTAACTCTGTAAACTCCAATTTTAAGGTAACCCCAAAGTACCTAAATTCAAAACCAAGACAAAAGATGAAGAATGTGACTCTGTCTTGCTGGGAGGCCATCATGATGTTTTTGTCCAGGTAGATGTCCCTGTAAAATAGCAGGGAAAGTCCATAAAGCAATCAAGCGGTCAAAAACTCACCAATCACGCGCAAGCGTCCTCCTGACTGGAGAAATAATGTGTGTTGAGTGATGGGGAGGCAGATCTTTTTGTCACACCCGCAGGATCCCCCCCCACTCCCTGGGGAGTCCATGCCGCAGTGAGTACTTTCCCCACATGCTCAGCTCCCTGCAGAGACAAACAGCCCGTGGAGAGAGACAGCCTCTCTATTTTATTTTTTTCATGGGAAAAAAAAGTCTTGGAGAATTGCTAATAAAAATTTTGTACATTTAATAACTTTGTTATCCATCCGTCCATTTTCTGTACCTGCTTGTCTTACTCAGGGTCATGGGGGTCTGGAGCATATCCCAGAAACCACAGGTGCAAAGCAGGGAATAACCCGGTACTGGATGCCAACCCACTGCAGGGTGCACACGCCATTCACACCTATGGACAATCTGATAACTCCAATTCACCTTACATGTTTTTGGACTGGGGAGAAGGGGAACCAGGGTACCTCGAGGAAATCCCATGACCACATGGGGAGAACATGCAAACTCCACACACATGGACCCATGGCGGAGACTCAAAAACCAGAAAGAGTGCTAGGCACTGGGCCACTGTGCTGCCCCACACCTGGCTTTTATCAAATCAAAATATTTTTTAAAATGGTGACATGTTTAAGGAAAACAGTGGCTGACAGCTTTTGAAAAGTTCTGAAACAAGTTATAAACACTTAAGGAAGCCTCATTGTTCTCCGTCAGACATGCTGCAGAGATATAGACTCCCGAAGGCTACAAAAACAGTCTGACGAGCACCAGTCATATTAGGTTTGACATCCACAAGCTCATGTTCAATTGGACATTTGAGTTAATGGGCCAAGTTGAAGGAACAACCAACCGTATGTGGAAAAACAGCTGAGATGTAGCTGAATGTAATGGCGTAACAGCTACTTCGCCCAAAAGCAACATACAGTAACTGCAGAGCCAGACTGACCAGACAAAGGTCCGTGTGTAGATCGCAAACTGCATGTTTAATTTTCATTAAAAAAGATTTTTCTCTTTTTTTAAGTGGCTTGGAATTCTTCATAATTTGGAGCTGAGAATAATATAAAGGAAAAAACAACGGAAGCCATTAATATAGCAATTTAGGTGTAGGAGGGTTTTTGTAGAGAGCTACTTTAGTGTGACCTGCAGCAATCACGAACTGTGTGGAGGAGCAGCCGGGAACAGCCTGGCCGACGCGACATCGCCAGCTAAGCACAGCATAATTCCCCATGGCTCTCAAAAGCGGGGGGAGAGCCCACCCCCATTCCATCATTAATATAAAAAAGTCGTGCGCTGTAACAATACGCACACCAAAAGGCAGTACTGGGCTCTTCTTGTTTGTCTTGCCCTGTAGTCACTGACATTGATTTCAATACTCCAGTACTTCTCTGCCTCTATAGCTGTTCTTGCAAAAGAAACAACAAAAGAACTGGTTAGTTTCAATCAGACTGGTTAGTACTTTAAGATTAATATTCTGTCATTAAATGTAATGGTCCCTGCACTGTTCATTTGTTTGCAAAGTTTATTTTGGATGTAAAATATTCTACACAAGCATGATAAAACATAATTAAATGTTTAATGTACTATAGATACCTTCACAATGCATTATAATGGTCAGTGTAAAACTTAAGGATGCTTTGTACTGCATTGTGAAGGTATCTATAGTGCATTATAAATGAGAGCTTCATAAAGCATTAATAATGCATTATAAACATGGCTATAATGTGTCATGCCTTTCATATATATTTATAGGCATATTTATAATGCTTTGTGAATGCCCTGCGATGGGCTGGTGCCCCATCCCTGGTTGTTCCCTGCCTTGCGCCCGTGGCCTCCGGGATGGGTTCTGCACGCCCCACGACTCTGAATAGGACGTGACATCTAGGGATTTCTACCACCCTCTGGACTTCTGGTCTTAGTATTGGAACTGGAACTGGTCTTCAGCAATGGGAGATCAGTTCCAATATTAAGAACAGACATAAAATGCATACACGAGAACACAAGTACAGTCAAGATCGTATATTGAGAAACACCCAAAGTATCGCAAGAAAATCAAATGTATAAAGCATTCATTCTGGAGTGGATGGTACCCTAGCGGCAGAATTAGTGCTTTCTGTTTGTATGATATTTTGTTTGTGTTTATGCATATACTGTATATATTAACAATCTGTCTTATTGTACCTGTATGAGATTATCAGTGGACTGTATGATACACTTTGCATGTCCTATATTTCCATTGTTTTCTTCTTTCCTGGAACCCATCAATGAAACATTTGTTTCCCCATTTGAAGGAGGATTGTCTCCATGAACTATGACTAGACATTGATAGACATTTTCTGAAAAAGGTCGGGCACCTAAGTATTACTCCTTTGTTTATGAAAGATGAAAATTGCTTTTGTTTCTATGTTTTTTTCCTATTTTACTGTATGTAAACTAGAGGCCATGTTTGTGTTTATGTGAGTGTGGGGCTGTGTGTGTTGGCCAGTTGTGTTCTTATGGATGCACCTCAGATGATACAAATTAACTGCAGCTACTGTAACAAGACCTGGGCATATGAATAATTTTAGATAATCAGTTCAATTGAGTAATAACTACTGAAAAAGAACATTCTCCTTTAATGTTGATCTTGCCTGCTTTGTTGCCCAATGGGTGGCTTTGATGTGGATACAGAAGTCTGTTTATTGCACTTCAGTGATTGGGTTTGAGGGTGTTCCTGCAGCTACGTAAAGCAGGCATCTCCCCTAAGTGGAACACAACCGTCTTGATAGGTAGGACACAGTGAGTGGTCTGTAAATTGAGCCTGCCGCTGTTTGGAACATATGTAGACCACAGGAGCAGCCTAAAGTGCCTCGCTCTAATTTCCATCACAAATCTGCAATACCAACAACATCATCATCATCAACAACAACAAAAATCTTTGAAACATGGTAAAAGTGAATTATAAAAATGGCAACAAAACTTACTCCAGGTTTGCTCTCCATGAACAAAACACAGGACCAGACATTACAGGAAAAACACAGTGGTCATGTGGATGACCTCAAATGTCCCCTGCCAATTTCTACTAATTAACGTTTGAGTGCTTTCTGAAGAGCTCCAAGGATAATTTCTGTGGTTGGTTGCTGCTGGCTTTTCAAGTGTTGATTAATTTCTTTAGGGATTCACATGATGGGATATGTTTTTTTCCTTGGTTCACTCCAAGTAATAGTTTGGGACAGGAGCCAAAGGTATACCATTCTCATTTGTACCTGTCAGTTACAATAACTCAGTCTCTAAAAGGCTTGAAATGAGCTTCTCTCTCTTATTTACACCTTAGAGCCATTTCATAGGAGCTGCCCTTTCCCAGCTGTGCATTCTGGAAAGTGAGCCATCAAAGACCTGTTGATCTACATATGTTGATGGCCCAGTTCAGCTGGATGCTACAGAAAAACTTATGCACAATATAATAGCATTAGAAATTTTAACATTGTCGTTACAAGACATATGTTTCTGTGTGACAGTCTGCATCTGCATTTAAGGTCTTTTTAATGCTCAATTGCTGCAACTTGGTACCAGGAGATGAACATCTCTTGGAGTCTGGTGACATTGGAATTCACATTTCTCTCCATGCCAACCAGCTCCACAATAACAGTTTCCACAGTAACACCTTCCGGGGCTGGAAAACACACTCACAGTAACTCACAAATGACTCGCCCATTTCCATGGCTCCTCCGCGGCTTTTCTGAAAAGTTAATTCCCCCATTATGAGATGCCTTGCTGGTTCATACTGTACATTCATTTCCGTGTTTCTAATTAATGCATCAAGGTCACTCACATAAGTGAGAATAAACTCTACATTCATAAAGAAATGATCTAGCACTGTGCAGTTCTATAAGTAAACAATATCAAGCACCTCCATTTTACAGGCTTGTCATGCCATTTGTGACTGTAGACATACACAGAGCGGTCAGACATCCCAGAACCATGGAGCATTGTTGCGGAATTAGGTGCTACATACTTACATACTTCCTAAAAATCAGTTTGAGAGTTACACAACACTACATCCAATTCCAGGGGTGGACTAGCAAAAAAAACGCAGCCTGGGGAGGATGAGGGGTCCCCCTTGGTATATTTTATCAGCTACCAGGGTGGTAAATTCTACCAATCGCGATCATATAGGCTATATAATGCTGCCATTGGGGAAGAAAGAAATTCACAAACTTCCCGATGTCCAGTCTGCACCTACCTAGTTTACAATGTATTATGACATTTGTCATTCTTCAACAGGCAGAAGCTGGGAAAGGCAATAGAATGAGAATGAATTGGGAGCTGTACAGATAGTGTAATTATCCATGAGAGCAGTCCACCCAAGAAAAAGAGGCTAAAATAGCGAACATGGCATTGACAAATAATGCAATTAGACTCCAAAAGCTTCCAAATGCGTAGAAACCAAGGTCAATGAATTTTTTCAAGACATGCATCTTGTATCAATATTCTCTATTGATTGTTTGTTGAGAAAGCATGGGATGACCACAAATATAACACAATGTAAATCTGTGAGATGAATTCATGTGAAAGGAATTTGATGCTTATAACTATGAGTGCGAATATGTTTGCAGCACAATATGCAGGAACCATAGTGAAGCTCCCCTTTCTGATCACTGTGTCGTTATTCAGAAACTAGGTAAGCTTCATGCGAATACCGGACAAACTCAGGTCATGTGTGTCAGTAACGCAGGATTCAGTGTGAGTATGAAACAGAGTAGGAAGGTCATTGGCACCATAGGTCAACGGGGCATAAATGTTACCGTGCATAAGGCTATCAGATGGAAGGGATTATCCGCGGCCAGGTCGCACTTGATGCTTAAAACATTTCTTTTGGTATTTCTTGATGATATGTATGACCTTTCCTCCACCACGCAAAAGGGATGACATAAGCTACCCAAACCACATTTCTGTCATATGGGACAATGTGAGCCTCCAGTGATTCCCCCCCAAATGACTCTTCAGCCCAAATAATTTTTTTTTTTCATATTTTCACAATGGAATCCTCATTAGCCAGTGAGTTTTTAGCGAGGAAAGTGAACCTTCTCTGGACAATGGGACAATGAAGGAGCCTTGTACTGATACCAGTGCAGCAGCACATCAAGAAAAATTCTATCACTACTCAGGAACGGAACACATAACTGATGTGGATGAAAACATTCAGCTAAATGACTACTTATGGCAATATGAACAGAACAGAAAAGACAATGCCCCAAATTTCAGAGATACATTTTTATCATTACTGTTATTTTTTAATACTGCAGTGTTCATTTCATTATTATGTATAAAATGTATGGATTGTATATATAAGACCATAAGACATTTACAAACGAGAGGATGCCATTCGGCCCATCATGCTTGTTTGGGGAGAACTTAACTAATAACAACTAATAGAGTTGTTAAAATCTTATCTAGCTCTGATTTAAAGGAACCCAGGGTTTTAGCTTGCGCTACACCAGCAGGAAGACTATTCCATACTGTAACTAAACACTGTGTAAAGAAGTGCTTCCTCAAATTCATTTTTTAAATGTTCTCCCACTAATATCCACTTATGGCCACAAGTTCTAGTATTTAAACTAATATTGAAATAGCCATTTGGCTGAACAGCACCCAGGCCTGTTAGAATATATATATGTGTTGCTGGAGGGCCAGGACAAAAAAATTCTAATCTATGTTTCCTGTTTGCAAGCTTATTTACTTTATTTTCTATACTACATGATTCTTCCATTTTGATGGGTTTATTTTCTTTCCCTGAGTCCAGTCTTCTTCTCAAAAGTTTATTGGCACAAATTTGCAGTTGTCTTTCTTTTTCTTTTATTCATGATGTTATTCTGATTTCCATTTAATTTGAGGTGGCCCTTTCTTTGACAAACCTGGTAATTCTTCAAATGGAAAACCACAATAAAGATATCCTTCCTAGCCCAATTCTCTTGTCAGTTTCTTGGTTTCCGTTTCACAAAAAAAAAAAAACGTCCTGGTAATGAATGGCTTGCCATTGGTGTTGTAGTGCATGCAGTTATTGCAGTGACAGAAGCCTGTGGATCAGACACATCTGCAGGTACAAATTACGTTCCAAGACCAGCATGTTGCCCTCATGGCTCTAGGATATCTATCACCTCTCAGCAGCATCTACATCTGCCACCCAGCTATGCAACATCCACATAATGACAAAACCAGAGCTCTTATCTGCAGTTTTTTTTGCAGGCAGCCTTACAGGATTCCACTTTGAGACGGTCCCTGCTAACAGCATGGTTTGCTCCAAAGAGTGTGGCTCAGTACCAGGCCTACCACTGTAATGGTAAGTCAATGCTAACAGCTCATGGGAGTTTCACTTACACAAAAAAATTCTGAGGGCAGAATGAAAAATGATCGGCTTAGAGAGATAACCAATCAGATTATAGAGGAGGTGGGTCCAAGCAGCTAGAGGAGGTGGGACCAAGACATCTGATTGGTTGATCCTGCCTCTAGTTGCTTAGACACACCTCCTCTACACTCTGATTGGTTATGTCTCTGAACCAATCATTTTTTGTTCTGCTCTCAGATTTTTTTGTAAGTAAAAATAGCATGCATGAAGCAGAGCAGGTGCAGGTGAAAAGGGAACTGGACTCGAGATATGGAAAAGTAACCAAACATAATGAAAGACTTACCAGTTACATAAGTTAGAGTACAGGATTCCTTTGGGTCTTGTCATAACACTTCAGCTATCCTCTTTGGAAAAACTCATATACTCTCATATTTTTATTAAGAACGCGTTCTGCCATCATACATAACATGAAAATGAAAAAAAAACAGATATGCAATGTCTTATTGGATCAAAAATGGTAAGAATCTGAACTATATATCACACAATGAGACCCATGATTGAGAACAAAATATGTAAACACACCATCATCGTTATGACTGCTGCGAGGTCATTTGGATACTCTTAAAAACCATTTAAAAAACATTAACAATTTTCAAATTGCGAAATCAAAATCCCTTTATTTCTGATAAAACAAAAAGAGAAAAAAGTGCATGTTATCACCTTAATTTGATTTGTTAAACCTACCTTTAATATGTTTGCAGTCTCGCAAAGCTCTGCTTTATATTCACACAGGCACCTGGAGTTCAGAATGATGTGACTCTCATAAAGATGATATACAAGATAAAAAAGGAACAAATAATGATTCTGAATCTTGGATCCTGCACGTATTTCATTGCGCTGTATAAACTTATGCTGTTTTAAGAAGATGGATGTGGCAGATTGTGCGACATTCAGAATGCAGTACCCAAACACACGTACATATCAATAACTGGGCATTGCTCATTACTGATGAGTCAGCTCATTCATTTTCTGTCATGTGACCAGTATCTGTGCCTGTGATCAGAAAATTTGATCCTATGGTGCTGTGTGTTTGCTGACTCTGCACTGGGACCCAGCCCCCCCCCCCCCCCAAAAAAAAAGTTATGGAGAGCAACATGGGGTAGGTGAAGACAACAATTTCAATGTACTTGTGCAAATTGCAAATAATGGATTTATCTTTAATGATGAACAACGATTCATCAGACATGGACGTCTTTGGACTGTGGACAGAGATCGAAGTCGGAGAACATGCAACCAACCTGTGTCTGCTTTTATATCTTGTTAATCCATTTATTCAGAACACATACCATGTTAAATAGGTGGGGAAATAAATAATCTTTTCCCTTTGGGGTTCATCTTTACTAATTCCTTTTAGTTATTATTGTTAATTAACCATTTGATGTGGGCTCATTCATATGTGGGGTGGTATGGTGGTGCGGTGGTTAACACTGCTGCCTCTCACTCCTGGGACCACGGTTTGAGTCTCTGCTATGGCTCCCAGTGTGTGGAGTTTGCTGTCTTCATCTTGTCATTATGGGATTTCCTCTGGATACTCCATACAGTCCCATAACATGCTGAAGACCCCCCCCCCCCAAAACCCCGAATAGGACAAGCCATTACAGAAGATGGGGGGGGGTCATTAATAATGTGATCTGCTTCTGTGCTAATTACTATATTTATTAATCTATAATAAACTACTGAGAGAACAAATAACAAATAACACAAAAGTGAAATATTGACCTAATGTTCGTTCATCATTAATGAATCATGACGGATCATTTATTTTAAGCAGTTACTATATTTGTTACTATATGTAATTTTATAAACCTTTGTGAACTACTGAAGGAACAAGTAATGAACAAGTGATCTTTTACCTCAAGTTACTACTGTATTTGTTCATGATTTGTACTTGAGTAGTAAATGAGTTACTACTAAGTTACTAAGGAACTATTGTAAAGCGTTACTCTATTGTTCATAATAGGGAGATTAAAGTGGGAGGATCAAAATTGTGCTTCTGTGTGGTACATCAGATGTGAAATTAAAACTTGGGGGCAATTCCTTTCAGGTAAACCACAGTGCACAATGGAAAAAAAGCAAACCAAACAAGAGGATTATCTGGAAATGTACCTCAGCATAAATTATTCTGAATGGGGAATATTTTGATGCCATTACATCTCTAGCGTTGTGGCTTTGCTTTCCGTCCCCAGCTCTGTGTTTGTTTCTCTGGCTGCTCTGTCAGCTTAGGTGTTCTGTCAGTACTTAGGTGTCTGTCAGTACTTAGGTGTTCTGTCAGTACTTAGGTGTCTGTCAGTACTTAGGTGTCTGTCAGCTTAGGTGTTCTGTCAGTACTTAGGTGTCTGTCAGTACTTAGGTGTTCTGTCAGTACTTAGGTGTCTGTCAGTACTTAGGTGTCTGTCAGCTTAGGTGTTCTGTCAGTACTTAGGTGTCTGTCAGTACTTAGGTGTCTGTCAGTACTTAGGTGTCTGTCAGCTTAGGTGTTCTGTCAGTACTTAGATGTTCTGTCAGTACTTAGGTGTCTGTCAGTACTTAGGTGTCTGTCAGTTGTCTGCATAGTCTCCAGGAATGTCATGACGCTGTCCTGGATAAGTGGCTAGCTAAGGCAGATTAATTAACATGTTCTTAATGTGAGATTTATAATAGAATGATAACCTCGGAATACATTCTTGAGTGGTGACGAGTTTTTTGCATCCTCAGCCTGGGGCAATAGTTCTCAGGAGATCCTAATGATAGCAATCTTTCATTCCATATGCATAACAGGGCTGTTGTGTTCATGAGCTGAACTCCTACTAACATGAACCACATATGAAGAAAGTCTACAGTAGCGTGGCTACAAGCCCAGTGTTTCCAATCGCACCTCATGCAGCAGACACCTTAAGCCAAATACCATGCGAATGCACAGTGAGAAAATTCCGGGGCCTGGCATTGCAAATGGGATGTTCCTCTTGGATTTCTGTTATGTTTTTTTAGTACAGACAACAATAACACTGCACCTGCCACTGATAATTCTGAGATAAGGTGCAGCTAAGGATAAGTGCATATGAGGGCAAATACTATATATACAGTACAGGCATGGAAAACAGAAACACGTGGGAATTCTGAGGCAATCTGAATACCACAGGCACAAGTGTAGTGAATAGCTCTGCAGGTTAGGAGTCTGTGGCTCTCTGTGGAAGGCTTTGGGTTCAAATCCCATAGCTGGCAAAATATTTGTATGACCACTGGACTCTTAAGCAATGGACTTAAGTGCAGAGGTGGCGGATAAGTGACCGACCCCAAACTCTCCTCACGTATAGCAAGGTGGAGTAGGCAAATATTGAAATTTTGTTGTACTTGTTACTTATACAGTATGTTGACAATAGATACATTCTATACATATTACACAGTGGGAAATTGTCATGACACATCAACACAGTAACCAACAACCAATACATAAAAATATTTCCCTCCGGGAAAGGCCCTAAATGTAATACAGGTATAATACTGTATATGACATAACGGTGAAGATTTTGGCTACGGTACTGGTCATGATTGGTTATGACTACCCAGTTCCCTGTGGTGCTATATGCATGACATCAGTCCCAGCAGACAACATTAACAAAGTATTTCAAATTAAATCTATATGATGGATTCTTATCTCTGTAAGCAAAGCAATTTATATCCTGAATTTAGATGGTTCCTTATCCGTATCTCTGCCGCCACATGGGATGCTCTTACTAAACACACATGCAGGATGCGCGGCCGATGAACGGTGACAGACAACTTGACAAATTAATTGGGTGTCTTCAATCTTGTCGGAAGGAGCGCGTGGGTCCTCGCTGTCCACAAATTACTCGGTTATGCGTCTGCCAGGCTATAATTCAGAGCACCACGGGGACACCCCGTCCTCCTTTGCATTGCTTTGATGTGAAAAGGCAGCAAATGCACCCAGAGAGGCATAAATCACGCCGAACAGCTGCAGACAGTATTATTAGGTGCTGCTTCTTGACCAGGTGACTTGATGATAAGGGACACAGCACAAAATCACTCCAGATACTAATTTGTGCTTTTATTGAACCTGACAGAACTGTGTTTCATGGTCAGTGTTGGCTTTTTACATAAGACTTAATGGGCGATCGAAGGAATTAAAACACTCTGGGCAGAAATCCAGTCCACAAAGGTGTGTCTTCAGCACAGTCTGAAATCTGGCCCAAAACTTTTTCTGAAGCTTCCCATTTGATGACTGAAACATCCCAGCTACATCAGCAAGTACGCAGCCTTTCCACCTTTTGGAGATTCTTGTGTAAAAAAAAAAAGTATTTCCAATGTAACTATATTTGGCCAAAACATTAAGATAACATCTTAATCTTAACAAATCTTAACATCTTAACAAAAAAAAGACTTTTGCTCTTTTCTTAGTATTTTTGGACACACCAAGATCAGTCATTGACAACTAATTAACAGATTGCATCTCTAAACAACACAATAAATGTTTAAATTATTAAATAATTGGATAATAATTAATAACCTAATTAATAACATAGGTTTACAGATTTGCAATCTGAATAAATAATATTCCTGAACACTGGCTCAAAAGGCAGCTCATCTTGGGTATCCTGTGGTTCTTCTGTCCAAAGCTGTCCATTGTGTTCATCAGGGTGCCCTGTGATGCAAATGGAAGTGGTGTTTCTACTTTATAATTTTTACATTCCAAGCCAATCTTAGGGAACAAATAAGGTTTGTAAATAGAAGGATTGGTTTTGACCTTATGTGATGTCCTTTTAGTCTCAGGTTCAAAAATGGCATTTAAAATATACAGGATTATTAACCAGTGGGACATTAGAATATGACATTTCAAAATTCACTGCCCACTGAGGTAAATATAAGAATGATGATGTACCATATATGTGTAACAGAAATCCCAGTACAGCATAACGTCATGAGCAACAGCCCCGTTCATGCTTGTTGTATAATACTAGAGTCCACATTCTTCATCTGGGAAGAGAGGGTCCATCCATCCTTCTTCCACTTATCCTGGTGAGGGTCAAGGAAGGGAAGATGGAAATGTCTTTGCTAATTCATTCTTTTCGTTTTCTATTATTTTTCATTGTATATTATACTTGTTTATGCTTTTTGAACAGTCAAGTAAACCTGCCATATTGTATTTTCCTCCTGTGCACGATGAAAATAAACACGAATGACCTCGTGTGGTCATTTTGTTGAAATGTAATAAAAAAGTAATCCACTGCAGTTTACAGTGCCACTCAATTATTTTGCGCGGTAAAAATACGAAAGAAATGGCTGACTGAAAAATCTGAGCACGATGTATTTCCTTTTTGCCAAGGATCCATTGATCTTGCAGCTGCTAATCTAGCAAAGGGACACAGACAGTACGGGGCATGAGGCAATGCTACATATTAGACAGAATACAGCAGAAGATAATAGAATAGAATGCTTTCATTTTCATTGTATACAGCAGGTACAGCAAAATTTAAAAGATGGGATAGCACTTTATATTTACCCCAATTTTAAGACACCAGTGGCCTGTACTTCGAAGCGGGGTTACTGGCTTATCGCGGTAACTTGTCGGATTTAACGTACCACAGTTTAAATGGACTTCATATTCGTTCACGTACATTTTGCCCAAACTACCTTAAATCCGACAAGTTACCCTGATAAGCCAGTAACCCCACTTCGTAGTACAGGCCACAGATGACTGGAGTTACTCATAAGTAAACAACACAAAATTGGGTGAGCATGCAAACTTCATTGACAGGATAGGACTACGATTCTATTAATATGTAAGGTAACTGTTCACTGTCGGAAAAAAAGTACCCTCAGGAGTCTGCCAATTGCACCCTAGCTGTAGGTAAATGTACCTTTAAAAGTACAGAAATGGACTTAAAGTACAAAACTGTACCAGGGCTTTACCTTTTTTTCTGACAAGCGTATCTTGTCGTAATTCTTTTTTGGTGACTGATGGCTATGAAACACAGGGGGGCGATGCATTTTCCACTGATTGGTTTTTGATCAGGCATAGATTACTTGCAATCAATTGAATTGCAAAGTGCATAATTGGAAGGTGCATGATTATCCTAATTAATAATGACCGGCAAATCTAAGTTACATTGTTTCAACTGGTACTAATGGCATGAATTTTAAATTGCAATCACTGAGGTGTAATACCTTTGCGTTACTTTGTCTGACTGTGAAGGAAGCGTGCTGCTCAACATCTTGCCATTCATCAGGCCCAGTATCCTCATGTGATACGGAGTAGACATCCAAGGACATGGTGGCTGAATAGAAAACAGATTCAAGTGTGACTGTGTCATGGAATAAGTTGCCTATTATTTTACTTGCCTATTTGTCTTTGTTAAGAAATGTTGTGAGAAGTGAATCACTACACAGACAAACAAATTATAGCGGTCACATTTGTTGGCTGATTGCTGCTGATTTTAACGTTCATGTTTAACTGCTGGTGTGACCAATCAAGTGAAGGCAAATAAGCTGCTAACCCTTCATATACTGGGAGAGCACAGGGCCCAGTTAACTGGGGTGACAAGACAGAAGTCAGCTAAAGGACTGTTCTTCCTGAAGGTGCATTTTTCAGTAGATATTGTATTATATATGTATGTTTATGAGCTTCATATAAGAAAGTGCAATACAAAACAATTTCGACTTTCAACACAAAATCTTAAATTTCCTGAAAAAAAAAAACTAAAATAAAATTTAAAAATCCAAAAATCCTACACAAAATAAATTTAAGCATAGGGATGGTGTGGTGACTCATTGGGCAGCGATACTGCCTCCTACTGTCTGAACTGGAGCTTGAATCTCGCCTCCATTCTGCTTTGAGGTCTCTGGTATTGGGCTAACAGGCGTCTGTGTGTGTATATGCACTCTGATGGACATGCCTGCAGTGTGTACCTCAGCCCTGTGCCGCCTGGCATGGGCTCCAGCCTCCCCCCTGCACAAAAAGGGGTTACATACTGAATGTATATTGCCATACTGCATGTCTTGTAATATCAGGGTTATGCCTTTTTATAGCCATGTTTATAATGTTTTACGAATGCATTATAATGCATTATGAATGTGTTTATAAACTACTGAAACCATGGCCTTAAGTAGAGTTTTACCAGTGTTTGCTTAGTAACGTGTTAAATTAGTGGGCTTCAAAAAATTAAAAGAAAAAAGCACATATTTGATAGAGTTTGATTACAACCAGCAAGCAAATAATTTGTGTGATACAGTGTAGACACATACGGAAATGAATACAAATTAATTAGTATTTACAAATTCCATGCAAAATAAAGACAAGTCTTTACCCAACTTAATACCCTGTAGGACCAGCGAGTTCCTGTGTATCGGCATTGTGAGTGAATTTACATTTAAGGTGTGATATCCTGTGGGTGGTGGGCCTGACACAGGGCAAGATGGCGGCTTCCCACAGCTCTGAGTGTGAAAGCAATTGCCCCTCTCCCAGACAAATGCTAATTCACTCACTTCCCCGGCCAAACACAAATTCGATCATTTACCTGACCGGATACGTCCTTATCGCCATAGTTACCATCATCATTTTCAGTTGCCCCCCCATAAACATAACTGGTGCATGTATTCAAATCGTCACCCCAGAACAATGGAGTGTCCTTAGTACTTTTTCCACACCGTCATAAAACATTCTCTACTCCAAAGTCTCTAATGGCATTTTGTTATGGGAGCTATTGCCCTTTACCTAGCATGCTCTGCATAGAATTTTCATAATGATGACTAAAAAGAACCTTTCCCGTGTGCCTTTTCCAACAATTAAGTACCTCCTAGTTTGCACTGATGCCTGCTTTGAAGAGGAGTTAATTTTTCTGCCATTTATATGGTAAAATATGGACCAGTTCAATTTAGCTACTTTCTTGAAGAATACTGCAGTGTGGCTCTTTCACAGGACCACATGGGTCTTGCTATGTGCCTGTGACTGTTATGCCACCCTCATACCCCCTGACATACATAACGCCCTGTTGGCCTTGAGGCAGTGCCCTCACAGCATAGTGGATTGCTCTTCCTGAGACCTGTAAGCTGGCATAAAGTACAGTCAACAAGACTTTGATCATGACTGCGTTGTGCACCACTGATCAGTGTCAAAGCCCCTGTCTCTATGGGACCCACTACAGGCTATTTCTATTCAGGTGTGGGGATGAACCCTGCTTTGTAGGAGCAGGACAGCAGTAGGGGTATGGATACCTGGGCAGATTCAAGGGACCCTGCGCCTTACAGGGGCACTCGAATATGTTAAATTATATGCCAGTTTGGGGGGTGGTGATGAGGGGGGTGCTTTCACATTTTACCAGGGGGCCCAGAATTTATAGCTACGCCCCTCTATAGGAGGTTCACTTCTTATGATAGAAAACCTGAAACATCTGGGCCACAATATCCAAGGGTTTATGAGTACGCTTCTCTAATTAAGCGTTTCACAGTGAGGGTAACCCTAGCCTCTGGGATCCCCCTGCTAATCTGGAGATTTATCTCTGCTAGCCATTCCGCCGTCTGATTCATTAATCTAGCGACATGATCATGTATCACGCTGATTCCGGCAGACAGCAGGCTCCCCCTCTCTCCTTCTCTCTCAAAAAAGAAACAATCTGTACTTATAGGAGCAGAGTGTGTTTAAATATGCAGCGGCTGGTCTCTTTATTGCATCTTCCAGCTAACAGGCCATGCCAAACTTAAGGCTGTTATAATGAAAAAGCAAAAGAAGCCTCAGTTTACAGTTCCTCCTACAGTTAAGCATGGTCATGCAAAGTACATTCAAACTTTTGCAAATATCAAAGCTCTGCGCATTTCCATGATTGATTCCTATTTAGTAGAGGAGAACTTCCTGTTACGATCCTGCAGTCATCAGTACATTTCAATGATAGTTGCGACACAAAAGCTTAAAATGCGAGGTGGATAGTTCAGGTCCAGAAAGTACAAATCCAGACCAATATTTTGTTTCAAACAACCAATTGAGTATAAAGTGTCACAGTAACAGAGTACTCAACTGGTTGGTTGATACAAAATCTTGGTCTGGATTTTTTCTCTCTGGACCGGAACTATCCATCTCTGCTTAAACCACGATACAGTAGGGCAGCCATGTTTTGCCATTAAAATAAATCCATTTAAACAACATAGAGCTCTAAAACGTTAAGTGTCATGCAGTTTTCAGCCACTCGATACATTACGGAAAGTCCTATTTAAACCCGTAAAGAGTTGCCCATAGTTTTAATGAATGGGATGTACTGTATACAGTATATATGGTGATACAGTGGATTATTGGTTAACCTTGTAGCTTTATACCTCCAGGGTTGGGAGTTTAAATCCCGCTTCCAGTTGTGTGTGTGTGTGTGTGTGTGGATTAGTTTTATATTGCATTGTGGGGACCAAACGTCCCCCACAATGTGATAAAAACCTGTTATTTTGACATTGTGGGGACCATTTTTCAGGTCCCCACAAAGATCTGTGACTGCAATCGAAAAAGTAAAAATGCCAAAAGACTTGTTTGGTTCCTTATGGTTAAGGTTAGGGCTGGTTAGGGATTAAGGTCGTCATGTTGGGATTAGAGTTTTCCCCATAGAAATGAATGAAGAGTCCCTACAAAGATATAATTACAAACCTGTGTGTGTGTATACAATTAGCATGTTCTGCCTGTGTTTAGATGGTTTTGAGTCTCTCTCCAAAAATACGCAAGTAGTTGAATTTGTGTCTCAGATTTACTTACAGTCCGTCCCCATGATGGTGTCACATCCTGAGATAGACTCCCAGCTCACCTGGACCTGGTCCTGGTTAAGCAGTTATGGATGATGTTTTTGATTATGGATTATTATGGATTATCTCCTTTGGACTGGTTTATAGTCTGGCCCACTTATGTTTATGCACCAAATCCAGTGCATTAATGGGGATCAAAATCTACATATTAATCGGTGCCAAAGCATGGACTAAAAATGTTGCTTCAGTGTTGCTGCCTGGTTTTCAGGAAATTTATCATCTGCAGCAGCCGACTGTTGTTCCTCCGTTTGCCCTCAGAAGCAGCCGGTTACTGACATAGCCCAAGGCACTGGCACGCTAATAGCCTGTTGGCCCAGAGGGAACGTGCTGTATGAAGGCGTGTATGGGGGCTCTCAGCTGTTTCAGAACAGATACTCTTTCTGAATAGTTTGTTTAATGAGGAGAGAGAGGTAAGGAGCACGTGCTGATGACAGCACATTGCCACACCCACCACCCGACCAACCACCTCAGGGATGAGAACCTGAGTGCAGCCATGTGGCGGGTGATACCTCAGCACCACACTACTCTAGATGGAACAGTGTGAGGTTTTTCCGGTTGCTGGGGTGCCAATCCTGCCACCAACCCCCAAATTTTCCCTGTAAACTGGAGGACCTGCTTATAGGACTGGATGTAGATTAACATCATACCCAGGATGAATCAATTGTCGGGGATGGGGATGTCAACCACTCAGATGGGTGCCATGGTGGTGGGTGTGTGCATTCGTCTGTGCTTGGGTGGGAAGAGGGTTTTGAGCCCTGGTCCCGAGTACTTGGATGGGGGGCCCAACAGAGTAGGATCACTCCTGGCATTAAAACCAGCAACCTTCCGATTGCTGGCACAGATCCCTAGCCTCAGAGCCACCACTCCACCATTGTTTAATAGTCACTTTTAATCTCTCAAATAAACATTATTTAATCATACCGAAAACCGCTTGCCCGAAAACATCTGCGTGACGCGTGTTTGCTGGGCTGTTTCGAAAGATCACCTTAGGTATGCCTCCGTTGCTGTGCCCCGCCTCCCGCATATGACTATGGAGCAGATGCCGCATGATGACACAGTAACAAATCATACACGCGCTCATGGCTCTGCCAGTCTGCAATGGTTCTTTGGGGATGTAAACATTAGGGCGACACAACTGACTGGGGTTCCCTCTGTGTTTAAGGACCAGACCTTCGTCATGTACACATTACATTAGACTTTAAATGTTTTTCTTACGAATTGTATAGATAACACAACACTTTAAATTGTTAAATTATAAACCTGGACATGAACAACTTTATTCCATAGAGGAAAAAAATACTTATTTTGCAGCATCGGCAAATCGAAGACAAAGCACATCACAAGCCTCATATTAACAAATTAGCATTGAATACTCAAAATTTTTTATTACTAAGTGGTATTTAGGTGGTTACAGAATGACGTAAATAACCATAATACTGATCAATAACACAGAAGTGCTTTATAAGTTGCGTAACTCTTTTGTATGATATTGTGATTTTTTTAGACTTATGTCCTTTACAATAAGTAACTTGATGCCGAATCTTTTTCAAGGTTACGCCAGCTAGCTCCTCACTATGGCTTTAACCAGCAATCCCTTGGTCACATCTCGTTAGCTAATGCATCATGTGCCACCCACTGCAACCAGCGACAATGTTTCACTTTCGATATAAATTATATTCATATGTAAGGCGCTTCGCCCAGTGTTTTTTTATCAGCTCAGTAATGGGGAATTTTTCCCCCTAGACAAACACTAAGCAGATTTGACACATAATAAAGCCCAGCTCCAGATGTGCACCCCTATTAACAGCTGTGTATTCAACAGTGAAGAAGACCCTATTAGCAGGAAGCAGTAGCATCTCTTAGCCTGGCAGTGATAGTGAGCTTCTCACCACCTGTGTCTCAGCCAATAAATCACATTTACCCCTTTGCGTACTTCCATTAAGGCTTCTAAGCATCTCCTCCAGTCTGAGGTGTCTACTCTCATCTGTCCTCCTTGATTTTTCTCAAGGTCAACATGATACTGAACTCAGCTCGCATTGTATTTGAAACCAGAATGATAGCATCATTAGTCTCATTTTTTAATATGGGGTTTCAATGCAAAGTTTCAAATAGAGGACACAGAGAGGAGGGAACGGG
Organism: Mormyrops attenuatus; assembly: GCA_026777985.1. Taxonomy (NCBI): domain Eukaryota; kingdom Metazoa; phylum Chordata; class Actinopteri; order Osteoglossiformes; family Mormyridae; genus Mormyrops; species Mormyrops attenuatus. The sequence goes on from JAODKC010000038.1 coordinate 16,486,138, forward strand.
ACATGGAGTTTACGAAACTGGTTTTCTTGTTGTTGGCAATAAGAATGCACTTAAATAAAACGTGATTCTCTTGGATTGTTTGTAAAAAGCACATGGCTTTGCGTGTGTTCTGTAAGCTGCCTGCACAGGTATTCGTGCTCTAATAAATCTTTGTTTTTATAACCTGGGTTAGGCAGTATGTTATTCACCCGAATGTACTATCCTTTACTTAAAATTTGAATGATGCTTTGTTTTACGAGCATAATACCAATATATAATTGAAGCCAAACTATTTCACATTTATATATCAATTTATCAAACTACTGTAAACATGGCGACTACCTTTCAGCCAGCAATGTACTGGATTCCAGGAAAGCGTTTCACTGACAGGTGCTCTACGATTACATGCCCCGTGGGGGGGGGGGGGGCGCGGGGCGGGGGGGGGGGGGGCGGGGGGGGGGGGGGGCCGGGCGGGGGGGTGGGGGGCCCGCGGGGGGGGGGGG
>JAODKC010000038.1:16486719-16515341 GCA_026777985.1 Mormyrops attenuatus
AAGTCAAGAATTCACGATATGAAGAAGTCTTGATTTCAAGAAAGTTTGCCATGATATCTTGATCTTTAGTCATTCAGCCATTTCACTGACAGATAGATAAAATTCTATTCCAAGGATAACTTGCGGTGTTACTGCAATTATTAGGGCATTTGTACTCTTTTTTTTATTGATTAGTTTTTTTTGTTATTTAATACTCAATTCAATTGATTGCTATATAGCATCTTTCACTAGTTGCCTGAAGGAAAGAAAGGAAGAAAGAAAGAAAGAAGGAAAGAAAGAAAGAAAGAAAGAAAGAAAGAAAGAAAAAGCGAGATGACAGCAGAGGAGGATAACCAAAAAAAGTCACAAGTAGGGAGAAAAAAACATCTGGGGGTCCAAGGTCAACTGGCTGCCCAAGCCCCCACCCAGGTTACATTATAGAAAAAAGATAGAAGGGGCCTCCTTGCTAAAAGCAAGCTGTAACATGTGGTCAAGGTCAAAGCCAAAGTCATCAATGAGTCAGTCATCTGTGTCAGACTATGGGGAATTTGACATTAAATAGGAGGGTACTGTTTGGAGAGATCTCCCTATTCTGTTAGTTTCCTCTAAGTGCTCAAGGTTTCATCCCATGGTCCAAAGCCACACAGTAGATGGATGTCTGGGTTCTCTATACCATAACTGAGTGAGTCCCTTGTAATGGTCTCCCATGCTTTGTGCTTCATGGAGTACACTTGCCGTGGCCATGCATTGGGTAAATTAATCGAATTAATTAAAGTGAATTGTTCATAGTGTTATGTTTTAGCGTGTTACTTTAACTTCAATGGTTTTGTCCTTGAGAAGCTAAGGGAGAGAACTTCTAAAGATCGTCTGAAAATGAAAAGTCCCACTGTTGTGGTTGCCCTTGAGGGTGCCTTCAGTGTCCAAAGGAGTATATATTAATCCAGAGAAAGGCTTAATGGGTATAAATATATGTTGGCACTGATCTCTGATCATCTCTGCTGAGATCTTAACTAGCATCCAGAATGCAGTGACTTGGTGTATTTTAGTATTTGCTGTAGAAAATCTGATTTATGTCCAATAACAAGCACTGGAGGATTTGTTGTTTTTAATTAGCAAAGCTTTTCTATTGTCATGTACTTTTATAATATGAGAAAACACAGGGAAGTACCTAGCAGTCATGGTATTAGTTTTGAGTGTGTGTTGTTGGAGAGCTGATGATTTTAAACATTCACAATGGTTTGAGAAACTTCATATGCTGAAGAATGCTGCAGGTGTTTAAATAAATACTTTTAAGGAAATGTACTAGATGCAACTGTTGACATGTCTTGTCTCTTCATTTAATTTGTTAGGATATAGTACAATTCTTTACTTTTCCTTTTACAAAAAAAGTAAACAGATATGAATTTGTAGTGGGAGGCAGTTAAATCTGTCTCTTATCTGTTCCAAGCAGAATCCTGACAGAAGAGTTATTTGTCAGTTAAATAATTCTGCTTATGGATGCCTGGCAGACCGTTTCTGTCCTCATTGGTAATCCTTTTCACATTTATGGAGTTAAAAATCAGTATGACTCAAGCATCTCAATGCATATGCTGTCAAGCTGCATAAAAATGTATTACACTGGTATGTTTTTAATTTCAATCTGACAAAACTGAACTGGGTTCCTACTGATGTTATTTGCAGTTTCGACAGGACATTCTTCATTACTGTGTTCTTGGTGTCCCCTGCTGAGGGTGATGTGGAAAAGTGCACGTATTGCTTTGGTAATTTTACAGTTACAGATGCCTCTTTCGGCTATGAAGGTAAAGGTGGGACAGGCTATTTGGACCATGACACAGACGGTCTGCTTTCATTCCTACAGAGTAGTACTTAAACAATGTTAATTATCCATGCCTTAATGAGGGTAGGGTAATGAACTGTTCTGTAGATGGGTGGGTGTAAATGGGCATGACCTGTCTGGCTTAATGCCACAAATGCAATTACCCTAGGAATGACTTGGCATTTCCCATCGTATCTGTATTATAACTGAAGCATATCATTGAAAAATATTATAGCATTACATTAGCACACTGTTGTACACTCAGTGGACACTTCATTAGATATCCCTACATAGTACCAGGTAGTACAGCCCTTTTTGTCACCAGAAGCACTTCAAGGGCTAACGAACTGTGCAATCGGAGAAGCTATTCTGCACACCACTGTTGTGCTGAGCTGTTACTTTTGCACTTGTGGCCTTCCTGTCAGCTGTAATGAGCCTGCCCATTCTCCTCTGACCTCTCTCATTAACAAGGTTTTTTCGAGCACTGAAATGCCATTGACTGGATGGTTTTTTGTTCGTCACACCATTTGCTGGAAACTGTAGATGCTGTAGAGCATGAAAATCCCAAGAGGGTGGTTTCAGGGATGCTGGAAATATCATGCATGGTACCAGCAGTCAGACCATGTTTAAGATCACTTAGATTGTGGCTTAGCTGTTCTAACGCTTCTAATTTGAAAGGGAACTGAATTTCTTGACCCTGCATGCACGCTCTATGGGGGAGCCGGTTCTCCTCAATAAAATCGCCAATGAGTCTGTCTGTCTAACAATCTACATTTGCCTTTAAGTTATAAATGGATTTGAGGAATATTGATTTGTGAATAACATGCGCAAAAAACATACCTAAATATTTGTTTTCTATATTTAAACATCTTTTTGTTATCCTCTTGGGGTGTTTGTATACATTACAGATGTTCTACAGTTATTATTAATCTGCCTAGTGATCTGTAATCTTCCTGTGAAGGAACACTTTCTAAAAACGGTCATCTAATTGTAGTCTCTCTGCAACTCCCTCCCACATTACACAGCTTACATAGAACCCCGTAATTTTTCTTTCATCTTATGAAACCTCAGCTAACATAGACAGTTAATCACAGAATCAATCTACCTCTTTTCACTGTCTTAGTATTGCACTTGAGAGATATTGGTTTTTAACTTTAACTGATTTATTTTCCAAGTGAATGTTCCTTTGAATTAGCTGAAAAAGCCAGGATACTGATGACAAAGTCAGTGAGGACAGTTCGGGCCACACTGTATTTCAGGCAGAATTATGTTTTTAATTCCCTAATATGTTTTGCTATTAACAATGCCAGGCACCGGATGTAGTATTTTTCATCATAAAGAACATTCACCAGTACTGTGGGACTAGAGTTGCCACCTGTCCCGTAAATTGCAGGATTGTCCCATATTGAACCAATATGGTATGCCATTTGTCTTGTATTTTTGTACACATTTGCCTCCCCAGCTTGGCAATATTTTATCTTTGGGGATCCTGGCGGTGGCATCCTGTATTTACTGATGCTATGATAAGTGCAGAAATATAATCTTCTCATTGTGTGTACCTGCTACTCAAACCTGTATCATCACTGGCATATGTCAATAGTCCAGAAAAAAATGTGGTTCAAAGAAAGCTTGCTGTTCCTACACTTGGCTTTAGCTGAGTAACTTTAATGACATTTTCTGTTGTCTTTCTTTCTCTTACGTTATCTTATTCATTCTCACCATTCTCAGTAAAAAAACAACAGTTATAGTAAATATACACCTTGCATGGGAAAGTCCATCACAGGGCACATCCACACACTACGGCAGGTTAGAGAAACCTGTTAGACTAACTGCATGTCTCTGAAGTGTGGAAGTTAAGGGATCAAGACTGTATAGATATATATTAAAATTGATCAAATGCTGTCAATTGGGTTTGCACTAATGTCACTCTTAAGTAGAAACAGATATCACTGTTTGTGCAGTGGTTAGTGCTGTTGTCTCACACCACTAGGACTAGGGTTTGAGTCTCTGCCATGGCTCCATGTGCGTGGAGTCTGCATGTTCTCCCCAGGTTGTTGTGGGGTTTCCTCCAAGTGCTCCAGTTCTCCCCGTCCCAGAGCAAAAACATGCTGAGGTTGATTGGAGTTCCAAAATTACCAGTAGGTTTGCATGCATGAATACACCCTGCACTGTGTTGCCCCCCCCCATCCTGAGTTGTTTCCTGCTTTGTGCCCATAGCCTCTAGGATCAGTTCTGGAAATCCCCCATGCCCATGAATAGGATAAGCAGTTATAGAAAATTGATGGACATATCACTGTTAACTTTGTTTCACACATAATTTTTCATGGATATTAAAATCACTCCATTTTCTATAGCTGGTTGTCCTATACAGGGTAGCAAGGGTCCAGAGCCTATCCCAGAAGCTACAGGCACAAAGCAGGGAATGACCCAGGATGGAGTGGCAACCTATCACAAGGCACACACACAATTTGCTACCTCCAATTTACCCTAGCATGTCTTTGGATGGGGGGGGGGTGGGACACAGTACTGGAGAACTTGGAGGTAACCCCCATGATGACACGGGGAGAACATTCAAACTCCACACATGTAGAGCCAGGGCAGGTAATCAAACCATGGTCATCAGAGGTGTGAGGCGACAGTGTGCCGCCTGGGTAGCAGGAAATGTCCTTTTTTTGCAGGGACTGGGAATCACTTCATGAATGGAACAGAAATGGCAATACTGCTATGAATGTAGTGTTATTCTAAGAATTTAAAAAATCATAAACCTATATTAAACATCACTGTGCTCTCCCATGCTGTTAAAATTGGACTATTTAAGAATGAGTCATGTTGTCCTATTAATACGTGATGAAAGGTTTTTAATTACTGGTTTGGTCAATGTGGACAGTATGATTGCCAAATCAAGGATAACAAGAAGCTGAAAGGCAGCTCAGACTGAATCACAGTTTGTGGAGTAATTTCCGGACCGGTTTGAACATTGCCATCAATTCAGCACATCTGTAGGCGGGCTTGATTTTTCTCATATTGGGTAAAAGAACAATTATTTGCCATTACACACACATTTTTTTCCTGAATAATTTGACTGGCTTTCAAACAAAAGTTAAATTTTACATTGAAACAGAACAGTGTTGGATAATTCACCAATAAGTAAGAATGGAACCTAACCTAGTGTTACCTAACTAATACAGACAAGCACTTTGGAAATTGTAACTTAGAATCTGCTATTTTTTTTTCCTGAAATGTTAAGCAGATAGTAGGCTAATCACACTTGCAACATGAGCAAAACAGAAGGAATACCAAATCAGTGTTCAAGAAAATTGAAACTTGTCCCAATATCTTGGATTCCTCAAAACTGCCACCATTCATCTTCATAACAGCTTCACTGGACATTTGGTTAAGACGTTTCTGCAGCCATGTCTTCTCAGATAAGTGGGTTGCTTTGCTATGACTTTTCTACACTCCATGATTGTATTTGGTAAAAATCACTATCTTCATCACCAGAAAAGTAACCCCAGACCATTACACTGCCTCCTCCTTGCTTAATAGTAGGAACCACACATGCAGAACTCACATGCACTGTATCTTGCACAGCAGCTGAACCTAAATATTTAACATTTTGATGCACAGTCTATAGGACTGACTTCTACTCCTGTTACATGAGCAGTGCACAAAGATTAATAGCCTGCGCTCCCTATATGAAGATAGCACAAGCTTTGAAAACCCACTGGTACCAATCGATATAAATCTGTCTCAGCGATGCTCCATTCGGTCACCTTTTCCCACAGCCCCTCCAGTTTACCTAGTCTTGAAAACAGGAAATAAAAGTGTAAAAATTGCCTTAGCTGTGTTGAATTGTAGTTTTTTTCCACTTGATTCCATGCCTGTCTTTGTATCCTAAGTTTTAAAAGTCATTCCCAGTGTCCCCCACCCCTGCTGAGTACCCACTATACCTGCTACCAGATAAACCAGTGCCATGAAGCGGTTGTGCAGAATAGCTTCAAAGTAAGGTGGGGGTTGTGTGTTGTTGAACTCAGTACAGCATATATACAGTACTAGGCACAGTATATATGCAGAAATCTGCGGATGAAAACTTATGACGTCACGGACGCCGTGTTTGCAGAGGTAGGTTTCTGTTTTTGAGCATGTTAGCTTATTTTAGACTAAAGGCCTATGACGAATATTAATCTTAGGACCCTTACGGAGATATGAATGCCGAGATCAACCATCTTTGTATAGTGTTATGTTATTCATATAAACAAACAAGAAGTGCTCAGTCTGACTAGCAGCCATTTTGAAATGCTAACAAATCTTATTGATCTTTTTATTTAGGTGATTTTATGTTTGGATAATGTTTTGTAATTGTTGGAAACTTGTATACATGTCATTTTCGGTCAGATTTTTTTATGTTAGGATGTTTTGTATGGAAGTCTGAAAACTAGCAGTATTATTGCTGACTGGTCGATCAAGGAGGTGGGGCAGGGAATGAGGCTACAGCATAGCTAATCATGGTTTCAAGCAGATGTGCTCAAACTTTTGATTGATGCTATGTTTCTGGTTTGGTTGGCAGGTATTCTTGAAGGTATACAGTAATCTGTCATAAACAAATTTCCTTAGAAATACTAGTTAACCTGCCTCAATATACCTCTCTCCTGGGTAACAACAATGGCTAAGTAAATATCCAAAACGATTTGTTAATACCCAATTTTGATCTCTTTTGTGCGTCTTCTATTCCATTATGACAGTGTTTCTCAAACCAGTTCTCAGGGACCCCCAGATGGTCGACATTGTGCTCTCTCCCAATTCCCTAGGATTTGGGAAGGAGCAAAAACATGGATTGGACATTTAGGCCAACTTACACTGAAAAAAGAGAAACCAGTGCTTCCAACTCAGCATGAGAAACTGGCCTTTCAATGAGTGGCCAGACAGTGCATTCAACATCACATGAAGTAAACTTCCATGGATGGTATCCAAGAATAAAATCATTACTAACAAATCGCCGCAAAATTGTGAGACTAAGGTTTGCCAAAAAACATGAAAAGAAGCCTGATGGATATTGGCAGCACATTCCCTGGTCAGATGAAACTAGTTTAAACTTGTCTGGGTGGACTTTAGCATGTTCGGTGTGGACCTGAAGGAGACCATCACAGTGACTTTTCACAGTGACTCCATAGTGCCAACCGGGAGAGACGGGGGAGGGAGTGTATATTAATATGGTGCTGCATAAGTTCAGCAGATATAGGAGAATTTTTTTTAGATGGCATCAAGAATGCTAGTGTGTGCTCCGAAATACTGTATGCAAAGATGATTCCCAGTCTCAAGACACTTGGCAGGAGAGGAATATTCCAGCACAACAATAAGCAGATAAGAGGTTTTAAAATGAAAGGTGCCACCTGGCATCACCTGACCTGAATCCTACCGAGCATCTTGGGGGAATCCTAAAGTGAAAAGTGTAAGTGCAAAGAGGAATGACACATCTTTGGTAAGTCATGGAAGGAGCCACCAGTCAGCATACAGAAGCAGTAGTCTTTCGGAAATCTTCGGCTTGGCACTCCTCCAGGAGAACACACCTGCTGGCTATTACCTGCACTTGCTCAGTTATCAATGACTTCGGAGTGTGTTAGACCGTGGGTGGATCTTTGCGGGGGGGGGGGGGTGGTGTCAGGGATAAACATGTGACCAACCCAGCTGCCACCCTTCACAAAAAAAATTAAAACCAAATATGGATCATTTAATTCTGTAATCCAGAGCTGCCTAATCCTTCAGTATACCAAGGTGAACTCCCTCCCTGGTCGGTATAATACATCAACGGTTGCCCAAATGTTACTCCATTGCCCCCCCAATAAAATCCTTGGGTCTAGTCTGGCCTCCATATTGTACAAGGTCTAGCTCTGCCCTGCATGAGACACCTGTGAGCCTTTCTTAGGAAACAATGCTGTTTTGTCAGTGTTCCTTCTGTTGGAAGGAATCAATCGCATGACTGACCTTTGACCCACTGGCAATAGAGGAGAAGAGGATATGCAAAATTGGACAATATTATTAACAATTCTATCTCCTAGCTTCAGGGGGCGCTATACTTGCCTCCTGCCATCCATTTGTACTTTGTGCACTGTCTTTGCATCTTGTCTGTTTGTCTTGTATGTTCACGTGCTGTTTGCAGCAGAATTCCCCCCTACGATCAATAGGATCAAGTTAATCTTAATCTAACTCACTTTGAGGAGTTTTTTTGGAATTCACGTTTTAAAAATGTGAGTTAAGCTTGCAGTTTTGTGGCTTTCTGCAAGTGTGCTTGCGACACTCTTGTGACAACACCCTTGTGATAAGGGGGTGAAAAGAATCATCTGTGAAGAATGACAGAATGTCTCTCCGCAGATTTGTGCTACATTGATGTCTTTGCCAAAGAGGCTTGAATGTGTCATCAGCATCAAAGGTGGGTATAGAGAATATAAAAACAAACTCATGAAATCCCACCAGTGAACTGTGTACTGACTCCTGTCAGTTTCCTTTAATGTATAGACCATTCATTGCAATTTAATCAGTCAAACATTTTCGCTATTTATTTTACTTTGCTTTAATCATTTTGTTCTTTAACTACAAATAGTTTAACACAACTGAAAGTTTAACTTCCTAATATTTTAATGATATCAAAGCGGGGGTGTAATCACTTATGATTCGAATTGTAATTGCTTCATAAAGCTATAATCAACTGAGATTTGGTGGCAGCCATTATATTCTTTACTCCTGAAGGACCCTTAGTTAAGAACTTCAAATGAAAATTTGCCTGTCAGGTGGTTGAGGTTATGTGTTGCCAAAGTTATAGATGCAGTGATGTGACAGAGAACCGATAGCTGGCCTTCAAATTAATTAGTCCCTGCAAATACTGGGCTTTTAAGGAGTACTGATTTACATGCAGTGCATTCACAGATTTCAGCAAGATCATCTGCAATGCACTGTGAATCCATCCTGGTGGAGAGGCATGCGAGGAGGCGTCATGGGGGAACTACAGTCAGCCCTGTGTTCACTGTAGGCAGGAGGCTCATGATCGAGAGTTTACTCAGCTATAACGATGCCCCATTATTCTGATCTCCAATCAGCCAAACGGACACTATAAACAAACACCCGTTCCACGGTGGAACATAAATGAAAGTCGTGATTTATCTCTACATGCCTCCAAAAGTCTCAGGGCTGATCAATTTAATAATACAAATTTCTACAGTGAAGTGAATGAGGTCTCTAAATTACCTTTGTTACACACTTGCATGTAGGTTACTTCTCAGAAATAATAGTTCCACATAATGAATTAGTTATTGTCCTCATGTGAATTCTGTATATAAAAATTGGTTTTATTTTTAAATTAATAAATAATTGTATCATTGTTAATTCATTTGCAGTGAGGAAGACCTGCTGACTTTATGATGGCTGGACACTTTTTTTGACAATGTTCATTATTTGTTCATTCGGTCTAGGTCAAAGACTGAAAGAATCAACTGAAAAAAGCAAAAAAAGTTTAGTGTTGAATGGGAAAATGGATGATTAAGACTTTAGTATTTGATCTATTAGTTTCCTTTGGATCAGTAGTTAGATGCATATATCACTGCCCCGTAAGTAAGTAACTGAGTGAGTGCTAATATCTAAGCTGTGTACCATGGGTGTGGATCAGCAGACCAGCTAGCTCATTATCGAGGCTTTGAAAAATCACAGCAAGTGAGTGTCATTAGGAGGGGAAGTCATTTTCTGTCTGTCACTTTTTCAAGGAAGGAAGTGGCAAAGTCATCAACAGTCAGGCTGGTGGGTAGAAGGAGGCTTGAGGAGGGTGTTGAAAGTGAAGAATAGTTTGTATGTCTGGGGTGGTGGTGACCTTGTCTTTGTAGTTGGTGGCTTTAGCAGCAGAGATGGCAGGAGATATAGATGATAAAAGTGGTTGGTACTCAGCCAGATCCATAGGGTGTCTTGTTTTCTACTATTTCTTCTCAGCCATCCTGTGCCTTACTCATTCCACACATACAGTGCTAGAGAGCCTGGGTTGAGAGGGCTGTGAGAATGATGGTCTATAGGAGATGTGATAGAGGGTGTCAAAACATGAGGATGGGACAAAGCAGAGTGTATCAGAGACTTAAGTGGCATAAAATGAACAGAACTCCTCCTGATTTGGAAGGGCGGAGGTAACAGAGGTAAAGAAGCAAGTGCGAGAGTGAAGGCTATGCTGGGAAGGAGACTCCAAGAATGGAGGGAGAAGGGACAAAAGTAGTGATCAGAGACATGTAAAGGGGTAAAAATGTAGGATGTCTGTGATACATTTATGTGTCAGGATGAGGTCTTGTTCATTTTCAGCCCAGTGAGTTGGAGTGCTGAATCTCAGCTCAGGTCAAATGAGGTCGGGGGTTAAGGAAGTTGGCACCCTGTAGTTTGTCAAGGCGACTGCTCAGGACTTCAAGGATGATGCATAGTCAACCATTGCTTAGTAACACCAAATGCATGGTATTAAAATGTAATTCTGTGGACCAAACACAAATTTCCAGCTCTTGGAAACTGGCTAATCTGTCCCCCTCCTCAGCCAGACGAGGAAGGAGTGTGGGAGAAAGAAAAGTTATTGGTAGTGATACTGAACTTCTTTTTCATACTGTTATTTAATGAAAAAAATCTAAGCAAACTACTGGGAATAGTTTGAGGATTTTCTTGTGAAATAATGTGTTACAGGGACTGTTGTTTTGCATTATATAATCTCTTCACTCATCTCATCTTCCCATCTGTTTTCCTGGTGAGGGTTACTGTGGCAGCATGCCCAGCAGGTCAGACCAGATTTCTTTTTCCATGGCCAAAGATTCTGGCTCATTCTGGGGGATCCCTAGACGTTCCCAAGCCAGCTGGGAGATATAATCCCTGCCCAGCAGGATGTGCCCAGAACAGCTCGCTTGGGAGCCATCCAGGTGGCATCCTTATAAAGTGCCTGCACCACCTCAGTGGACTCCTCTCGATCTGAAGGAGCAATGGCTCTATTTCAAGATCCAGATCTCCTCACTCTGTAGCAGAGAGTGAGTCCAGTAGCCCTGTGGAGAAACCTCATTTCAGCTGCTCATACTCTCAACCTTTAACTTTTAGTCATTTTGTAGGTGAGAAGACTGACCGCAAAACCACACGCCTCATCTAACAATGCCCACTGTCACAGAGTTTCTTAGTGCCTGCAAAACTGCAGTCACCAAACCAATTCACCTGTCTTGACTCCCCTCTTACCATCACTTGTGGTCAAGATCCTGAGGTACTTAAAAAAACCTGCATTAAGGGCCAATCTCCTCACTCCAATAAAAATCCTCTGTTTTTGTGCCCTTAGATATGGAGGTGCTGATTCTCATCTCCGTCGCATCTTAGCATAGAACCAAGTGCATGCTGGGAGTCCAGGCAGGGCGTGCAGCCATATGCTTTCTCAAAGTTCACAAAGTACATGTAGTATGTGTTAGCAGATTAATTCTCATACAACTGTTTAATGGCCAGGCTGGAAACTGGGATGACCATCAGGCTTGAGTTTCCTCTCCCTGGCTTTCCCAGGGAAGCTGAGGAGAGCATAGTTGGAACACAACCTTTGGGCTCCCATTTTCAAAAATAGGGACAACCACCCCTATTTGCCACTCCAGAAATACTTTATTTGGATCCATGCCACATTGAAAGGAATGTCAATCATGTGACGTTAAAAATCACGTAGCAGACAGATTTTACCTACCCCAGCAGCCTTTCCGTAGGTGCCTCTGATCATATGAGCATTAGCTGTACTGATTCTCTGCCTCCTAGTAAGAGGGTATATTGTCCAGGGTTAGGAGTTCCTCAGTGGGTTCCTTCACTGCTTGACAACATCACTTGGGTCTCACCTCCCCACTCCTGCTGAACACAACCGTAGCAGAGATTGCATCTCACATTCCTGAGGCATCGAATAGGCAACATATTCTGATGTTTAGTCTCTTTCAGGGGCCATAATACAATTCTTCCACACATTAACTTTTGCCTCCGCTGCCTTCAAGGCTGCCATCTTCAGCTCAATAGCATGCTTCAGTTTTAGCCTTCAGCATCCAGTTCCAGAGTACTGCCCTGACACACACCGACTACCTTCTGGCCACAGCCCTTTGCAACTGTTGGCATGACTGCGATTTTCACTCTTTATACTCCATTTATACTCATTGTCCTTGGCCTCACTTGGTACATGGGGGGACTTTTTCAGGAGGTGCAAGCTGAATTAATCTCACGCAGAAGCTTCAGCCAGATGTTTCCTGGAAAGTCTATCTGTCATGGTCATCCTGGCAGGTCTCGCCAAATCCAGCTCACTAAGTGGTGATCAGTAGATAGTTCTAGCACTTGCTTCACCTGAGGGTTCAAAACACATGGCCTTACATCACAGCTCAGAGTCGATTATTGACCATCATTCTTGGCCAGGGCTGCCCAGCTCTTCTCCCGGAGATCTACCACCCTGCAGAGCTTAGACGCAGCCCTAATTTAACACACATGATACAGATAATCAGGCCCCTCTGTAGCGTCTGAGTATTAAGGCCAGCTACCCTGATGCTAAGTTGGTTCTAATACTGAGATGCTACTGTGTTTGCTCCTTGTTATCTCCTGCTTGTAGTTATATAGCCATGTTTCTTCTTTCCTAGTGTTTGTATTTGTAGTGGTCCCTGATTATGCTCACCTGTTTTTTGCTAGTCATAGTTCTTAGTTTTCTGTAATCGTCCACGCCTGTCCCTTGTTGATGTCCTCGCTTTGAATGTATAAATGCCCCGTTTCTTCAGTTGGTCGCTGTGTGTTTGTGGCTGTTCTTGCCCAGTGTTTGCTCTTGTCCTGCTAGGGTTGTTCCTGTCTTGCTCCCTGTCTGCGTTCTTGTTGTTTATCTGTTTGTTTTTGACCGCCTTGTGATCCTTTTTGTTTCTAGTGGTTTTTTTGAGTAATTAAAGTCCCTTTTTGTGAGCCACTATGTGGATCATCCCTTCTTCACCATGTCCATCTGTAACAATGTGTTAAATTAGGGCTGCGCCTAAGCTCTGCAGGACAGAAGATCTCCAGAACCAGGGTCAGGCAGCCCTAGTATAGGGTGCCAAGTTTAAGGGTGTTCAAGGGGCACGGATACGCTGGCAGATTCAGGGGGCTCAGCACTTTAGGGGCCATGAATTACCCCCAATGCGATATTGGTACAGGTACATTGAACAATGTCTGTATTTAGCTGTGCTTCTGAGCTGTTTAGTATACATATAACAGAAATAATAAAAGAATACAGAGTAAGGTTATGACCGTCACAAACTTGGACAATTCAAAGCACGAAGCTTAAAAATTGAAATACATATCTCGTCAAGACATGTGACAAGTTTTGTAAGCACCATTGAGATGACTCATTATGAACACCGAGCAGAAGGCCAAGCAATAAGACTTTCCCAGTCCAGAATAAAATTAAATCATTTCTCCCCAGTAGTGCAGCACCCGTTTCAGCAGGTTCAGCCAATGTGAGCTGCTAATGAGAACATCTGAGCACAGTAACTGTGTAAAGACCGACCGAGTCCTACAGATTCATGTGGCATTACATTCAGGAGGGTTCCCTGACAAGGAATTAAATTTCTCAGAGGTGAACTGAAGTATTGTTTACTTAGATTCCTTTAGAAACCACTGTTAGTTGTACCCATTACCATGAAAAAATTTTCCTCAATTCCCTCTTCTATCACATTATATAATGTAATGATTTACAGGTGTTTTTTAACTGTTAACACTATACTACATTGTTATTGGAATGACTATTAGTATTGTTCTGATCCTTTTTGTTTTGGAGAACATGCGATAGGTGGTTCTACTATGGAGTCTACACGGATGTCTTGTAGCATGCATTTTGTCTTTAGTATAGTATGAACTAGTCTTTATCTATACATAAAGAATCAAGATGTTAGGTAGTTTCAGATGATAAAATGCCTAGAAAATTTCTTGTCTGTCTCACACATTTATATTTACTATTTTGTCTTGCATTCATTTAGCAGTATCAGATGTATTTTTTTTTCCTAAAAGCTAGTCATCTCCATTAATGCAAATCTGGAGTACTGCGATAGTACAATTTTCCATCCTTATTTCGACGTGTACACAAATCTATCCAGAAACCTTGAGTATTATAAGACCAGAGTTGGTACGGCTTACACAACAGAGGGCTCCATTTTAACTTGCATAACCATGACTGTGTGTAAAAGCAGAGTTAACCTGCACTAGTATGAAGGCCCACCAGTTGGTGCTGCGTGATGCTTATGTTTTAGCTCTAATTTATTCCATCATCTTCACTCTTCACAATGGCTCCCATCTGTGTATTAACACATATTTGCTGTAGTCACATGACCATGGAGTACAGGAATTCCAGTGACAAATCCAGACGGGCTGTGACACTCTAGTAGCACCGGTGTGTTTTCAGCAATTGTTCTGAGCTGTCTGTAATCCCCATTCTCTGCTTCTCACATAGCATGCAGCACCTGACTGCTGGCTGCTCTGAAATTATTTTGGCTGACTGTCAGAACGGCTGCCTCGAACTGTCTGGATGAGATGGGGCAGTTGGCAGACAGAGGTGGTGAGTCACACTGGAACAGAGACGGGGGGTGTGAGTGATGCTCAGGCAGCCTGTTGGGAAGCGATGTGGCTATCACTTGTCCGGCACTGTCTTAGCTCCTGCTGGGCAAGGGAGTGAAAACTAATTAAGCCCAAACTATCTTCTGAAGTTTAAAATGCTGCTGCCCCCAGCACATTGGTTTTCCAGCTGTTCTCACATTTATATGTATTGTGAAAGCTACGCACAATACTAATACATTTTATTGAGTATGGAGCACAAGTTCAACTTGTTAATGTTCTGGTAATGACCCTACAGGCTAGTGGTTCCAAGGTTCCAGTCCATGGTCAGAATTCTACCAAGCTGTGGAACGCTGGGGGGTTTTGCAGTGGGGTTGGAAAATGAATCTAAAAATAAACTATATATTTTCTTTTTTAATTTTTTTTACGACCCTTCATGTTTGCATGTTCTGTTTACATTTGAAATAAATGGAAATGGTTATAAACCTATGAAATTCGATCGTTCGATTCGCCAGCACCCCCGTGTTTTTGTACAGAAGTAAACCAGTCTGCAGACCCCCAAAGGTTGGGGACCACCACCATAGAGTATGGGGATTGTTATACTTTGTTTATCAGTGTCATTAGAGATTTGCTGAAAGTATGAATTCACTATGTAAACATTTTTTAAAAACCTGACAATCTCTAATACTTTGGCTAATACAGACCCTTCATAAAATTCCCATGTATCGATAAAACACTACTAGGATGATTTAGATGTTTATATAATGGCGAATAAAATAATCTAGAAATAGATTTACAAAGTATTATAAATATTCCCTTAAGAACGACTTCAGACTACCCATAAATGGAAATAGATTTAATATCATACAACACCATTTTAAGTCAAACATTGATTTAATCGTGAGATAAAATAATATCATGCACACAGTATACAAAGTTCAGAAACAGTTATTTTTAGTTTTAGTTTACACTTTATAAGAGTTTTCATTTATATTTTAGTTGGAAATTAATGCATATTGCTAATTAATTGTATAGTTATTTGTATTATAAATGGCTAACATTTGAAGGGCCGGTGGCATGGAGTACTGAATGGCCACTGGCATCTCACAGAGTTATGACCTAGAAATCAGGTAGCCTGGCTTGTATCTTTTCTGTTTAATTATAATCACCCCAAGATGTCCAAGTCTTCTATTAAAAAAAGTAATTAAAGCAGTGCGCAGAGTTATCCGTTTGTACTATGGGTTTTAAATAATAAGGCCTTAGTTTTTAGCATTGGCTTTGATGGGGAGGGGGGGATTTAAGAGGGTTGTTGGAGGGTGGACTAAAACTCAATTGACAACACTATTGTGCGCTGCTACAGTATATTAAAATCTAACTTAAGTAGATTTTTAATTACATGAGTTTGTTATTAGTCATATTCTTTTTTATTTTTTAATTATTTTGAGGAACTCTTTCCTCTTTCATAAGTAAAAAACATAATTATCTTGATCACAATTATTAACATCTCAATAGAAGGTAAATTATTTCTGATACACACTTCCTTTCCTTAATTTATATGTGACTGCCTCTACTGCTTGACCTGTCAGAACAGGCGTTTGGAAATATTCTTATAAAATTCTTGTTTTGCATATGTGATATATGTGATGCATCTTGGGTCATGTGTTATGAAACAACTGTAAAAGAAGCCTATGATTGATGTGACGATGATCAAGTGTCAGAAGCCATGAGCAATTCCAACTGATGCAACACTGTGTGAAACAGTTTTTAGCTCTCAACTGGCGACATGCTTGAAAATGCGTCTTGAACATGATCCTTAGCGTTTTTTTAGCGTGTGGCTTCCAAAGAGTGAAGTGGAAGAAGCCGAAGCAGAAAAGAAAAGTAATTCAGATCAGGGGGAGCAGCTTTGACCTCTACTAACCTGTGAAAGCCCCTGTGATAAAATGTGAGGGTGTCACAATAGACACTGACAGCAAAGACTGACATTTAATGACATTTATGGCAGTAGGTGGGTTAGAATTCATGCTGTTCAGAGTGGAAAACTTGCAAGTTGCAGTGTGACAATAGATGTTTCTTTAAGCAGGTCACCTTGGGTCTATTATGTAGTTCAATTACAATGGCTGACTGTCAGAAGGCAAGGGGTTGTGAACTATGACTGAAGAGCGTACGCCATATAAATAAATACATATATATTTAATCCTTATTTTCCAGTGCATTGCATTTATAATTATGAAGGTGAGGTGTGACTCAGCACAGAATTATATGGAAAGACCCATGTGGCTCCATAGCTACCAAACCGGACAAAAGTGTTCTAATCTCCAAAGAAGCAGTGGTAATATCATCTATGAAGGCCATGTCTATAAAGAACTATGAATATTGGAATATCTGGCAAGCTGAGGCATCGAAGCAGTGGCAAGATAGGTGAAGATACATGGCTTAGTTTTAAGGAGGTTCAACACCCTTTTATTAAGCTCTTAAAAAAACGAACACAGACTCCAAACAACTGCTGAACACACATAACTGGGAAACGCAGGTAGGTCAGACGTCCGACAGTAAGGCAAAACACATGGTGGGTGATTTACACAATGGCTAAAAACATGTGAGGATCATACAGGGTTCATGCATGACAATATGGAATACAAGAATTTATAATAACACAAACAAGGGACTATTTACACATTTTCCCAGCATGCTCCTTGCTATTACTGGGCTCCGCTGGGCAGACCCATCTCGCTGGGGCTACAATACAATCATAACACATCATAATGCATTCATAAAGCATTATAAACATAATATATTTTATAAACATTTGTAAAAAGGCATAACACTTTATACCCATGTACATATGTACAAAGCAGCCTTAATTCTTATACTAACCATTATAATGCATTATGAAGGTATCTATAGTGCATTATAGATGAGAGCTTCATTGGAGCATATGGACTATTATAATCAACACCATAATGCCTTATAATAGATACTGTAATGCTATATTAATTCTTATATCGACCAATATAATGCATTATGAAGGTATCTACAGTGCATTATAGATGACAGTTTCAATGTAACTGAAGCAATTTCTTAAATAACTATCTGCTTTTGGAGCCACATTTACATAGGCCTGTAAAGTTGTGGTGTGTGTTTCACCGCTTCCATTACCCTTCCCCAACACCCAAAGCTAGCCAGAAATCTAATTTTATCATATGTGTACAAATGGATTTCAATAATATTACCATGTTGACCACTTTGTTGAATCACTGTTTTCAAGTTGCCAAACCCCCTTTTTCTACAGTGTTAGTTTTGGTTACTTTAATGTATACAATTCCATGAAAAATAATATCTGTATTGGGAGCTTGGATTCAGTGTTAATAGCATTAATAGCCTATTTCCTGTGTGCCAAGCACTTGACCTTGCTCTGGGGAAGGGAATGCGCCACAGATCACAATTTTTTGCCCACTGCCTTCTGAAGATTACTGACTGAATTTAGCAAGAGTGATTTGAAACAGTGTGGAACAATGGCTTTTCTCACAGGGCAAATGTTTATGGTTAATTGTATTCAGGGGCCTGGGGTGAAGGTTTCACACTTTTTTGTGCTGTATATGCCTACCATAATAGTTTGGTGACAGAAATGTCACTGAAATGGCTTATAAACTGATTTTTAGAATAAAGAAATATTAAAGTATAAAAACAATGTAATAGTAATTATATTGTGCTGTTGTGTAATAGTATTAAAAATGCATTAATCTTTTTATAGCCCATGTTTCTCTCCTATGAGACATACACATCTTGGGGTTAGGGCACTGGGGCAGCTGCTTGCCCGGCAGCACTGGGGCAGCCTTCAGGGCCTTGCTCAAGGGCCCAGTGGAGAAATTATTATTCAACTGGTCGCAGGATTTGCACTACTGACCTTTCGAGAAACGGTACAGACTCCCAACCCGCAGAGCCACACATGACCCTCACTGAACTGCCCATATGTTTCTATACGAAGTGTCTTTTGTGGAACAAAGAAGCCGATTCAGTGTTAGAGATCACTGATACTTTGACGGAGGAATAGAGCATAACACAGCTAGATTTTTTTTCTTTATTGACCAAATCATTCCCCAACAAACACTAACATAGTTGTGACCTCTTTTTTCCCTACAGTATCAGGTACCCCTACAGTATGAGGTACCCCTACAGTATGAGGTACCCCTACAGTATCAGGTACCCCTACAGTATGAGGTGCCCCTACAGTATCAGGTACCCCTACAGTATCAGGTACCCCTACAGTATATACTGTATATACATGAATCAAACAGAGTTCTGGGTTTGCAGCCTGTTGTTAGTGAGCTGCTTGGGCTTCCTGTCTAGCATTTAATTTAAAGAAATTTGGGTTTTAATGTTAAGGGGAGTCTTGTATTTAGCCAGAAACAGCAAGAAACTTAATTGTGAATTAAATAAATGTCATGGTGCCTCCACTGAAGAACCACATACACCTACAATTAGCTAATATGCTTAGACACAGAACTTAGACATATTGTATAAATACAGATACACACACACATACACGCACATATACATACACACACGGACACACACACACACCTTTATTCATATTGTATTAAAGCAGTCTGACCCTAAATGAAACACTACGGAACAATGGGGGGGGGGACTTAAAACCCAGCGGATCCTTATTACACCCATTCTCTTTACATACATATTTTCTTTGAAGTTGAGAATTAATTTGCGGATTGAACAGAAAATGTCCTCCTTTCACACCCCTGCAAAAAATGTCAGCCCGGTACAAATTACCCCACCCAAATCAAAATATAATAGATTAAAGTTGTTGTAGTAACTGGGTTTTTTGCTATGCTATAAGAATGAATATGGCAATGTCAATCTGGAAATAAACAGCAGTTACCAATAGCTTATTGTCATTCACATTAGTTTACCCATGAGTCACACTCTTTGTGTTTTAACAGAACTTAAAATAAAACCATAAGTAATGTACCAATAACAGCTCTGTTACCTGAACTTGACTTAGCAGAGCATACAAACATCTAACACTGTGAGTCCCATGACAGTCCGAGGAAGATAAATGGCACCCACTGAACCTAACCCAAGCGCTTGGGATACAGGGCAAACTACGCTGGGACCAGTTTCTGCATTGGTGCGCATGTAGTACAATACAACAGCAGCCAATGAAACAATATCAGCAATAAAATAGATTGCACAGGATGCTTTTACATGGTACAATGTGGCTATCCTTAAAACGTTCAAGGGAAAACGAACTTTCCAGCTTCACACCAAACCCTGCAAACCGATTAGATGCAAAAAAAATGTCGTGCTGAAACAATCAACTTGTGCAGTAGAACTGCTGTCCAGGGAGGGCTTGGCGACATTGACCAATGATGTTATTGTGATAAAAAAAAAGTTCATATCGATAATCCACAAATCATTATTTTCAATTATAATTGATTACTCCTTTACTTTGGGGTTCTACTTATGCTTAAAACTCCCGTAGGATTCCCCTTAAATACAACATAGAAAGTATGACTAATTGAATGGATTGCAAACTGAAATCGAATTTGAATAAATCATACCTTTTTTGTCGTCGGGGATAACACTAGTAATACATCGACAACATGCTTTATTGCTGGATTTTTTTCCTTTGGAGGGGCGGGTTAAACGTTGCTAGCAGAGTTGCCACCCACCTGGTATTGAAAAATACGCCACCTGTTTTGAACCAACACGGACGCGACTGAAAGTTGCAGCACTAATTACCGGTGTCTGTCACTGTAAGCGCTTGCATCCTGTATGTTCTTCTGGACGGTAATGGGTCGAGTGGTGCAATAAATTCGCAGTATTTCGAGTTGTAGTCAGCACCAGTCTGTTGTGTGTCGTAGGCTTCTTTAAAGCGCTACCACAGCACCGACGTCCACAATGTCTCCCTTTTAAAAAGACGTTGTGGCTGCTGCGCTTCCTTCACCGACACTGAAGTTTACTCTGAAGCAGTGCTTTTCTCTCCCATGACTCACGATTATAGAATAGTACTATGTGGATCGCTAACTCAACAAACCTTGCTGTGCGTTGTTGTGCATAGGTGAGTGGAGGCAGGTCAG
Organism: Mormyrops attenuatus; assembly: GCA_026777985.1. Lineage (NCBI taxonomy): Eukaryota > Metazoa > Chordata > Actinopteri > Osteoglossiformes > Mormyridae > Mormyrops > Mormyrops attenuatus. The sequence goes on from JAODKC010000038.1 coordinate 16,507,177, forward strand.
GTTATTTTAGTCACCTAAAATACACCCCTCTTAGCATGGTCTGTGAAGTATTGACATGTGGTACTGAATGTAGTGAATCTCGTTACCGTTTTAGCGCCCCACCTTACATCCGGGCAAGCTGGTGAGGAAGCTGGTTAACTTCCAGATTACCATTGCTTCACTTACTACTTGTTCTTGTCCATTTATTCCATTAGCCTCCTGATTAGTGAGCAACGTCTTTGGCAGCTCACCATCCAGGCTCAGAATCAGTACCATGCTAAGTTTAGTTCAAGCTCATTAAAGTTAAGTAACCCAAGATTGCATTTCCTCGCTTCAGAAGCAAATGCTGGTTTAATGTCGACTGACATGGAAACTTCATGGACTAAGAAAAAAAAAAAAATACATGATCTGGACATACAGTCCTTGACTGCTATATAATATTTTGGGCAAAAATCAAGGACTGCTGCGAGTTTGCCAAGCAGCAACAGCAGAACCAGCAGGAACAGGGGGCAGCTGTGCAAAGAACTGGCCAGCTAGGAATACGAGTGCAACCCCTAGAAGGCAGGGGAGGCTCCGTTGCTCAGCCGCAAAGAGGTGTGTTATGCTTTGGAAGCCCAGCTGGCCCAGGAGTGCAGCAAGCTGGTCGGGCAATGGGAACAGGGTGAGTGGGATCGGCTGCGGCTGCACAAGTCCCTAAAGCAGGGGTGCCACGGCCTGGAGAAGCTGCAAGAGCAGCTGGTGAAGGATAAATGAGGCCACCGGAGTTGCGGACCAGCAAAGGAAACAGCCTGGCACTCAACGACACCAAGCCATGGAAAAAGGGCCGAGGCTCAGGGGGACCCGCACCTCCAGAGCCTGCTGGCCGCCCGTTAGCAGCCCGGCTCTGCCAGCGGTCCCCAGCTGCTCAGCATGTCTGCGGCCCCCAGAGAGGGTGCACAAGCTGCTGCCACCATTCCTTAGTGACTTGCAGGAGGTTATGGTGGAGGACTGGCTGTGATGATCTCCGGGATGGTCGACCTCTAGGAAGGGGGCAGTGTAGTGCCGGCAAGATGGCTCCACATGTGATGGCATGGCATTATCTGTGTTCGGTGGTTGAGCTTAATAAAAAGACATTTGGTTTCCCTTAAAGCGAGCCACCTTTTTGTTTCTTGCTGGCACCATGGTGCCCCGGTCTGCCAAATGCTGCAATATGTTACAATTTTTTATTGATACTTGTTACATTTTATTGTCACTGTCACTGAAAATGTCTTGAATACAAGACAATTTGGTCTAAATTATTGCTTGTGCAATACAAAATTGCAGATGCAACATTAGAATGTGTTAACCGGGAAACAGTAGCTGCAGACATCAGTTGAACACAATTAGAATACAATTAGACCTTGAAAACTCCACACACACATAGCAAAGATGGCATTCAATCCCTCAGCCCTGGAGGTAAGAGGCACTGTGCCAACCATTTTGGACGTTATTATTGCTGTTATATGCTGTTATTGCTGTTATTATTTTCCAGAATGTAAAAGTCAGCGTCAGCCTTAATATCATAGTTAGTATGCATTGTTTCTGCTGCACTAAATGTAATGTAAAATAGTTTAAAACCTTTTTGGTTATTTCATAAATCAATTGGTTAAGGTTAATGTGGGCCCCAATTTCTCCTCTCCACAGGCCACACAATGTTAATTAATTTACATACACAAACAGACACATTATATTTAGGTCATTGGAAGAACGCTTATCTGACAGGTGTTAAAAGAGCTCAGGCATGTGGGATAGACCAGTGTTTCTCAAGCTGAGCCTCGGGGACCCGGAACAAAAATGTGGACCGTCTGGCAGGAAGCTTGAAGGGTGGAAAAACGTGGACCGTCTGGGGGTCCCCGAGGAGCAGGTTGAGAAACACTGGGATAGACAGTAAACTGTCTCTGTCATCCTGCATCCTTGTTTGCCCTTCCTTAGCCAAATCGGCCACTGTGCATCACAATACTCAGCTACACTCAAAAGCTATAGGGAAGAGACCATTTCAATAAGAGGTGCGACACCACCACATTTTAGCTGCAGACTTCATCGAGCATTGATGCCAAAAGTAAATTAAAATAGTATAAAAAAAGTAATGCAATGTAGAAAAAAACAATCGTATTTCATTAATTGCGTAACAGTGATTTGCGACTGATTATCTGTATTATGGGGAAAGATACAAACCAATTCAACTGTTCAATTCAATGTATAAATGAGATGCATGTATCCATCGCCAGCCCGCAGGCAGGCCGCATGCTGGAGCACTGAGTAGCACTCTTGCCTCACGCATCCTGGGGTGGGGGTGTGTGATTTGGCCATAGCATGTTTATGTTCGCACCCCCTCCAGGCTGCACCCCAGCCATGTCCCCTTTCCCAGGCCTTCCTCTAGAACCTTCTACCGGTGATTAGTTATGGTCAGGCACGTAGCCGTGTAGTAAAATTATGGGTCTGAACCTATTCCTGATTAGGGCTGGAGCCTGGTAGTAAAATTACACGAGGGGGTCGCACCCCCGAGGGGGGCCATGGTCGGCAGAATTTGAAGAGGAGGACATGTACATTAGTAGGCTTCCAGACCCTCACCAAGAGTGATTTCTGGCATGGGTCTGGTTATGGTATGTAATTTATAATAATGAGCAACTTATATATTAATACTTAGGTCTATATATTACGCTTCTTCCCAAGTCCTTGAGCCCATCTATGCCAAATCATTTGATTTGATTGCAAAATAATACAGCTGGCACTACAGATTCATGAATTTGACATTCGCGGTTTCGGTTATTTGCAAGTTCGCTGCCCACCATCAAACTGGAATATTTTTGGGGCTTGCCGATAGATCGCAGAAAGAGATGACGTAAGCCCAAAACAATACTGAAAATTATTGGGGTCACATAAAATCACACACTATATAGATATTAGTCATACATAATATTGGTTAGTGTAAGTGCATAATAAATGTTTAACATTAAAATCTTGGCTTGGGTACGCCGTGCATCTTTGTCCTGGCATCCAGCCTCGAACTTTTTTAACTTTTCAGTGCCGTTAATTTAGCATTTTTAATAACGAGTCCAAAATGTACTTCCCCCAGTGCGTACAGTAGTAACTTTGTACATACAGGGGCATAGGTTACATGGTTTTTATATTATTTGAACAGGTCTAAATAGGAAATCATCAACAATTTGACATGTAAAGTGTAATCGTACAACCTAGCAGACTGTTTTGAGTTCAGGTTAGAGGCGTCCAAGTATTATTAAAAAATGTTCATATTAACGGAGATCTTTATGACCTTTAGAAGAAAAATGCAGCTAGAGGTCACACTGATGATGCAGCGAGGGATAGTCTCTTGACTGAATGAAATTTGCATGCCCCAGTATACTGAAGGCGACAGAGTATTGTAGAGGAAATTGTTCTTTCAAATTACACATTAAATTGAAGCCTGACTCATTGTGTTCATTGAAGATTCCAATTGTTTAGAGACAGGGTTGTTGGAGGGGCATGGATACCATGACCGAAGCAGGGGGCCCAGCACTTTGTAGGGGCCCCAAATTCCCCCTCGCTCGGCAAAATCAACTGAGCAATTGAAAGTGCCGACCTAAGCAGGGGGGCCGAAGGTGACGTTTTCTCAGGGAGCCCAGGGATGTATAGCTACTCCCCTGTTTAGAGAGTAAGGATCCTGACACTGAAAGTATACAATCCTGTCAAAACTGTGTTTATCACCATTTGTTACTATAGCTAATGGCTTAATTCCTTCAAAAGCCACAGAAGAAATCCCAATCCACAATACTTCATCGATCGATTTTTTTTTTAATTTGCTTAATTCATTCAACTCTAGATGGATCTAGACTGTTGAACATAGTGGTATATTAACAAAATTTGTCCACAGATATTTAGATTACAATTTCATTTCTTTGCTTGCAGACGTTTTTAAAGGAAATTATTGGGTCGTAGATATTACATATGGCACCAGTCAAAAGTTTGGACACAGAAAGGTTTATTTGTACTATCTTCTACATTTTAGAATAATTATGAAGACATATAGACAAAACTATAAAATAACATATATGGAATTATACACTGAACAAAAAAGCAGTAAACAAATTAATTTGTTTTTGGGGGGCAGCTCTATGGTTTGGGACTTAGAAGGTTGCCAGTACAAATCCCTGGGTTGGCAGAGTGATCCCACCATTGGGCCAACTGAGCATGGCCCTTAACCCCAACTCTACACCAGTTTCATGAAGTGGCCCCTTGGGACATATTTCCAGCTCTCCTTTAGGATGCCCCCATACATGCTGAGCACTCATTGGCTGCTTTTCCTTCACTGTCTGGTCAGACTCCTCTAAATCCATCCCTATTGGGTTTAGGTCAGGTGGCCAGGTTATGTGATGCAACACTATCACTGTCCTTTGCAGGTGACTAGGTGTGTTCAAACTTATACATATCATGCTTTGTGATGTTCTGTGTGATGGACTTTAAAAATGCAAGATGTTATCCATTAAGCATTACAGGTGGCAAACTTGGCCATCAGCAGAAGATAAAACAATGACACTTACTAATCTTTTGTTCTTTTCCCCCAATACTGGAACGTTTTGCAGTTTCTTTCAGTTAATCACACCAGAATGTAAAAGTCTGTTGCATTTTTTTGACTTTACCTCAGATGCGTGTTGATGGTTTTGACCATATATTAGGTAATAAAAGTGGTTTATGGCTTTTTCAAAGCAGCTAAGAATGTATTCAAATCCAAAATATGCCTTGCCATTTGTTTTTTACCTTTAATTCAAATATATATTATCAAATGATTTAAAAAATATATTCTTCCTAAACACTTGTTTTTCTTGGTACTTTGTCATTGTAGCTATATATGATATGGTTTGGAAGCTTGAATATTCTCGTGAAAGGATGGAGGTTTGACATTTTGCGTAAATGTGTCAATGATTTCAAGACTGTTATGCTCATATTTGTTGAGTCTGAGTTTGAAACTGTGGCCTTTTGTTTCATTTGCAACTATTGCCTTCAACCCTGAAACCTAGAAGACATCTGAGGTTAATGATTTCAAAAAATATCAAACATCCAGGATTTACTTTTGATATCAGATTCATCAAAGTCGACCATATCACATTCCCAGAAAGAAGCTGCCAGATCGTGTCGGGATCACAGGGCAGACCGATACGGGCTCTGTAGTGCCGGCCCCTGGTTTGTTAATGGTGTGACTTTAAAAGCTCAAAGTTGTTCCGGGTGAAACAAAGACCTAGAGAAAATAAAGTCATCTGTTCATCTCCTTCAGCCAAAATACCCTTGAGGAGACCGTCTGGAAGCTGAAAATATCAAACTGCTTTGTCCTGTTCAGTCTTATTCAGAGAGACTGCCGTAAGAGCAGCAAGCTGTGATCCAGCAGTCGCGGCCAGCTTTCTGTTTATCACTGAGGGAAAGATACATATCGCCCCCACGCTTTTGTCATTGTCTCTATGCAATGTCTGATATTTATATTTTGCAGTCGGTTTTCTCCCCTACTGGTTTGTAGAATATTGTACTATTTTAGACACCTAATGGCAGTTCCTCCACCTATTGCTCATGAGCCTAACTCCGTACTGTCCAGTATATTACTGTCTGAATGGCCTTGTGTTTGAATCAATGCCTGAGGTCCGGTATCCCAGATGGAAGCGGAATTCCCATCTCCTTCCGGCTGCTTCACTACTTAAGCTTAAACCAAGCAACAGCCCTGAACTCTAACAGTGGGACTTTGTGTCAAGCTCAGACAATTTGTCTCTCCATTGTTTCTATTGGACCAACTTACTGTTATAAGCCAATTGGCTGTTAGCTTGTGACCTTTCACAGTGAAATACAGGCGCTCCTCTACTTACAAACTTTCAGACATACGAACAAAGAGGATCTTTAAGTCCAAATTGTGTTCACTGGGCTCCCGTTTCCTGTCCGCAACATCGCATTTTTTTTTCTGCGTCCAGTTCCGCCTAGTATGACTTCTGGCCGCTACTACCGCCAAGCAGCAGCGTAGTGTGCGTACTCCCAGCATCCTAGTACTTTGTACTTGCATATGCCCTTAAAATGATGGTGAATAACGACTTAAGAACATTTCAAGTTGCGAACGGCCGTTCGGATCGTATATCGTTCGTGAGTAGAGGAGCGTCTGTATATGTAAAATGCTAAAAGGTCCCTTTCCAAAATACACAATGTGATAACAGTTCAGTATGTGTTTTTATATACAGCTTTAAATTGGCATATAAATGAAATTGTGTATCCTGATACACATTCAGTGAAGAGCATTGTTTTACTGAGAGCTTCAGACACCTTTGGGCTGGATCACATGGGCTTGCACGCAAACGAGGGTAAGCTAAATGAATGGAGACATGTTTTATTTCATATATTTTATATTATTTGATTTGAGGGTGGCATGGTAGTTCAGTGGGTAATACTCTTGCCCCAACACCTCCAGAATTGGGTGCTTGATTCCCGCCCCATATCCTCTGTATTCATGCTCTACCAGTGTTGCAGATTTCCTACTGGTATTCCTGTTTCTTTCAGCAAACCAGAAAAATGTGGTGAAGAGACCCACAGTCTCTAAATTTCGAATTTTTTTTGTGTGTGTGTGTGTGTCTGTGCCCTGTGAAGGATTGGCAGCTCATCCAAGGTATTCTCTCCCTTTCGTCCCATGTTTGCTAGGATAAGCTGTAAGTTCTCTATGATTCTGTACTAAATAGATGGATGAATGGATGGATGGACGGATTATTTTAATTGAATATTTCTTCATTAATACTAATTTATATGTTTTAACAAATGTCTTCGTTCATTATATACAGCAGTCATATATAATACACCTATTCATTTTTCTCAATTGCTTTATCACAGTCCTTGAATGATAACTTTTGTTATTCAAACACTATGTGTAGTTCTCCACATCAGTATTGCATTTATTCACAGCTTTAGAAGAATTTTCAATTTCTTCTGCATAAATTCAAATCTTCAAGCAATCTACGCAATTATAGAAATTGTTTTTAATGGCCAAGTGCTGCATTGATTAAGGTTTTGTCATCAGAATGGATTTCATTGTTTTTCTAATGAATCTAATTATTATCACATGTATGTAGTAACATGCTCATTGTGTAAATCTTAGCATGCAAAACAGTCCAGCTGACAATCATAAACTGATAAATATACAGTATGTGTTACATGAATCGCAGTGATCTGGCATCGTTGCACTGTCAAAGAAATCGAGAAAGATGAATCTAGTGATTTACCAATAAGTCCATTTTCTCACCTCATATAGCAACCAATGACATCAACTTCAGGTAACAGCATATAAATCAAAGCCAGTAATGTCAGTAATTCAAAAAAAATATCAAATAAGGGCTATAAAGGTATATAAAGTGTCAAAAAACCCATCATGCAGTCACACTACCCATCAATCTCTGCGTCCTCATTTTCAGCATCTTGGCTCTGGTCTGGATCAGGCCACATGACCTCACCCATATCACATGTGACATTTGCCCTCCCAGGGCAGTTGAGGAAATAGGCTCTGCTGTGTATTAACTGTCCTTGGATGAACTCCAGTGCAATCTCCCCACAGTCTTCCTCCATAGTCATATCATACTATATACCTTCCAAAGCCATTCTGAGTAAAACTCCTCAATGGGACTGAGGAGGGTGGAATTCACTGGTAGGAATAGATCGGAAAACCTGGGATAGCAATCGTACCAGTTGCGTATTGATGCAGGATGGTGACAAATTTCCAGAATTGTCCAAAATTGCAATGCACTGAAACTGCTCCATCTTTCCATGCTCCCTTTGTTGTTGTTGATTTATGTGATCATGAAGGTGATTAGGCGACAGTGGAGGGTGACTGATGGCTGTGTAGACTGTCACATTGCCTCCGCATTGCCCAAGCACTTGCACAGAGACACAATGTCCAGTAATGCTACAATCCCTTCTCTTCCTTTTGGTAAAGTTGCCTCCTGCCCCATCAGTAAGGATGCACTCAAATGCAGTCTCTCTGGCATCAAATTCGAAAATTGTCCACCAAGAAAACGGATACAGAGAAACATGACATATGACAGATATACTGTAAAGCAGGGGTCTCCAACTCCGGTCCTCGAGAGCTACTATCCAGTAGGTTTTCTATTCTACCTGGCTTCTGATGAGCCACACCTGTTCCTGGTATTTACCTGAGA
>JAODKC010000038.1:16515441-16526919 GCA_026777985.1 Mormyrops attenuatus
AAATGGTGTGGCTCATCAGAAGCCAGGTAGGACAGAAAACCTTCTGGACAGTAGCTCTCCAGGACCGGAGTTGGAGACCCCTGCTGTAAAGTATTCTGGTCCACATACTGAACATCACCACCGTATACAATAAAATACATCGCAGTTAATGAGTGGTGTGTAAACTTCATTGGAAAACGGTATAAAACAGTGACAGGCCATTTGAAATTACTCTCATCAATGCAAATACCAGCAGCATCTATGTGAGACTGTACTGCACAGTTGGTATCTCCGTCATAAGTTCACATCCATCCACGTAGATGCACAACAACATGACTTGGTATCTAAGGTGTGGAGAAACAGCAAGAACAATTAGCAGTTGTTCCTGTACCAGGTATTAAGAGCACTAACATCACCATGTGTGGGGCAGTAATGGTGACCTTTGCTACACACTGATCCTCATTCCTTAGGATACAGACCATATCCTTAGATTTCTTGATCTGCTGTATGAAACAGAAATACTGTAGGTGGTGCGCAGACCTGGCAAATCACATTTTGTCTTTATCTGGGACAATGTCACCTTCCATCACACTTGTCAATGAGAGTTTGCAGCAAATCTGCATATGATTATCATACCAGTTCATAGCAGTCTACTCTCCTTGTTGAATTCCTCCTTGAGGAATTCTTCCCTGCTTGGTAATGGAACATGCATGATCACCAGCTCCATGTCCAAATGTCCAAATTAATGCTGGTTCTCTGGCAGTCCACAAAGAAGACTGCCAAGGATAGACATATAATGCAATGATATATTTTCCTTGATTCATTCCTTGGCATCTAGCATAATGCTGACAAGAACATGTGGCTTAATGCTCAGGAACAAAGAGGACAAACGAATAGGTTCAAATTAAATTGTGCCTTTTGCATTTTATTGGCTTATTGTTCAGTGACATTTTTGCAAACAAAATGTGTCATTTTGGCGAGAAAATTGCTGTTCTTAACTTAATAATAAATGGTTTGAAATGTGACTTCTGAATGGATAAAACCGTTTGAGCAAATGAGAAAAACTGTAATCCAGACATTTAGGAGGAAAAACAGATTCGTAATTATACAATATTTGGTAACACTCTGAGGCACAAATACTAGGTAGTTACTCAGTTACTACTGAAATACAAATCATGAACAAATACATTAGTTAGTTGAAAAAGATGCCTCACGATTCATTAATGAAGAACAAATGAGATCAGTATTTCACTTGTGTTATTCATTACTTGTTCCTTCAGTAGTCCCTTAGTACTTCCTTCATAAGTTCCTTCAGTAGTTCACAAAGGTTTGAACTAACAGCTATAGTAACAAATATAGTAACTGCTTGAGACAAAAGTCATGATTCATTAATGGTGAATGACCATGAACTTAATATAGCGATTCGTGGTTAATTGATGCATAAGTAAGAGCATAATACTGTTATTTGTGCCCCCACAAGTAAAGCGTTCAGCGATTTTCTAGTAAACCCAGTCAATTCATGTTTGAGAATTCAATACATTGATTCACCAATTCGTCTTCCTTGAATTGTATTCATTGCTTAGGATTGAAAGACTTCCCCATGTTGGTGGTAAAACAGCAGTTGTCACACCTCAGCAAGAGGAAGAAATCTGCAATATGTTGATAGCAGACAATGCCATCAGACTAAAAGAAATCCAGCGTGCAATCACAGAAGGCATCTTTCATAACATCAACTCTGTCAGTCTCTCCACAAGATTAGGTGCTATAGAGAAAACATCTAAAATGAAACAAACCTGCAAGGTGTCCTTCGGAGAGGGATAGTGACAGACTGAAGGAGCTCCGGTACCTCATCAGTGTACACAACACTGTAACGTCTTTTTCTTTCAGCATTCCCTAGTATGACCTGCATATATTTACTTGGAAAAAAAAATACAAATGTCAGGAGATGTAGTCGAAACATCATAGATCACTGAGCTACCGTTCCAGGCCAGCACAGGGGCAGGGTAACAACGCGTGCTGCCATGTGGATGTAAGAATGGCCTAATTATCTACATCAATCTCATTTGACCGTACAGCCTACAGCATCGTCTACTTCTTGTGGACACACTTCTACCAGGACCTCTTTCTGAGGATGAAAGGGCATTGGTCAGGAATTGCGTGCCAAATTATGTAGTCATTTGGGACAATATGAACCTTTATGATGCAAACCTAATCAGGGAATGCTTCCTAGCCCATCCATGATTTTTGATGGAGTTTCTTCCACATTAATCCCACTTCCTCAGTCCAGTTGAGAAATTCTTTTAAGGTTTGAGATGGAAGGAATACAATCACCTGGCTCATGATCAAATGTCATTGCTCAGTGTAATGGAGTCTTCTTGTGAAGATGGCACATCAGAGTCATGTAGAGGATGGTCAAATCAAGCTAAAACATTATCCTCATCTTACAGTGAGGTGTAATATCAAATATGAGGTGGATGAAATTCTGTGGCCAGACACATAGGAGCAAAAAGACAGTATTTCTTTGTAGTGTAAATCCTAATATAGTTCAGTGCAATTTCTTTGCTGTGCAATGTTATGCTAGTAATTTTGCAGTTTTTTGTTTTTCGCTACTGTAAAAGTACATATTATAATGGAGGCCGCATTAAGGTGGGGAGTTCAGGTTTAACAGCCCAAAAAAAATTGGAACATAACTGGATTGATCTGGGTTGGGGGCCCAATATGATATGCTTTCATGGGGCCCGAAATCTCTCGCAGCACTCCTGTACTGTACAGAGAAGCATGTGAATGGTTATACTTGTTGAGACTGATGTTTGGATGGCATGAGGTGACACAGGACTTATTTTTTGAGGCTGGTTGCATCAGTCTCAATGAGAAATGAGGTAAAGAAACACACTTTCATGGTATGGTGCCTCAACACTCGCCCAACCATCCACATCCTAGTCCTTCACTGTGCCAAAACCCAACCATCTATCTACCTTCATTACTCACAGCCATTCACTGTTCATTGTTTCTATTTTTCTTGCTGAAACAATGTTGATTTGTCTTTTTTCCATGTGCTAATTCTGTTGTGTTGGTCTCACCCCTGGTACACCGACTGTAATGCAGAAACTTCAGAGATCGGGGATCCAAGAGTAGTGCAACCAAGGGAAAGAACTGACAGACAAAAGACGAGGTTGGAAGTAAAAGCATAGGTCGGAAAGCCAAATGGTTGGTTCTGGGAGTGCAGGCAAATGCAGGCATGGCTGAGACACACACACACACACACCAAGAATGAGATGGGAAATCACGTTCAGCTGGTAGGGGATCAGGGATTGTGGGCAGACAGAAGCACAGCAGGGAACTCAAGCAGTTGGGAGAAGATGAGGGAATGATCAAACGTATGCTTGGTCTTGGTAATTGCACATGGGTCAATTCCTTGCACTGGGTAGAGTGGTTAGTCTGGTTATATATTCCAAGTGAATCACTGGAATCGGTACAGGAAAGAGGTGCAGCTGTCAGTCTTCTGGAGAATGAGAACAGGGGCGTGTTTGTGCTGTGGGTCTGAGCAGAGCCTTACCCTGACTATAAGCAACCCCCTTGTGCCCCTTCCAATCTCGTGTGGGTATCTTACATTTTCTTTCATTTACACAATAGTCTTTTGCCATTTTAGTATTTCAATAAAAAAAGTACTATCTAGACTTACTGTTCAGTGTATCAAAGCAAAAGTTGTGTGGTGTGATATGCAATAATGGAATCTGAAATCATAATTGTGATGTACTGGGCCCAATTATTCGGAGACACGATTTCACTTTACGTCTTTATTGTCGAACCATGTTGGCCATTTTCTTTTAAACGTCTCTTCTATTAAATAGGTTGCGCATCCACTAGTGCGCCTGCTAGAGCAACACCATTAGGACATACCGCTTGCAACATTAACAAAACTATTAACATAAACTCAATACATCACAATAATGTTCTGGTCAGTTATAGACTGTAGAAGTGTTTATGTCTATACAGGGGTGATATGTCTATACATATCACTCTGGCATGACACAATGTTCACCAGGGTCTTTTCCAACATGGCCACACCAACCATTCAATACACCATCACAAATAAAGTTTAAGTTGTTCCATTATTCAAGCAACCACAGATTCAACTAAACAATCCATCCTGCGGCCTAACATATCTTATCTGTGTTGAGCTGAATTTCAGTTGACTCCAACTGCCTTGGTTGGTCATCCCAGATTCAATCACAGCGCCTCTCTGCTCCAGAATGTCATTTTATTGCAGCTGAAGGGCTTTCAGAACTGTACGTATTACTTTTTATTTCTTAATGCAGTGTTTCTCAACCCGGTCCATGGCAATTCCCAGACAGTCCATGTTTTTGCTGCCTCCCAGTTCCCAACCGTGAGCTGGGATGGAGCATGGACTGTCCGGAAGTTGAGACTGAGTTGGGAAACACTAACTTAATGTATCGCTTAATGTAATCCTTAAAGCAATGTAAGTCTACAATGCCTGACATTTTCACAATAATATAAACAAAACACAAAGCTCTCTAATAAAAAAAAACATCAGTGTGCTCACTCATAATCACATTTTAATTATTTGTGGCAATTCTGTGACAGTCTTACAGTAGCCCTCATTTGTCAGTTAGTATGATATAATAGCACATCTATATGGCTGTTATATGATAGAATGTTTCATGCATGACTGAATTCCAGGCAGAAAATAATTTCTTTACTAAATAGATAAGAAGAAGATAATAAAGTTTGGAGTTTAAGTGTGTGTGCTCCTAGACCACAGCAGCTGCACCTTCTGTAAATGATTGAGGTGTTTGGTCAGCAAAAACAGAACAGAGTAACAACTGACCATGGCTGAACCACAGAGCTCAGATGATACCCAGCACAATACAATATTGCCTCTTGTATATCCTGACAAACTCACTATAGATCTCTAGTCAGCTATGTTCCATGTGTCTTGTTACATATACATAATATTGCATATTGATCGTGATAATCATATCTGCAATGCAGGTCACATTGGCAACTTCATTCTCTGAAAGGAACCGCATGTAAAACAAACTAATATGTATGAATGAATGAAAGAATGAATGAATGATGCATAATTGGGAGAAAGTAACTGTCAAAATGAGGGTCTGAGAGCTTAATTTTTTATTTTATCTCTTTTTATTGTTTTGTATCATATGTTTTGCACATGATGTTAAATGGAGTTCCAATTTTTTTTTAAATAAAAGCACAGACTGCAATAGTAGTGTAGAAACCCTTCGCTCCCCCTGCACTGCATGATGCGGTATGCTTTATTTATTCGGTTACTTTTTAGCCCCACACAGCCCGGCTCCTGGGGGGGATGCTGGCTAATCGCATTAATCACACCCCCTCGCAGCACCCTGTCTCTCTGTCTCTCATCCTGCTGCTGGACCCTTCCTGCCACACTCCCCTACCCTCATTGGGTTTCTCTCAGGACTTGCAGATGTGATCCATGAAGTCCACCTCCAGAAGACTTATCAGTCTGGCACCCTGCAGTTTAACTCTTGTCTTTTCACATTTCTTACAATGCACACCAATGCCAGCAGAATATTTAGCCCTAGATGAAAAAAGCAACACTCTGTGTCACAGAAATAATATACCTTCATATATACCTGCCTATCATATCAAAATATATCAATATACCTGCCTATCAGGCATGTGCAGGGGTGGCTGGGGGGCGCGTCAGCATCTCATCCTTTTGCCCAAAGTATTAAAAAGTACCCCCCTTTAAAGGTACTGAGTTCCCTTTTTGTGCTTTTTACTCTTCAGTGCCAACAGCAGCCAAATTTGCAACCCCCCCACTCAACAACTTTTACCATTGAGCACCTGCACCTCAAAAAAATCTCTGCACAGCCATGCTGTGCAGAATTAATCCTGTCATCCCACCCACTCCAATGTAGCTTGTTGTATAGGCGCTGTTTATTTTGCATATTATTTTGCAATATTGCAATATTGCATATTATCTATAGCTATGACACTCTCTGAATGAGAGGAAAATCCTAGATATTCAGTCATTATTGCTCGCTCACTATATAAGATCTGTGATTTTTTTTTCCTTTATAATTTGTTTAGTAACACTGAGCAGATGCTTATGAATATGTTGACTGAAATACCTGGAAACAGGCACTATTCATTTTTTGAAGACAGACATGCACATTGAAAAATGCATGTACCCGGTATCAATAAAATTATTTTCTTTCATAGCATATCGCATACGTCAGAGTGACACATAAATGCCAGTCAACATAGTAAAGGATTTAATCATTCATATCTTACATCATAAAATCAGGACAGGATAACACAGAAACCCTGTCAGTGACTGATCTGTTGAAAATTGAACAGATTTTCATTATAAATAAGACATCAATATACTGCAGTTAACAAAATTGCGAAAGCCCTGCAGTATTCTGCAATATGATCAGACCAAATGTGTTTGTTATAATGTAAACTTAGAAGGAGGAAAACACCAGATGTTTTGCTTGCACTCATGCTGTCCTGATGCTGCAGCGCATTCAGCTTTGCTCCACTTTGGGTCCAGCTTTGGATGTACATGCTCTGAGTAAATTCTCAGTCATTTCTCCAGTAGACTCTCTTATCCGAACTGACATGTAAATAACATGGTATTCTCACAGGCCAGGAATTCAATTTACCAGCAACTGACAAAAAGCATGTCTTCATTCCAAAACACACAAAAGTTTATTTTCTTAAAATACTTTGTACTTTTTTTGATAAATGACACTACTTACGTATACTAATGCAAAGTGACAAAATCTCTTTATATTCTAAAAGTGATGAATGTGGTACAAACATGAAAAAACAACCATTCATAAGACCCAGCTATTCTTTGGGGTTGTGTGTGGCCCACAGAGTCAGGATGCCGTACCTGTGATTGCAACAGCTGCTGGTTCAAATTTTGTGGTTGGCAGAATGATTTGACCGTCGGGCCCCTGAGAAAGGCCCCTAACCTCCGATTGCTCCCAATACTGACGCAAATGCACGTTGCTTTAGATAGAAGAATCTGCTAAATGTGCTCAATAACAGCATATTCTTTCATAATGATATCACAGCATATGCTTAAAAAAATAGTGTAACATTCCACTATTCTTAAAACTAGTTGGTATTAATGTGTCTTAATATGAAAAGAACAAGCCCACATGAATTACCTGCTTAGCAAAGCCTATTAAGTAGTAGTAGTAATAACAGGGCCGCTCAATCCTATACGTGATATTGGCGATTGCCTAGGGCGCCAACTTCTGAGGGGGCGCCGAACTGCCAGCAAATTTAACTTTGCGGGGGGCGCAGGCGGTGATGCTCACCTAGGGTGCCACACCGGCTAGGACCGGTACTGGGTTATAGGATTGGCAAAGACATAGAGACACATTTATTATGTATTATTTCAGAGGCCGCATTAGCAATTCATAAGAATAAGGTGTTTGACCTAAGATTTTGTGGAAAAAAAAAATTCCAGTTCAAAACTGCTCCTATTCACGATTCATACAGGTTAAGTGGAGGACAGTGATTTCTGACTTCATAATTAAAATGTTTGCTTTTTGTGTGTGTGGGACAAATTCTGAAGAACCGTTTTAACTTTGCCCCCACAGACTAGATGGTGAAACAGATCTGCGGATGGTCCACAATTCTCAGTAAACACCTGAGAAAACTGGCTACTTAACACAGCAGAAACGAAGCCCAAAGGTGAAAATTCTGGAGTGTCTACTACCTGTGTATGTCAACGTTGTAAGACTAAAATCTAAAACACACACACAGCAACAAATTTTCTAAACAAAATAAGTTATCGAATGAAAAAAATAAAAGCACCCTTGCTAATCTACAGACATATGAAATCCATAGTATACCTTGGTGCATGACGAGAGCATGTAATCTGATTTAACCGTAAGCTTTCGGCCTTGATCCACGGGTATTCTGCCAACTAAATCCTGCCTAAAAGAATATAATAAGCACAGATTTTTTTTTGGTTTGTAATACAGAATCTTCAAAATGTAATGCAGTGACAATATAACACATCAAATAATGAGAGCAGCATCTCATATTTCACAACGTGCTTTACCTGTGGAACTGTCAGATGTATTTACAGAATAATGTGCAGCGTGAAACTGCAGATGGATTGGAGTAGCTTCACGGACTCTCTGTATACCAGAACATGCATTCGCTTACAATCTTTCATTTGAAGGTCTTGACCTCCTACCTGCTCAGCAGCGAAAATGGAGGCTGAGGCAGATGCACAGCCCCTAATTCGCATATTTCAGTTTTAAATGTGGGGTTGCAAACAAGCTAGCTGTGATTAAAGACACCCGGGGAGCTTGTAGCATATACGGTAGGAAGCTTCCCTCCGCGGAAATCCCCCGGGCTGTGTGCCGTAGTCCCCCCTCCTCCCAACCCCCCACCCCCGGCAGTGCAATCAGTATGCAGGTGGCGTAGCCAAACAAAGACAGAAGTGTGGAGACCTCCCACTCACAGCTGAATTCTGGAGATAAACATGGAAAGGCTCGCAGAATTAGCAAGGAGCTTCTAATCCACAGCATCATTTACTGATTTCTCCGTTTTATCTGTAACAGTGTGCAGTGTGTCTTGTGAAACTCTCACTGTATTTTTAAGCATTTTTTATACTATCCCATTTGTTCATTTATCAGGCTAATAAATATCTCTGTGTGTTTGACCAATAATTTAAGGTAAATTTTTAAATGTAATATTTCAAACTATTTCTAATATTCATAGCATTTCATGGAAAGGAGTCATTTTGCCGCTGTGAGAAGTCTAACATTCTGTTTGGCTTTGTGTCTGACGAAGAGGCTGTATCTGGCTGTCTAATCTTTTTATGAATATGATATCTACAGAAGTGTGTGCATAAATAGGAGAGGTGCAATGTGGAAGTCACACGAATGAGAAAAGAAAGGTGGCAGGGTGGATGTTTGTGTTATTAAAAAGCAAATAATTAACTTATATCACTAAAGGGTATATGAATTGCCTAGATATATCTGGAATGTATAAATGAAAATTCAGTATCAGTAATGAGATGTACACACATAAACCATACTTGAAATTCATTTTGGATAACATTATCAATAGATCAATATTAATATTTATCTCATTCACATATATGAAAGCCACAAGGCCTGGCAGGATGTGATGTAAATTCATACTGAGGAAATATTGATTTAAAAAATATTTGAATGAGTAGGTATATTAGACATCATCCTTAATGGGTATTAACAGGGCAAATAGGAGTAGTTGCTAGGCAACAGAAAGAATTTCCAAGCAGAGTTGGCTAACGTGGGATGGAACTATAATAGATTGCTATCTAAAAACATTTTAATGTTGCTGCTAGCTAGCTAACACCTCTACTACTTCCTTATGATTATTTATGTATTTCTGTTATTTGTGCAAAAATTAGAAAACGATCCCGTTTCCCTTGGCTCTAAGTGGTAGTAACTGTAAATTGCTGTTTTTGGGTTAGATAACGGAGCTTAGGAAGTGATTCACATCCGTGATTTTGGCACCTGTTGCTCTGCTAATGCTCAGTTACTAATATTGTACGTTGTGTCGTGTAATGATCCATATGGTGAGCACCCAAAAACATGCACTCACAACACACACACACATGCGCGCGCGCGCGCGCCTAAACCGAGTACTTGGAGGCAAACCACAGCCACATACGAATACTATGCCAGCTCCACACACACAAAGCCAGCGCAGGAATCAAACACGTGACCTAGGAGGTGTGAAGCCACAGCACCACCGCCCTTCATATGCTTTGTATTGGCTGTGAATGCTTACACTGAATGCGAAAATACCAGCCATAAAATACATTCATGGAATATTTGTGCTACGACTTAATTACTACTTGTATCCACCTGTCTATCCATTTTCTATACCTGCATGTCCTGCGCAGGTTCACGGGAGGGAAAGCTAAGGTGCAAGGCTGGGAGAAACCAAGGCCTGGGTGTCAAGCCATCATAGGGTATGCACACCATTCTGCCAGTGACACCTAGGGACAATATGCCAACTCGAATTCCATCCATCTATCTATATATCCATCCCTCCATCCATTTTATGTACCTGCTTGTCCTATTCAGGACTACGGGGGCCCGGTACTATCTGGGCAGCTATGGGCACAACAACTCCAATTCACTGACTGAAAATATATTTTTTTTTAATTTCAGCTGCAGGTCATATATATGTGTGTGTGCCCTACCTCATGCCATATATGCTCGGCACACCGCAAACCCGTAGTGTGATATGGGTGGGTGTATTTTCACTCCCGTT
Organism: Mormyrops attenuatus; assembly: GCA_026777985.1. Lineage (NCBI taxonomy): Eukaryota > Metazoa > Chordata > Actinopteri > Osteoglossiformes > Mormyridae > Mormyrops > Mormyrops attenuatus. The sequence continues at coordinate 16,525,732 of JAODKC010000038.1, forward strand.
TTTCCCTAAAATTACAGCTACCACCTGGTCTCAATACGGAAGTCTAGTTAAGATCCCCATGGACCTAGCTTGAAATGCCCACTTATTTTATATCCATACATAATCCACATTCAAATCCTCTTTTCCAGCAATTAATATCCAATTTTGCCAAATATACCTATAATTTTTTAACCAGTTAACCTATATATAAACGAAAAGGGACATTTTTTTGCAGTACTGAATAAGTTTTTAATTGTTTCTTGCAATTTCTCAAGCAATTGTCATCTAGTTATGCCACAAATGCAACGTCAGCCACGTATTACCTACAATATGAATGCCTCATTTAGAAGGTATTCTTACTCTGTCCCAAAGCATGTTGCCATAGCGTGCCAGCCTTCAATTAGCAGACAGACTGTGTCCTGAGGTGGGTAAACAAGTCACAAATCAATGACTGCAAGTAATCCCAAGTACAGGAGCATGCAGGGAATGAAATCAATTTCTGAGAGCAGTGATGTAAACAGAGGTGACATCACTCTCAGTGCTGTCAGGCATTATATTGTCCTCCAAATGAGTCAACAGCACTCTACAAAAAAATTGCTTTGGAGAACAACCCAAAGTGGTAGAGCTGAAAACACTACATAGGCAAATGTTTCTTAGGATGGCCCCTACGATATGCTGAACACGATCATGATCCAACAGATGCTTGGAGGAGAACAAGATAAAAGCCACAGGTTTTGTATGAATATCTGTTTAGCTACTGCTATGCAAGCACCCTCCACTCCAACTCAATGTAATTTAGTTCTCCAAACAAAAATGTTCACCTACTAAAGCAGCAGCTAATTTTTCATTCCTGATATAATACATAGTGTAGAGAAGGGTAGGGGTACATCAGGCGGCAGAACACTGGGGGTGTTGAGTAAGAGGTTGGTTAATTTCTGAAAATAAATGACATATTTTCGATTTTTCCAACTTCTAATGTTCACACGTTGTGTTTCCATCCATCCATCCATCCATCCATCATTTTCTGTATCTGCTTATCCTATTCAGGAACACGGGGATCCTTATGTTTGCAGCTGGAAATAAAATTAAAACAGTAAAATATAATCATCGATCGATCCATTGGCCCCGCCTACTGGGGGGGGGGGGGGGGGGGGGGGGGGGGGGGGGGGGGGGCGCGCCGGGCGCGCCCGCCCCCCCCCGCCCCCCCCC
>JAODKC010000038.1:16527145-16553105 GCA_026777985.1 Mormyrops attenuatus
AATCATCGATCGATCCATTGGCACCTACTACTGTCCCCCCCCCCACCCCACCCGCACACACACACACACACACACACACACACACACACACACACCCCTGGCCCACGAACATCAAAAGGTTGGGATCCCCTAGTGCAGGGCATCTGTTAAGCACACCACAACATCTACTGGTACTACCTTGATAATTGTAATAATCCATCCATCATCACAGCATTTACAAACTAATGCAAACCAGAATAATTAAGACCATTAAGATATGTTATTATCATTAACATCTGAATGCAGTGTATTTGGCTGGCTAACAACACAGTACATTTAGGGCTAATGATGTCGGTGTGTAAAATCACACATTCTTATTTTATGCGTACCATACACTGAATCATTATCCTACAGAAGGAATGATTTTAATACAAATTTGAACATTTGACTGAAAGCATGAACCATATTGATAAAAAAGTATTTCAGTACTTCTCCAGGGAAGGAGAAGCAGTGTTTGTGTGAACAGCTATTTTGTCCAACTTGCAAGAGAATCTGAAAGACAAACTGCATTCAGTTGCGATTAAACCATAAATTCGCTGAATAATTTACTACTAAACTACAAAAAAAGAGAGCTAGCCATTAGTCCCTGCTTTTTAAGTTTGCCACAAATGTAATTTTTTATATATTATTTTGATATATTGGAGGCAATTTCACTTCTTAAACACCTTTTGATGCCTTAGATTTGACCTTTTAATGAATGTTATATTTGACATTAATTGATATTAAACAACACGTACAGATCAAAACATGGGTCTTTGACACTGTATGCGATCGAATAGTAATTATTTTCACCAAAATTGGAAACAGGTAATCCTGTGTCCTGTATGAATAATCTTTCCTTTTGTCACGACTGATCGTCCAGCCCCTGCGTGTGTCCCGCCTACCTCATTACCCTCATGTGGAATCCTTCCGTTTTACCAGCTGTTCCACGTTTCCTGCCTGTAGTTTTGTGTATTTAGTCCGCGTTCAAGTTTGTTTCCCCAGATCCGTCATGGATGTTAGTCGCCGTCTGCCCTGTGATTCCCCGTTTGTCCCAAATAAAACCCCGTTTCCTTGATTCCCGGCTTTCTGCTTCATCCTTCCCCGCTTCCTGCCTGATCGGCTGACGCCCAAGGCTCCTGGGGCTCCAGCTCCGCCCGTCTCTGCTCCACCCGTCTCTGTTCTGCCCTTACAGGCGTCACCCGCTGTGGCCCCGCCTCCTGATTCGCCCGAAATGGCTCCTGCTGCGGCTTCGCCTGCCGCCTGCCTGCCTGTCTTGCCGGCTCTGCCTGTCCTGCCGGCTCCGCCTGTCCTGCCTGTCCTGGCGGTTGATGTCCTCCCCGCCTCCACCTGCTGCTACGCCCGAGGTCCCGGCGCCGGCTCCTGCTGCACCCGCTGTCCAGGCTCCTAGGCCTTCGCCTCTGCCCTGTGTCCAGGCAGCTCCACCCGCTGCTTCGCCCGAAGCCCCTGCTGCAGATGCTCCGGCTGCTGTGTCACCGCCCTCTGAGGTTACTGCTGCGTCACAGCCCTCCGGGGTTCCGGCTGTGCCTGCGGCCCTGCCTCCTGCTTCACCCGGGGCTCGGATGGCTCCGCCCGCAGCGACCGAGGTCCCGGCTCCGCCTCTAGCTCCGCCTGAGGCTCCTAGGCCTCCGCCTGCTGCGGTGCCCCCGGTCCCGGCTCCGCCTGCTGCGGCCTCCAGGCAGCCAGCGCAGGTAGCTCACCCCTTTGTGGGGACGCGCTTGGCTCTGAAGAGGGCCATGTTTGGGGGCGCTGCTATCCCACAGATCCCAGAGATCCTCAAGCGGACGGCACCTGCTCCCACGGCGCAAACCCCAGCTACAGCCTCAGTGGTCTCTGTGCCAGCACCTCCGGCCCCAGTTCCCCCGGTTCCGGACCTGGCTCTGGCCTCGCTAGCTCCCCGGACTCCTGGCCCTGTTCTCCGAGAGGGCCACGACTGTGGGGCCATCGCTCTTCCTCCCTTGCTGGGTGGAGAGGAGGAGCTCGAAGGGGGTCCCTCCAGGACTTCCTTAAAGGCCCCAGTGGACTCCCCCCAGAAGAGGACTCCTCCGCTGTCGCCCCAGAAGGGTCAATGCCGGCCTGACTCCCGCCTCTCGGTGTCCTGAAAGGGGAGAGGCCACAGGCGTAGAGATCAGGGCTCGCCTGCGGTTCACTGGGCTCCTGATCGGCTGTTGCCTGCAGGTCCCCCTCCGAGGGCTCGGCAACCGTCTTCAGTCTTGCCTCCACTGACTTGTCGGTCGCCTGCGGGGCTCCTGACGTCGCCTCCTCGGCCCTGTTCCTTGGCCGCTCCGGCGCGTCGATGGACGACGCCTTCGCCAGCTTCGGCTGGGCTGTCGCCTGCGCCGGCTGCCCCTTCCTCCTTGCCAGCATGGTCGTCCCCTCCGGCTGCCTCCCCGACTCCTCCACCTGTCCCTCGGCCCGTCTCCTCGCACTCTTCATGGTCCCCTCCAGCTCCTGCCTTGCGGCTGCCCAGGGTCCCTCCAACTTCGGCCGCTCAGTCGCCTGCAGCTCCTCCGGCTGCCACCTTTTGCCCCCTGGGGTTCCCTTGGGCTCCCCTTCTTCCTCCGCTCGTTGCCTTTCTGCTTCCTGTTTTGGTCCCTCCTGTTTCTGCTCCTCATTCCTCTGTGTCTCTTCCATTCCCTCCTGGTCCCTTCATCCCTCCTGTCTCTGCTTCTCGTCCCTTTGTGCCTCCCGTGTTCACTTCTGGCCCTTTCGTTCCTCCGTTCTCTGTTCCCCCTGTGTCTCCATTCTTGGTCTGCCTGTCCACATTCCCTGTTCTGTGTCAGGTCTTGTCTTATGTCTTGTCCCTGTCCCAGTTCTGTGTTTCTGTCCTGTTCCCGGTCTTTCATTGATGGTTTTGTCCTGTTTTTCAGGTCCTGTTCTCCCGGTCCCGTCTCGTCCGCCTTCTCCCTTGAAGCGCACCCGGAGTGCGCGCCTTTGGGGGGGTGCTGTCACGACCGATTGTCCAGCACCTGCGTGTGTCCCGCCTACCTCGTTACCCTCGTGTGGAATCCTTCCGTTTTACCAGCTGTTCCACGTTTCCTGCCTGTAATCTTGTGTATTTAGTCCACGTTCAAGTTTGTTTCCTCAGATCCGTCATTGATGTTAGTCGCCGTCTGCCCTGTGATTCCCCGTTTGTCCCAAATAAAACCCCGTTTCCTTGATTCCCAGCTTTCTGCTTCGTCCTTCCCCGCTTCCTGCCTGATCGTCTGACGGCGATTGTGACACCTTTAGGTATGCACATGGAAAGCAGGCCTGCATGGTTTATGAATGCCTTATCAATTAACCTATCAATAGTTTATCGAGATTTTTGTTAAGGAAAAATTTAAAAACTGACTCGGTTCATAATAAACACCAACAAAGTCGTAAATAACAGGGTTTGTGAATGTTAAACGAGAACTTGTATTTGATGATAATCAGATGACTACATCAACAATCAAGCAAAGAGAAATGGGGGAAAAAAATAATCTCTGCAAAGGCTGTTGGGTCGGTTACAGGGTAAAAGAGTTCAATAAAATATTTAATACCAAGCTGTGGTGGCTTCCTGTGGCCCCTAGTTTCCTGTTGCCCTCCATTTCTAATACCCCCCGTACCCGTGTTGTGTTACCTTGGTTTTAACAATCTCACATCTGTGATATTTACAGACAGGGATGCAGATGCCCAGAACTCAACAGTGCTTTAAAATGCACGAATAACAGGGCTTATGAATATGGAGGGTTTATCGGGCTTATTAGAAATGACAGTTTTGTGAAATCAAGTGCTTTATGCTAATATAAGGGGAAATGTATAAGTTATCAGATCTCATGGCACAAAAGGAGGTCTTTACACACTGGAGAATGAAACTGGCATTGTTTATGCTTACTGTGCCACACGTGGAACTTCACGGTGCTGAACCTTCTGTTCAAAATGTGGAGACTCCTCTGCATTTTTCGCTGGCTTTTCTGTGATTATCCTAAGTCCACATTCTATCATAAACCCATTTCATTTACATGCTGGCTTAAAACTTGAAGGTGAATCAGTAATAATAAGCATTTCAAAATCACTGGGAAATGTTGGATTGTTTATGTTTGACCTATTAAATGAGGGATTTTTTTTAAGATCCATTTCAATGTTTGGAATAAAGCACCACTGCCATAAACAATGACTTCTATGACTCGATGAATATATTTATTCCACATAGTGTTATTTTGTTTTATTATGTTTTTCTTAAAGCATCCCTTTATTTATTTTCAAATAGGCCTCTTCTTGAGGTTCACCTATTTGTCTTGTAGGAACAGTCTGCTTCTGCCAGTCTGTCTATATACCCAGGATAGATTACAGATATGCTGCAAAAGCTAGCTGTCTTTCAACTTCCAGCAAAACACCCCCCCACCCCAACACTAGGATGTACTGTAATTTTACGGTGTTATCTGACTCTGTGTGTTAGACGATTGTTGACCCAAACATTATTAGGTGTAATAGCCAGTATTTTTCCTGGCCTATAGGCTGAGTGACATTCATGGTTAAGATAAAGCAAAGCAATCCGTAGCATCAAATAGAATAAGGCTAGAATTTATCCTGCTTTTTTCAAGTCCTTTTTTGTTTTGATCATGTACATCCGAAAACATGCTAGCAGCGTTCATTCATTATATACAACTAAATTAATTAAAAACACATCACATGTTTGTATTGCTTTAAGAAAATGGCTTCAGTGGTATTCCATTCTCCCCTTTCCTTCTGCTTCGCAGTAGACTGTCACCCAGGAAGGCAGGGTTCACTTAGCAGATATCTCTGAAGGAACAACAATGAGCTTGTTAGAGAATCTGAACATTTGTAAGAATCACTGTGAGGGCAACGTTTCAAACTTTTACTCAGGCGGCGTTTGACAGCGTGACATATTTCTGAATACTTATTTTTCCCCAGCTATCTTTCTCTGTCTGGCCTGGCCCTGTCATTCCTCTCTGCTCATTACACCTAAGTTATAATTCTGGATTTGTATTGCGCCTGGCTTTCCAGATTAACAGGAGTACTGAAATGAATGAGTTTTTTTAACCTATTCAAAATTATTTGTTTAAAACCAAACAAAGACGTAAGTTAATTATTCATATTAGTACTAATAATAATAATAATAATAATAATAATAATAATAGATCGATAGATACTTTATCAGAAAGGAAATTAGATTAACAATAACAACAACAACAACAACAACAGTAATAATAATAATATAAAGATAAGCCAAGGCATCGCTGAGTTATAGCAGCCTGAATAAAACTGGCATGACTAAGGTTCACTTTGGGTGTGGCTAGTGACCTTTTTTGAGAGTTATTGATCAGAACAAGGATCTTATTGGTCAAACACCTCATTTGTCTGGAAAACCTAGGACTAACATGCAAAAGTGGGTTTTGGAATTTATGCAAATTAACCAAAAATTGACTGTCTGGTTTGGGTCTGATGGTCTGAGATTGACACGTTTTTACCAAATGTAGTAGGTCTAGGTCTTGCAGTTTAGGTTGCCCGAGAAAAAGAATAATAAAAGAGTGGTCCATAATATTACGTGCTTTAGACCCCTAATAATAATAATAATAACAAAAAATATATATAATAATAATACTACTACTAATAATAATACTAATAATAATAATAATAATGTAATCTGCAGTACATTAACTAAAAGTCCTGTGTAATGTGTCATCTATCAGATATATAAGCCATGGTGTTTCTAAGTAGGTATTTTTTTCTAAGCTTAGTTGTAATGTAAATGAGATTATAAGGGACTATGACAAGTGCATAATACATTGTATGGTGCTGTGAAATATAGTTATGTTTGCCATATAACCATATGAAGTAGATTTATTATCATTATGCGTACTTAAAGTTGCTCTGTCAATCCTTATACGCAATTGTGGATATCTTAGAATTGCTTATAAACATTTTTATGAGCCACTGTGAGCATGCACACAAGATCTTACATTTATTCACCACCACATTTACTTTGCAGAACACTACTGTCTAGCTTTTGTCTCTGAGTATTCATAAATTTGTGCATCATATCCTTGCCTTTGAATAGCGAAGGTATCTCATCAAAACTAATTATTTGGCAAAGGGGGTGATTCAGTTCTTATGAGTCAGTGAAGAAATAAGAATAGACGTCTGTTAGGGATGGACAAACAAGCACAGGTACAGCACAAATACAAACAGACAAGGGAAGGCTGCACACATAGTCACCCATTATAATGAAACAAAGTGAGCCTTTTGTAATATTGTATTTTTCAGTCATAAGCCATAAATGTTTTCACATAGGACAAGAGTGTCGCTATTGATGCGGGTCACTGTTCAGTGTTCATCTTTGGCTGGGCTATTTCTCCTGTGATGGGAATCTGCAGGAGAGAGCTCATTCAGTGTAAATTGGTTTGGTCTAAAATAACTTAATGTTAATACAGAATTCACCTTTTTGTCTGATGTTTGTTAATTCAAAAATAACTTAATGTTATATCACCTCTCTCACGTGCACATGCGTGAATGTGTGCCTTAAAAATTCCTCTGATGCCTCTTAATGTTTCCTGAATGTTGTTAATGTTACACTTCTGGTTATTGAATAATCTTAATATGTTTCTCATGCCTTGCATGCCTCCATGTTCTCCACGGTGTGGCGCTAACGAGCCACACCTGTTCCTCCTTTAACCCTGCCTCTCATTTCAGCCCTCGTGTGGATGATCCCCAGGTGCCTATCATTTCAGCCCTCGTGTGGATGATCCCCAGGTGCCTCTCATTTCAGCCCTCGTGTGGATGATCCCAGGTGCCTCTCATTTCAGCCTTCGTGTGGATGATCCCCAGGTGCCTCTCGTCTGCTCCCTCATCTGTAGTGTATATAGTGCCTCCTTGTACTGAGCTCCCCAGTCCAGTCATTGTAGTGTTACGTTGTTATGTTCTGCTACTGACTGCCTGTACCCTTTCGTTTACCCTGCGCCTCGCCCCTGCTCTCCTTGCTTAGTTTTGACCCCTTGCGGCCTATTTTCTTTTGCCCTTTGTGTTTTGGTTTCGTTTGAATAAAGCCCTTTTGCTTTTCCCCGACATCTACCTTCGCCTCCATCCTTCCCGCATCGTGGCAGGTCCTTGCTTTGTTAGAAGTTGCTGTGTAGCTCCTGCTCCAGTACGGCTTACACTTGTACCTGGGCATTCATTGGAAGCTCAGCCTAGCTGCATTTCTGCCTGGTCGACTCCTTGACAGCATGTATGTCTCCAATGTGCTATTGGCCTCACTTGTACATCGCTTTGGACAATAGAGTCTGCTAAATAAAACTAAATGTCAATTATGGGCGTGTCCAGCGATGAAACAGTATCCCTGCCTTGTACCCTGGGCTTTCTGGGAAAATCTCTAGTTGTGTTATTGCTATATAATGGTTTCTAAAATGGAGAGTTTAAGTTTTACACAGGATACCGGTGTATGTTACCCATGTTGTCTACATAACGAAAAACATTTGTTATGAGACAAAGTGTGAAATTATTTTGAAATTCGAAACATTTTTCGATAACAAAAAAATGTCAAAGGTACAGACGTTCACATACAACTTTATACATGTGGAATTGAGACATGAGTGCTGCTTCTCTAAAAAGTTATTTCCCCCCAAAATCCGGAGGCTAAAGAAATAGAAGCACAGGTAACATACTGCAGAGATCTCAAGAGTGAAAGACAGCCGTCTCTCAGAACAACTCATCTCTCTCCTCCAGCCGTTTAGTGTGTATTCTGCCCACGCACTCTCTCTGTCTTGGTGATATTTAAGAGTAAAAAATATCCTGTTATTAAATCTTATTCCTAAAGGTCAGAGGGTGAACAACCATTTATTTCTCCAGACGGCTGAATCTTTTCATCCAGTGACAGCCACCGAATTGCATTATAATTTCAAACATTTAGTTAAGATTTTTTTTTTTGGTATGACTGTGATCGAAAAACTAGCACTTGCTCGAATATTTTAACTTGAACCATATCCATGTAACCAAACAACGAGTCCCTTTTGCTGACGTAATTGCAGGATGCTCGAAATGTCTGGAGGGGCCATCACAGCTAATCTGCATGCATTTAGTGCTATGGCGTCAGTCACTGGGATTATTTCTGTTCCTTGTTCATGCTGCTTTTCAGGGTCATTGTTAGACCTCTAGGGTTTCCTCAAGCTATCACGTTAGGAGCTGGCTTCTGGCCGCCCATATTCTAGGAGTCGATACGAGCATATGGAACACAGGCAAAGCCACGGAAGACAGGTGGGGGCTGACGACGAATCCTTATGTGTAGCTGAATATTTGGGCTTCTACCATGCAGGATAGTGATGGTCATGGTCCGCAGGCCAGTTCTCATGCTGTCTGTGCTAGAAGAGATGTGCAGAATTAAGAGCGGTCGAGCTGTCTTCTTCACTGCTTCCTGCTTGTTCGGTCCCCTTGGCGTCTGGCTGCCAGTCAGTGAGGAGTGCGCTCAGTGCATGATGTGATGAATCACAGAGGACACAGCAGTTCCGCCTATTAATAGGTTAGTGGTCAGGGGCAACCAGAGCACCACTGGGGCACAAGTGAGAAATAGTGAGTTACTAAAGGTGTTAAAGCATGTCTTGTGTTTTTCCTATTAATAAGTCATAGTGCTCAGCGCTAAAGGTACTTCAGAAGGCAGCTTTTTGCCCGCTATGCTGTCGGCCTCGATAATGGCAGACGGGGAAAGCCTTTGTGTTCACTTTTATTGCCAGTGCACTCAGAATTTGCTGTGAAGGTTGTAATAATAATAAAAATATCACAACATATTCATATTCTGTGCTTGCTTTTATGTTTGCTAATGAGGACAAATATTCCTGACTAATTGTTGATCAGCACACATACAGCTGAGTGCTGAAGCTCTTTCACACTTAACTATTAGGCTTTCCTCTTGTTTGTGTACGTTGAAAACCATTTTCCTCTTCAGAAGAACAATATGGATTTCTAAAACTCAAGCGACAGCGGCACCATTGAAGTTGCAAGGTGTCTCACATATCCCATTTGATATTTCAGGTTTATTGGTTGATGCATTATGTTCCATGACATTTTATATCTGATCAACACGTTCTAGTCTGATAGTATTCTACTACAGCATTAATATTAAAGTGCAAAAAAAAAACATCCGATAGTTTACTTACTTTTTGCTATTCTCCTCTAAGGCCACAAGGATCCTTGGTCTGAATAATGTAGTTTTTGTGCAGATATGCTCAGGCATCCTTGAGATGGGCATATTTATCATAAGAAACATGTTAATCACACTTGGGTGAACTGCATTTACATAAATATGTGGCACCTGAAGACTGTTAGTTGCACTGGAGATCATTTGGGTGTGTCACATAAATAGAGTGAATAATTATGCATCACATTGATTTTAATTTGAATACATTTTAAATTGTAAAATATCGAGAGTCATTTTATTGATCTGTGGGAAGACATCTAAAATGCTTTCTTTTCATGTTGCACAAAGAGTTACAAAGTGCAAAGGGGACAGACTCTGTATCAAATAAAATAACTGATGATTATATCATTACACTTTTTACTCATGTGAATGTCAAATGTGATACAACCGCTGGAAGGTATTGCATAGTGAATTACTGCTGACTACCATATAAGTCAATGAGGAAGACATATTTCTACCAACCTCAAGGTACAGTGGTTTTGAAGTGACTCAGACCCTTGGTTTAATCTTAGACTAGGCAGTTCCAGTCCATCGACAGAACTTTATCTAAGCGCCGACCTTTAACTGTCCATCCATTTTGTATAACTGATTTTCATATTCAGGACGAGTGTCTATAATTGAAATGCATACAATCGATCCACCCATTGTCAGATACCCCTCATCCTATTTAGGGTTATGGAGGGTCCAGAGACAGGGAACAGCCTAGGATGGGGAACCAACACATCACAAGGTGCACTCAGGGGCAATTTAGTAACTCCAATATCCCTCAGCATGTTTTAGGACTGGGGGGTGGGGCAGAGTATCTAGAAGAAACCCCACAATGACACAGGGAGAACATTCAAATGCCACAGTCATGGAGCCATGGCGGCTACTCGAACCCCGATTCCACAGATGTGAAGCAACAGCGTAAACAAGTGTGCCACCGCACCTTCTGTCAAGCATGTAATGTTTTATTTAAATGAGGAGCTCCGGCAAATAATGACGTATAAAGGCGGCATGTCCCCTCGTTTTGTTAGACCTGTACCTAAGTAAATTCTAGTCTTTTTTTTCCTCTCATTTTCCCATCCTTGTGTCACAAGGGCTGGTTTGCTGTCCCGAGTAGAGTGAGTCTTACAATTATAATTTTGTAGAACGTGTCAAATTTCCGCAAGGTGTCAAACCTCTTCAAGTGCGATGTGACTAGTAAAAAATTTATATAACAAAATCCCTTAAGCGATACCTTCGATAGACTATGGTGAATCCCTTTTCAACTAGATCAATCTAAAAAATTAGAAAAGGTAGCAAAGGGCCACTAGAACGTCCTTGAAGGCAAACACATGTCTCATCTTCCTTGTTACAAATGCCCTGGGTTATGATAATGAGTCTCTCAGCCTCATCTTAGAGGAAGTTCAGCCCAATGCATTGTCTTTGCCTGCAACATTTTCTACACTCATTATGTCATTAATCTCCTTAGGATTCAGACTTGTCACAATGGCAGTGACTCGTCTCATTACTGATTAGTGTCTAATACAATAATTTCCAAAATTTCACTGTTATCTAAGGACTTACTGCCAAGAGCTCAACATTTCAATTCCAGAAATAAATAAAGGTTTTAGATCTAAAAATCAAAGTGTCAAATAGGTTTGCCTAACACTAGACATGATTCAATTAAATTGAGAATATTAAATACTGTGATTCCCGTAATATGAATGCACTGGATATTCAAGTCAGTACCTCACAGTATTTGAGTAATATAGTAACTATTGAGCAGTTACAGTGTGGATTTCCCTGAGTATTTTGTGATCAGCTGAAATTTTTTCAATTTACTGTTCTTGTGGAGCTTTTTCTTTTTCTTTCTTCTTTTGCTGTCTCTCAGTAAAGATAGTCGTTTTTTTCTTAGATCCCCAGTCTTTGCCAAAATCTGCGCTCACCTTTCAGAGTCCTCCTGATGGGAGCACAGTGTCAGGGGTAAAAAGCAAAGGGATGCACGAGGTTTTAATAAGACTCTCTGCCGTGTGACAGAATTCTCAGCTTCACTAATTTGATTGCACGCACCTCCACTGCAAACAGCTGGGCAGCATTGGGACGTCTGCCAAAGAGCTGTGTAGCTTGAATGGCTGGAGATTGTTCTGCTGTGCTGGAGAACCTGGGGTCAGGTTGGGCTTAGTCAAGCCAGTTCTTTGTTTTCGGGGGGGGGTGTGTTGCTCTGCATGTCTGGACTCCGCACCTGTGATCGGAAGGTTGCCGGTTCGAACCCTGTGGCCAGCAGAGTGATCCCACCATTGTGACCTTGACATGGCTCTTAACCCTGGGGGCTCCAGAGACCGGCTGACCCTGCTGCCTCAACTGTACATTGCATTGGATAAAAGTGTTTGCTAAATAAATGTAGTATTTGAGAAAGCAGGCAGCTCTCTTAAGATCTGCAGATCTTGCAGAGTTCAGGTAGAACAGAGCTAATTTCCTTTTAAGACGAGGACAATGGAAGCTGTTACAGAGCTGAAGCCCCAAATGTAGCATTTATAAATATTAGCAAAATCTATACAGATGAAGCTCTTTTCATGGTTGTTACAGGCTTGGAATCCTGAGCTATTTAAGGGTTAACATATAACTCAATCAAGAGCATGAACATTAATTAACCAAACAAAACATTCATGATGCACATGCTGAAATCGCTGTCCTTCATATGGTAAAAAAAAATTACAATGTAATTACGGTATAGTAATACAATCTGTAAACTCTGTTGTGTTGTGTTGCATTGCGTGCATTTTTAAATCTTATGGATTCTCTGTGCTTCGATGGCTAGTTTACTTTGCATAGATACACCTGTACTTTACATAGTTCGCATTGCATTTACTTGTTCCAACTTGTATGCATTTTAAAAGTTTTCTCTGTTGTCTTCCACCTAATGTGCTTAGCTTTGCTAGCTAGATTAAAGTAAATCGTCTACTGATTTCAGCAAGCTACTTAACCGGCGATTAGCAGGTAACGTTGTTCTTGCCCGCATAGCCACACACAGACGAATGCAACCTACTAATTTTATTCAGTTTCAAAGTAACATTCCTAAAAGTAAATTTAGTTCATATCATACCCGTCATATATTGGACAATCCCATGCAAATACATTACACCATGGCATACAGTATTTCGATGGTATTTTCAAAAGCAACATTATTCCAGCATTTTGGCATTAAATGTCACCCAACAAAAATTATACCATGTTACTTTCCACTTAAATAGACAAACATTATGGTTCTTACATGGGTACTACTTAGCACTGTAATTATATATGATTCATGTGTATGTGACACTGACTTGATGACACTGGTGGTCACATGTACAGTATATGGCAAAATATGTATTGAATATGTATTCTTGGTGCAACATATTAAATGTCAATATGGTCAATATAAAACAAATAAGAGTGTTACGTATTCATACAAGACTTTTTCACATGGGAATATCCACAAAATTGCACACTTCAGGGTTAAACCACGCCCTCCCCTGATGTTAAGCCCCCTCCCCATTCCAGATACAGATACACTATATGGACAAAAGTATTGGGACACACCTCTTAAGCACTGACTTCAGGTGTCACAGGTGTATAAAATCAAGCACTGAGCCATGCAGTCAGATTTACAAACATGGAACAATGAGTTGTTCTGAAGAGCTCAATGGATTCAAGCATGGTACTGTACTTCTTCCCTGCTAGATGTTCTATGGTCAACTGCAAAGTGGAAGCGTTTAGGAACAACAGAAACTCGGCCAGGAAGTGGAAGACCATGTAAAGTAATAGAGCGGGGTCACAGAGTGCTGAGGCACATAGTGTGTAAAAGTCGCCAACGGTCTGTTGACTTAATAACTGCAGAATTTCAGACTTCCTCTGGCATTAAGCCCTGCACAAAAAAGCCGGGAGCTTCATGGAATGGGCTTCCATGGCTGAACAGCTGCATGCAAGCCTCACATTATCAAGAGCAATGGCAAGCGTCAGATGGAGTGGTGTAAAGCACGCTGCCACTGGACTCTGGAGCAGTGGAAACATGTTCTGTGGGACTGGCAGTCTGATGGATGAGTCTGGGTTTGGAGAATGCCAGGAGAACATTAATCTGCCTGACTGCCATGTGCTAACTGTAAAGTTTGGTGGAGGAGAGATAATGGTATTGGGTTGTTTTTCAGGGGCTGGGCTATAGGCCCCTTAGTTCCAGTGAAGGGAACTCTTAATGCTTCAGGATCCCAAGACATTTTGAACAATTCTGTGCTGCCAACTTTGTGGGAACAGTTTGGAGAAGGCTCTTTTCTTTTCTAGCATGACTGTGCCTCAGGGCACAAATCAAGGTCCATAAAGACATGGTTGGGTGAGTTTGGTGTGGAAGAACTTGACTGGCCCACACAGAGCCCTGATCTCAAACCTATCAAACACCTTTGGGATGATCTACAATGGAGATTGCGAGCCAGGCCTTCATGTCCAACATCAGTGCCTGACCTCACAAACGCTCTTCTGGATGAATGGGCAAAAATTCCCACAGACACACTCCAAAATCATGTGGAAAACCTTCCCAGAAGAGTGTCAGCTGTTGTAGCTGCAAAGGGGGAACCAACTCCATATTGATGCCTATGGATTTAGAATGGCATGTCATAAAGTTTCCTGTAGGTATAATGGCCAGGCGTCCCAATACTCTTATACAGTGTAGTCCTGAACTTGCTCACCCCTACTGATTATTACTTCTTTACAGATCTTAAAAAATAATCTTGGTAGCCTTCATACCCTTCTTGTCATGCCCTGCCTGTGCCGCCCTCGTGTGGACCACGCCTACCTTGTTAACCCCGTGTGGAATCCTTCCGTTTACCTGTTTTGCATTTCCTGCTTCCAGTCCTGTGTATATTAGTCCGCGTTCAAGTCTGTTTCCCCAGGTCTGTCATTAACGTCTGTACCATGTTGCTCCCCGCTTGTCCCACATTAAAACCCATTTCTGGACTTTTGCCTGCCTGACTGTGATTCCCCGCTTCCTGCTCGCTGGCATTATACGCGGTCATAACACTTCTGGTGTCACTTTGCCAGATTCACTACAGCAGTGTTTCCCAATCCGGTCTTCGGCGATCCCAAGATAGTCCATGTTTTTGCTCCATCCCAGCTGCCTGGCAGGTAGTCCACATTTTTTGCTCCCTCCCAGCTCCCTGTCAGGCAATTTGCATTTTTGCAAAAACGTGGACAGTCTGGGGGTCCCCGAGGACCGGGTCGGGAAACACTGCACTATAGAAAGTGGATTTTGGCCGACAGAAGGCTGTGGCCGATACTCCAGCAGCACTATCTGCCTCCATAGATATGCTGTTAGGAGGCAGAGCTGTCAGACTGTATAGCACTCGCGGGCTGTCAATAAGCTGTGACACAGACTCCAACAGCCGCTCTAGTTGTTCCTGCTGTCGGTAGCATCTGCTCTTGCTGAATACCCAGGGTGCCTCCCTGTTTCACAAGCGCAGTGTGAAAATATTGAGATTTGGCTGGGTCCATGCATGGTTCTGTCTCCTGTGACGATGCAGTGATCCTACTTGATCTGAATGTCTGTTTTTCTCCCTATAGCAATGGTCTGGTACCATTGGTTAAGCCTCTGGGCAGCTACCAAAACATACAGTAACTGTAGACAATCGAGAGGCACAGTCATGGATTAAGTGAAGCTGGACCATAAAACAGATTAATTAGTGTCTTTAGGGTACACAGCTGGGGACACTCATGATGGATTAAGTAAGAGATCAGGTGATAGATGCATTAATAAGAAAACACATTATATTAGGTGTCAGTTTATTGAATAGCTAGCTTAGTATATAACATGTACTTAAAATTTTTTTTTACGTAAGCATAATTAAATTAAAAGTAATGGTAAAAGTTGGTTTCAATTTGTCAGACAATAAATATATATATATATATATGAATAAATAAACACCTATGGGATTGTGTAATAAGGTTATTCTGGTACCCTTATGTACCTGTTTATGTGAACTGTGAGTTGCCTTAGTTGAGTGCCTCTTCATTTCTGCTGTGCATGTAGTTCTCTGAATAATGGGAGCCAATCAGAGAACAGCAGAGAGTGGAGCAGTCAGCTGGAGTCTTCTTTGATTCCCCTGATTGGGACCTGTGGGAATGGGCTTTAGGCATCCACCGTTTAAACTCTGCTGTTGACCAAAAGCGCGTTAGAGATTCGGGAATGCCTCCAGTCAGTGCAATGCGATGCAGCGGATCGAAAAAACGCATTATCGTCACCTCCACTAAGAATGCAAAAAACAAAAGCGAATGGGACTGCAAAAATTAAAGTGCACAAAAGTCAGAAAACTTCACGCACAATTTGGGAGCAGCAGATAGCCTGGATCTCTTGTCTTTAGTCTATGGGAAGTTTACGGAGGAAGCTCACAGGGAGAGCATTCAAACTCATACAATACACAGCTGGGGCTGTAATGGAGCCCTAAGACATAGACGTATGCAGTGACAGAAGAACATGCTGCAACTCGATGTGCACAGTTGTGCCACAACATTTTATCTTTGATATCAGTGCTGGAAAGCAGAGGATAGATCTGAAATATAACACGGATCCACATGACGAGCTACCGCCTCTGCCCTTGTTGTTATGAATATTGTAAGTTTCCCAAAGATTTTGCTGAATATCTGCACCTGGTTCACTTTAGGTTCCCATGCGGTGCTTCTGCAGAAGGTCAAGCACGTCTTCTGCCAACTTGAGCAGCCATGGAGTTCCTCGCTTCCTTTCTGCCTGGCGACAAGTACCCATCCGCCACAGTTACAGAGCCTCCCTGAAAGGCACTCAGCAGGCGTGTGTTGGGGCTTGTTGTGCTGCCTGTTAAGAATGGATTAATAAAGCTGTTGGCAAGAAAATATATATATATATATAAAACAGTAATGTGTAAACAGGCCGCAGATAATGGTGTTAACCCCCAACCTCCTCAATGACTGGAGCACATATTTTTTAATAACCCTGCTGGTGAAAAACTCCTTCCCTCCTCTCGACCATCTTTCAGCCTCCCCACAGAAAGAGATTCAACAGAGGGAGCAGACATATTAGTAGGCTCTATTTTCAAGCCACCCCCTAGAAACTGCCCCCCCCCCCCAAAAAAAAACCTTCTTATTCACAGAACGGAATCAACAGTCCAAGTGCAGACAGAGATGAGAGTCGGGATCTTGTGTGCATGTTTCAGATGATAAGAATTCAATAGGCAGGGCTAATTTCAGTGGCTTTCGCTGCAATCAACCTCAAATCACATTTATCTCTCAAATTTCAAACACAGAGACTTCAGCCACGAATCGCAATAAGCTGTTTTACAGATATGGTCCAGTTATCGTAACTGGAATTGTTACGCTAATGTCTAGCTGTTTGTTCAGCTTTTATACATTCTTACAACATTTATACTTGTTTAAGGAAGCATATGTGGAAAAATTTAATGTTTATGTATTCCTCATAAAAGCAATTGGATATTAAATAGTTACTATTGTAAGTGAAGGAGTGGTTGGGGTGACAGCTGATGTGCTGCTGCCCCCTACAGTTTGTAGTATAGTAAACGATTTACATCTATCCACCTATCTGTCCTTACACTTTCAGCCTTTCTTGGTGTTCTGTTTTTAATTTACTGTCTTCTACTTAATTAATTTGCCAAATTCAATTACAATTGAGATGTAAAAGAGATATGTTAATATCAGTCAATGTTTGTTCTAAACATTAATGTCTCTTTCTTCTAAATATGATCCAATCCAATCCACTGAGACTACTGCATCATGAGGCAGAAAGTCTTATGTTTGGGAGGGTCCCATAGCATTGTTAACTACTGAAGCAAATACTTTATTACTGATATTTCTGCTGCTGTGTTTCACAGATGTGTAAAACGTCACGGCTTCCAAGCGCCCGTTCCTGCTGTTGCTCTCGCTTGCTGCACAGTACACTGTTCTGTAAGGTCACCTTGCAGTGTGAAGCCATGTCCACGGGCCAGCAGTCATGTCAACAGGGGGACACACGTCACGCAGAGATATCTTATTAACCGAGACGATGGTTTGTTAAAAATTGGATGTGACAACAGGATGTGACAACAGGATGTGACAAGGCCCAGAGGATCTTTGACTGTCATTGCATCTGAAGCTGTTAACTAAGGAGTGATTATATATTTAAAATCTTTAGCTATCATTTATAGGAATCATATCCTCAGATTAAACTTAATATGTACATGTGCCCTGCATATTTTAATTTTGAATTATGAAATTAGAAGCTCTATTCTTATTCATTGTACAATTGAGCAGTGATTTATAACAAACAGCCTGCACATAAACACATTATTTTATTTATTTTGTTTTAATACACTGTCCCATTTAACTAAGCTAACATTAGTTATGTTTTTTTATGGATTGCTCTATAGACGTTTCCGTCTCACTTTAATATGCAATTCTGATTTCTGTGATAAACTACTTGTGAATAACATTTTTTTCCTGTAAAGGGCACAAAGGTTGACAATTATCGAACAGAAAATGAACCATTAATTACGCAGACAGGAACTGAGTGGAACTGGTAGTAGTTGAATAGTTCAAAGTAATTAATTAGAAGACACATGAGTAATTGCATGGAAAGTTCCAAGTACTCTCCAGAACCATGTGGCAGTAATGAAATAATTGGCACGAATTTAATAGAAAGTGCAGCGTTGATTGAATAATTCAGAATAAAAGAATAAAATTTGCAGGGGTAATAGATTATTTGGCAGTATTTGAATAGAAATTGTAGCCATAATTCAATAGTTCATTCAATAGTATTATTCAATACAAATTTTGACAATGATTGAAGAGCTGGCAGTCATCAAATGCAAAATCTAGTAGCATAAATCCTAAATTTCCTTCGGGATAAATAAAGTATCTCTATCTATCTATCTATCTATCTATCTATCTATCTATCTAAATAGCTCAAAATAATGTAATAATATGAGCAAAAGTAATCCATCCATCCATCCATCCATCCATCCATCCATTCATCGGCAGGGCACATTTCAGAATACCTAAGTAGAAAGAGTAGCAGTATTTAGTGGCATCTAGTAGTATAAATAGCTCACTAAAACAAATTCATATACTGAATAATGTTTCTGTAACATTATGTAAAAATGTTTCCTGCATGCAGTAACAGTAAGAATCATCTTTCCAGCATGATGCGATTCCCTTGTTGGTGTGACATAGAAAATGAGTAATTGAATGCTTGGCTTTGCAGTATATTCTAGGCTGCATTGTTCCCTGTTTGCAGCAGGATTCCGTTGCAGGATTGTGCTCTCAGGCTATGGACCTGGTAGAAGACCTATGACACAGTCATTATCATCATCATCAACTTTATAGCCACCCTATACCTACCCATGTCTGCCCCCACCTACATTTTACTTGGGAAGAACTAATCACAGCATCTATGCATAACAGATACATGTAGTGATGCCATTAATGTCTGCTGTATTCCGTCATTGGGCCCATGTTGGCATAAGGAAATATAGCTTTAATTAATTCACACTTGCGATGATTTGGTTAAAAAATTATGTGAATCTGGCTACGTCTGTTCGTTTTCTTAGGACTGGGAGGAGGTTGAAATATTTCTCAAGAAAATGAGGAAAGGTAAGCCAGTGTAAGTGGGGGCCACATAGAAGGGATTTCAGCCCCTAGATTTAATTTTGTGGACTGTGGACTCCCGCTGGATTTGTGGATGTTAAACAGAAGAAGAAATGTTCTCCGGAAGTTCTCTGAAGGTGAATTTGAAAGTTGATGGGAATAATGGCCGCCTCTGTTTGGCTAGCTGTTTGGCTAGCATTCATCATAGCCGGCTAAGTGGAGGACTGCAGGTATCTTACCTAATCATGATGTGAGCTGTGTACTATATATGTCAGGAAGCCCCATAATGTTTAAATCCACAGGTCAGAGAAGAAGTAGTAGTAATAAAATAGCTACTCTTAGTAGTATTTTTGTGCGCAGTAACTACATATATAAATCTCATTTATTGATCATCAAATTATTTGTTCATTTGGAAAATGGGTGCATTTTATGATGGATAAACATGTGTCAGAAAACAGTACAGTCCATCTGCAATGATTTAGGTGGCTTTTTGGTGGGGGGACACTCCAGCCTCATACCTCCTAGGTCAGGGCCCAAATCTTGCCCCAGGCTCTCTGTGTGAGCTCACATGTTTGTTTGACCATCACTAGTAAAACCCCATTTAAATATATGTTCTATCTCCTGTCCTCATATCATATAGCTCTGTTTTCCATCCTGACTGGGCAATTCTCACATTGCAATCGCCTGAAGGAAAGTGCAGCGAAAGCGACGTGAAGTTAGACCCACAAATCCACCTCCTCTCTGATGTCATTTTTGAAGGCGAGTTTAAACTGCTTTTCATCTTAAAGTTAGACTTAAATGAACGATTTTTGTAGGTTGCTGGAGGGAAAATAAGCTGTATTTTGTATTACTTTTTCCTCATGCGAATTATAAATGCGTAAATGAGCAGCAAATGTCTGAATATAAACTTAAGAAATTAACAAATTTTAAAGCCTTTATTCATACGTTTCCAACAACCACTTATCTAATCGTCATTATACTCATCCCAGGATACGAGACACAAAGTGGAATTCACCCAGAATAGAACATGACACACCAGAGAATGTCATTGCAGGTTTTAATTGCAGTGAAAGAATTTGTATGAAGGTATTGTGGTACTTGTGGAGCTGATAGGAACTTCAATCATAGTCACAGTGTCTGCAATGTAGGTCAGGCAGTGCCCAGTATTAATCAAATTTTTATGTGTCCCTTGCCCAATAGCCCTTTTTGACAGGAGTAGGAAAGACAGGACTATTGGACTGAAAATTGTTTAGCCCACGCATCGAGCTCTCTGCCTGTCACCTGTGTCCTCGTACCCTTCACCTTCCCATAATACCCATCCATCATCAATGATCAGGTATGTCATACCTCAGACCAATAGCATGTCTGCATGTCTGCCCTTGCCCTAGAGTGCTGGAACCTTAGCATAGTCACAGTCTGCAAAATGGCGTCTGTCTGAAGTCACCAGGAAGCTCATTATTTGTGGTCATTGTTACCAGTGACACTGCACCTTTTAACACGACTTCCAACTCTTTTGTCCTATTTATCTGGCTAAACACAATCTGGCATCAATATAGGAATGCAAGAATCATTCAAATCTGGGTGATCATGAATAATAGCTTGTAATTAAAGACATTTTGCATTTGCGGTTATTTGTGAATGCTAACATAGAATAGCAGTAAATTCATAACTGGCCACAGGCAACTGGCAGGGGGGTGGGGTAGGGGTGACTGAAGAAATAGCCCCCCCACAGGTCTCCCAAGATTACGTTTGCTGAGCACAATACAATTTATGTATAGAAAAATACGGGAGAAATTGCTGAGGGACTTTAGAACAATTATTTTTCAAGGGGCTGAGACAAACGAAAAAAAAAATACGGAACCACCTATGGCTGACTGTGTATAGAAAGGGATACTGGATTAGTTTCAGTCCTATAAATTCTGTATGGAACATAGTACAATACAAAATGTACAAAATGTAAATCTGCATCTTGTAATTTCGTTACACAATGAGCACGTAGTCTAGCAGAATGTCAGTTTTAACTCCTGCTCCGGATTTATGTTTTTCTTATTATATAAGCATGACATATATTTCATGAATAAGAAAAATGATTTGTGAAAGCCTAGATTTAGTCTCTTCTGTCATCATCATAGTATTCAGACATTGTGGTGCTGTTTCTGGCTTGATGAAGACGACACAGCGGTAACACAGCGGTAAGTACACTTACTATGTCATACTGTTCAAACGTTGCTTGTTGTCCAGACACTAACTGGATTTTTCACCCGTGATTCCTAGTATAATTGATCATAAAGTTTTTTTCATGAATTATGCCATCCAAAGCAACACTCCAAAGACAATTCATTTGCATAGATTGAGAGTCCTTTTAATTATAAGCAGGGCTGTAAATTGCAGAGGCTTGCAGTTCATAAATCCCCAAGGCAGAAGCTAAAAACAGGATGTGCCGCACTGGGGGCTGTCTGTCTGCTCCCCTCCTTGTGTTTTCATTGATGAAATGGCTCATTGCTTACCACTGCAGAGGTGGGTTAATGACACATACTTCTCATGTATGTCATCATAAACTCTAGATGTTGTTCTGCTCGGTTCCCACGCTTGACCAGACATCTCCATACTTACCGCATGAATCCGATGCTGTAATGGGTCACACGAGTCTTTTCATCATCGGTCATTGACACTGCTCATTTAACATGAGTTCTGAGCTCCTCCGTTACGCAGGCTCAGTCCTCCATGGACTGATGCAATTGTAATGCAAGCCGTTCAATGATATTTTATTATTATTATTTTTTTTTTGCTAGGCATATTTTCCAATGTGACCAAATGATATCAAAGAATTGTCTCTCGATCTCTAGCCTGTTGGTCGGCAATAAAAATTTCAGAAGAATGTTCTTATTAAACTGTACTGCAATCAATTAAAAGACCCACAAACCAAATAAAGGAAGGAATAAACATTCATGAAGAATATAATTTGCATATGCTCTGTTTTATATGTGCTGTAATTCAATTGGGTGAAATTAGTTCTTTATACCCAAACATCAGTCCTTTAATTAATACTATATGATATTTGAGTGCTATGATTCATTCACTTGCATTCTCTTAATCAGCTGCCCTATATATATATATATATATTTCATCATACTTCAGCTCTTAATACTGCAGGACTTATGCAGTATTTATATAGCAGTATAGTGCTTAGAAAGAGGCACTGCATTTGTATGCTAGAGGGCAGTAATACATTGCTTGTGGTTCTACAGCAGTACAGTGTTTAAATACTAGTAGAATGGCAATGAACTAACTGCAAGCTAGGGAAAATCAATTTGTAGCATGAAAGATCACCTTCAGCAATTCAGCTATGGAAGGGACTGTCTGGGTTGGCGCATGATATCTTGTAAGTACACCTGTATCTTCAAAGAGGTAGTGCTTGGTGGAGAAGGTTAGGTAAATGCATTCATGAAGCCACTTATGGGGAACAAATTTAAATGTATCTTGCTACATTGCTAAGATATAAAACGCTCCTATAAATATATTAAAATAACTTAAAGTAGTTGTTTTATATTTTGGTGGCGTGGTGGCTGGCACCTCACCTTCAAGGAGTTTCAGATCCCACCGAGATGCTGTGTCTGCGGAGCTTGCATGACCTCCCTGCTTTTTTGGGGGGGTACCTCCCATACTCCAAAAATGTAGAATGAAATAGGGAAAGAAGTTCATGGAGTGCCTTGTGATGGACTGGAAGTTATTAATGGATAATGCATTTTGTACATTTTCAGGGGTAACATTAAATTGCACGGTGATTTTAACAAACTACATCAATATGAAGTCCACCCATCCAGTAATATCCACCGTAGTACCCCGTGCAGGGTGGCGAAGCCTGTTCTGCAAGGTACTGGGCAAGACAGGTAACAAACCAGGGTGGGGCACCAACCCATCGCAGGGCGCACCCAGACACCATTCACTCACACATGCACACCTACGGGCAATTTGCTAACTCCAGTTCACCTCGGCATGTTTTTGGACTGTGGAGGGAAACCTGAGAACCTGCAGGAGACCCCATGACGACACGGGGAGAACATGCAAACTCCACACACTCAGTAACTAAAAGAAAGCTTATCAAAGACATCAATAAATCAGAAAAGCACTCCTGCTGAGGATTCCTGCTTTCCCTTTGAAGGGATGATGATGCTTTTAGGATGATGATGCCCAGTCCACAGGGCATGTGGTGTCGCCCACTGGCACTGATGGGGGGGCTTTTAGGATGATGATGCCCAGTCCACGGGGCATGTGGTGTCGCCCACTGGCACTGACGGGGTGGCTTTTAGGATGATGATGCCCAGTCCACGGGCCATGTGGTGTTGCCCGTTGGCACTGACGGGGGGGCTTTTAGGATGATGATGCCCAGTCCACGGGCCATGTGGTGTTGCCCGTTGGCACTGACGGGGTGGCTTTTAGGATGATGATGCCCAGTCCACGGGGCATGGGGTGTCGCCCACTGGCACTGACGGGGTGGCTTTTAGGATGATGATGCCCAGTCCACGGGGCATGTGGTCTTGCCCATTGGCACTGATGGGGTGGCTTTTAGGATGATGATGCCCAGTCCACGGGGCATGTGGTCTTGCCCATTGGCACTGATGGGGTCAACTCTGCAGCATTCATGGTCTCAACATCTGAACCTCACTCAGACAAGCTCCCGAATGAATTTAACTTACGCAGTTTTTATATCTCCTCTGTGTTTTTTTCCCCTATTAGCCAGCTTTTTCATCTGTTATTCCAGCTTGAAAATTTTAAAAAGCTGCCACACAGATTATCCCGAAAGATATATGTGTCTCGGTAAGAATCACGCTGCCTTTTTGTCTAGCAAAATAAACTGAATTTTATACCTGGAATTGAATTTTTTGATGTAAGCAATGGCAACATGCAGAACTACAGATCACATCATTTCTCGTCTGAAACTGTCATATGAGTATCGCTAAATATATAACTTACTAAGCACAGCTTTTCCATTTCAGATTTGGATCTTTTTTTCTTATTTCCGAACGACAGAGGAATGTTCAGCAGGAGCAGCTTTACGCTCCACATTCTGAATATTCTGAACACACATGGAGTACAGTCACATGACTGCACACTGAGAGTCGGACCTGAGTACAGTCACATGACTGCACACTGAGAGTCGGGGCTGAGTACAGTCATATGACTGTAGACTGAGAGTCGGGCCTGAGTACAGTCACATGACTGCACACTGAGAGTCGGACCTGAGTACAGTCACATGACTGCAGACTGAGAGTCGGGCCTGAGTACAGTCACATGACTGCACACTGAGAGTTGGGCCCAGTTTAGGTATACTGTATATACAGTACTGTGCAAAAGTCTTAGGCTGTCAGTGAAAATGATGTTTAAATGATCTTCATGTTGGTGTAAAACTATGATATTATGTCTCTCAAATTCAGGATGAAGTGGTGGCTCTGAGGCTAGCGATCTGTGCTAGCAACTGGAAGGTTGCTGGTTGAAATCCTGTGAATGCCCAGAGTGATACTACTCTGTTAGGCCCTTAACCTGCAATTGCTTTGCCTCGGGTATGATGTTAATCTACATCCAGTTCTATAAGGAGGTCCTCCAACTTATATCGTGGGGGTTGGTGGCAGGATTGGCACTCCAGCCACTGGGAAAAAACCTCACACTGGTCCATTTGGACTAGTGTGGTGCTGAGGTACCACATGGCTGCACTCAGGTTCTCAACCCTGAGTTGGTTTGTCGTGTGGGGTGCGGCAACTCACTGTAATCAGTGCATGCTCCTCACCTCAAAGTATGTCAGCTTAGCCATTTCAAAAATTCTCCTAAGGTCAGCCCAGTATTTGCAGCAACCATCTAATATACCCACATATTTTTTTTGATTCAAACACTATCCCACCATGTTTGGCTAACCAATACCTCATTGAGTTATTTAACGAATTAAGCTAATTAATTAATTGAGCTAGTGAAGGAATTTAACGAATTAACGTGGTACATGTATAATGTCCTCTGCACTCCCCCAACCTCCGACTTCAGCTGAGACGGAGAGAAGAATAAAATAAAATGCAGACGGTGGTGATGCTCTGTGGAACCCTGCTCTGCCCTGCTGATCATCTGCTCCGCCCTGCTGATCATCTACCCCGCCCTGCTGATCATCTGCTCCGCCCTGCTGATCATCTGCTCCGCCCGGCTGATCATCTGCTCTGCCCTGCTGATCATCTGCTCCGCCTACATCATTGTCACCTAAATCATTTGCAACCTAAATCCAGCTGCACTATTGAAAATATTCATGAAATAAATTTCCTGTTATATCTACAAAGGCTAGTTTAATTTCCTCTAGTCATAGATATTAGGGAAAACACTTTGCAATAATAAGCTATACTGTTCCTACTGTTATTTGAAGGTTATTGCTTTTTATGCTTTTTATACAGTTATGAAAATTTCTTCTGGGGAAAAAAATGAAAAAATGATTATGAGCTCCTGGACAATTTTAAATGAATAGTCCTAGATCTGCAATTGTATGGCATTGTGACAATGTTCATCTGTAACCGTTACTGGAAATCTTTTCTTGAAATAGGATCCATAGTTGTAACCTGTGTCAGTTTCAAGACATGTTTGCTTGATTGTCCAGTGAATACATGCAGTGACTGTGAGGTGGGATGCCAGCATTCTCTCATTGAGAAATCTCACCTTTCTCCCATCTTCTACAAGACAGATTTGTGAACCATCAATCTGGACAGTTTTATTAAATACTATGTGCTTCCATCAGCCTGACTTTGTACCTTAAAAAACTCTGAACACAAACACAGAGCTTGGAAGGGTGATTCAAACTCCCTGCCCTGGAGGTGCACAGCAGCAAGGGTACTGAGCCACCATGCATTCATGTTACATGCAAATTGTTATCATGCGTGAGATGACATCACTTGCAAGAGCTGCACGATAAGGTTCTTACGTCCTTGATTACATTGCCATCTACTGGACTAATTTACAATCATTCAATCATTTTATAAGCAGCATTGTACTGATAGATAACAACAGAGAACATATCTGTTTTGCTTTTACACGAAAATGACTTACCTTACATCAGAGGTATTCAGCCCTAGGTTCTTTCCCTAGTGGGGTGCAAAGGAACTGCAGGGGGGGCACAGGCGAGGG
>JAODKC010000038.1:16580200-16599981 GCA_026777985.1 Mormyrops attenuatus
AGTCTTGTATTTAAAAACAGCGGTGGGAGGGTTCTAGTGATGATCTTTGTTTGTTTTCCCTCAGTTTTCTGCAGCTTTCAAAGGGGTTACCACTGGCACTGGCCGCCTACCTTCTTGTTTTGAAAGCTGTCTGCTTTGCGCCAGCAGCATATGGCCCCCATCCATATTAAAAGACAGGTTCATCTGTCATAGCAGAAGCTGGACGGAGGAGGACCAGGAGGGCTTATCTGCTGTAGAAGTGCTTAACTTGCACACGTGGACTCCCTGCTACAGGAGACGTCTCAAGGTGCCGACTGTGAACGAAGGTGCTCGCGGTTACCGGCGCAGGCCAGGTTATGGCGAACGATAAGGGAAACATCTAAGTATCCTGGAAGGAGCCTTGGGTCAGGCCTGCACAGGCTAATTAAGGCACAGCATCTGCTGCATGGAGGCACCGTGTCAAGAAATTCAGAGACATTTAGGCAATTAAAAGCGAACCATTTTCTCACTGCTAGAGTAAGCACTAAATCGGTTTGTATATTACAACAAATTAAACTATTCTTCAGGGACCTCTGTTTCAATATTAAAATGCCTCTCTTTGTTCTTGCCCTGACTCTTGAGTTTTTGCCAGATTTAACAGACGGCTCGCAGGGTAACAAGGGTCCAGCTCCGAATCACCTGCGGCAGAGCACTGCCTAAGGAGGACCAGGACCTGAGATCCTGCTGGGGAATTATTCCCACACTTTCTCCTTTAGGATTTTCCAGATCACAGAAAAGCAATTAGGCCTTCAACACACAACTGGCAGCTGTGTGTGCCTTTCAGAACCAGGCTGGGAGTGGTTGGTTAAGGCTCTGATAGACTTGCATTACTGAAATGGCACTAGAACAATGGCAAAATCCTTTTGACCACCATTGTATCATTATTATTCATCCCCATTTTCCATAACCGCTGATCCTAAATGGATATTTATTAGTGATTCTTGAGAAACCCAAATACTACACAGGCACTCCTCACATGACTGAGATATCTCTTCAGAGAGATAACCAATCAGATTGTGTTTGAGGTGGGACCAAACAATCAGATGTCTTGGTCCTGCCTCCTGTAGTTGCTTGGACCCACCTCCTTTACAATCTGATTGGCTATCTCACTGAACCAATCATTTTTCGTTCTGCCCTCAGAACATTTTTGTGTAAGTTCAACCAAGGAGACCTCAATAGATAGATGACGTGAGTGTTTATTTGATTAAACAATTTAAATAAGAATGAGAACATAGGTTTGCCCGTCTCTTGGTCGTCGGTTCCTTGGCCTCAGACAACAAATCTGGCTGGGCGACCAGGCAGGAGGCGAAGGAGCCAACCCCGGACCAGGATGGGGAGCTGAAGGAGCCGACCCCGGACCAGGTAGGAGGGGAAGGAGCCAACCCCAGACCAGGACGGGGAGCCGAAGGTGGTGGAGGGGAGGAGGTGGGCGAACCGAATAGCTGTAATGGCAAAGAAGTGGGTTAGACTTGCTCTTTATATAAAACCTGGATCGATGTGATTGGACATGCTTGCATTCATTAGGTCTCCTTGTTTGAACTTTCGTATTCACTTTCATTAAAACTCACGAACCACAGTGCTAATATACATTTGCCTGAGTACATTACTATGAATTATGTATATCACTGAAGCATCACAGTGCACCCTTTCAAATAACATCAGGTGCATTTCATGGTAAATACAGGGTATAAGTGAGAGTAAATGCTGCATGGGACCCCAGGAAATCATAGAGCAGTTTGCGGTAAAGACAATACAAAGTCCAGGGATCCCACATACTTCTGCAGCTATAGGAAGCTCAAAGTGCTGTTCATGACAGGGAAAAATATACAAATTAAAATAAAAAGTTTTATACCAGCAAAGATGCCTTGTCATTAACTAAAAATACAGTTAAACATAAAGTCAACAAAATTACTTTCAGTTGTTGACTGTACCAGAGAATAGGTACATTTACTACAAAGATTCAGCCCCGTCTCATTACTCATTAAGTCGCACAGACCTTAAGGGGGCACTGAGGGACATAAGGCTGTAAAATATATTCTGAGTCTGATCCACATCCAAATTTTGAACCCAGATAACACCACTCTTTCTGTATAGAGAAGTAATAAGATTTGTCCAAACTACTACTGAATTTTTTAAGCAGATTATTAGCATTCATAAATGATAGCAGCTTTTGGTTACTTCTGTTTTTTCCAAAAATGTACAATTTGAGGATTAGATAGATTTATTAAATATGAAGATGTAAAATAATCTTCTTCAAACTGGGAAAATGCCATTTAGCAAGGAGCTAAATACCCTTCAATAACACAAAAAGCTTTTCATTGTACTGTAGGGGTAACATATAAAGAGGCCGGCATGAGGAAGTAGAAGAATGATACTGGTTCAAAGAAATCTAACACCACAATGTTCTGATAAACATTTACAACCTGCACCAAAGACAAATGTACATCCTCATCAATCATATCAACAAAATAAAAATGAAATTCATATAACTCAGGTGAAGATTCCTGATTATTACATTGCGGATTAACAATTTTATTGATATGCTTAATTGTGTTCCAAAATTAAAATATTTTGATCTCTAAATGACATTCCTAACCAAAACAATACATCCCTATGTCATAATGTACTTGTAACGTGAAGGTTTTCTATTAATACTCATTGTATACATAGAGGCAATGTTTACTATCGCTCAAACCACATATTTCTGTGGGGTCCCTAAGGTTTGGGGGCCTCCTGTTGGCCACAAAGAGTCACTGCATGGGGAGGGGGTGGTGTAACTCTGAGTTGAGTTGAGACAACAAACCTGCCCCTGTACATATGTTCCCCCTCAATGGCAAATATTTAATTCTGGATGCCAGCCTTGTAGCAACTTACACCTGAAACTCCCAAATACGGAGGAATAAACTGCAATGAACTGTAGCTCTTCAGAGGGGCCCCACTCCTCGGTAAATACGGCAGCACCCTTTACATTTTTGTTTATGAATATATCTACTGGAGCCGCATGTGATTCTTAATGCTTCAAAATGTTCCCTTTTAAAAACATGTTCTTCAATAAATTTAAACATACGTGTGTTCGTTTTAATGTCTTTAATTATGCTTGCTTGTCTATTTCTGGGCAAAACAGACAGGTATAATATTCGGGTAATAGGGAGGCATAGATCATATGACTTTCCTCCCCCTGCTCTCTTTTCCTGATGCAATCCAGTAAGATGGTTAGCTAAACTGCCTTCTATAAATCGCCCCGAGTGTGTGATTGAGTGTGTGCACTGCAATGCAACGAAGTGCCATCCAGGTTCTCCCATGCTGAGTGCCCTGTGCTTTGTGGGATGGACTCCAGGCACGACCCTGACCAGGATAAACCTTTGCAAAGTGGATGGATGTATTTTTCCTATTTTGCAGTTTTCCAAAGCTTTGCAAGACAACCAGCAGATGGCAACAGATATTTGCTTTTGGCTACATAGTCTATTCTTCAACAATTATTTAGAAGTTTAACTATTCCACTACAGCAGGAGCAGGTAGCCAGTGTGAATTAAATACAGGCTTTAGCATCTACAACAGATGGCTCAGGAGGGAAGCAAATGAAAAAAATGGATTTTTAAGGCTTTGACATTTAGAAATTTTACCCAGTATATATTTTGACTTAAATAAAATTAATTGCCTGGAAAAATATGTTCACTAGCTTTGGATTTAGTGTATTCTGTCAATCAATCAAGATTACTGTTCACAAAATGGTAACATGAATCTGTTCATTTATATTGGAAGAACCATAAATCATTTATGACAGAGGCACCGTCGATATGTTATTGTAACTGTTTCTAAGTTCTTTGTGACAACCTGTGTGTTGCAACTGCAGGCAGAATTTTTGCATTTTTTAACTGACATAAAGTTTAGTTTCATTTAGTAAAATATAATAATAATAATAGTGTCTTGCATTAGTCACTCAGACAACCTGTTGTCTGAAACCAAAGTCTAAAATTCCACATTAGTAAGAAGATTAAAAATGCAAAATTATACAAAAATATAATTTAAATGGATCACCCACCCTTTCTTTGTAAACTATCAAAGAGTCCCATGAACATAAATAAATTTGGCCATTTGCTGGCAAACAGAAAATGCTGAAATGTGTGCGGGTTAAAACACAGATTTAAAAAAAGACAGAATGAAGCTGGTTGATGGCCAAACCTGCACAGTTGGAAGCTCAGAGATTAGAATTGTCACTTATGATCAAAGTCAAGCTGAAATACTGCACTACAGGACATAACCAAATTAGAATGCTGTATTACCACATTTCAGCTGGGCTGGCTGCCCCACACCACCGCACGTCTTTTTCATCACATTAAAACTCAAACAGGAGGGTGGTTGCACTGTTTCTACATTGGCTTATAAAATTGTTTTTTACGCCATACAGTATTAGATGGTTTTTTTTTTCTATTGAATGAGAAGACTACTTTTTATATCTTATGTATTATATACTTTTTGAAACAGTTACCAGTATCTGCAATAAATGAAGATTTGTTTTCATTGCATGTACCTGTGTTTATTAGAATCCACTTTTGATGTAATTATAAAATCAGTCATTTTATTCTGTGTTTGAAAATGTACCATTTGCTGTTCATTATTTTCTGATGGCTGTGGGTGAAATTACAATTTATGATTTGGTTTTCTTCTGCTTAAGGGTACATTTAAGAGTGTACATTTTACTATAAAGAGATTTATGACGATTAGTTCAGGAGTCTTATTTGGGTGTTAATTTCCTTTAGGTATTCTCATCTGTGTTGAGAAGAATGGTGCAGGAAGTATTTTATGGGTAAAATGCATTTGGTAAAATTCTGTATGCTTTTGATATTGTGAAAAAATAATCAGTGTATCCATATAGCCACTGTGAATGAAGCTGAATTTATGTCTGATTGTGTCATGACTTATTTATACGAACAGAAAATGTCCCTTAACCCCAAATGGTCACAGTGATTACAAATTAACATCAGCTGCTACAATGTTGATTAGTAATTGACTGAATCTTATTTCAAATCTAAGGCAATTATTTCCTTTTCTTAATTGGTAAATTGAAGGATAAAATGAAGATCTGACCGGGTCAGAAGGATAAATTGAAGATCACTTAAAAAAAACAATCTTTGCATCAGTTTTAAGTTAGACTTACTTTCACTGCACATACTGAAAGATATATTAAGAGTTATGGCTTTTTCTAGTGTGATGGGTGTCTGGAGGCGGGGCGGACTGGCAACAAAAAGCAGCGTGAGAATTTGCTGTCAAGCGGCCCCAATTTGATATTTTGCCGTCATTTGGGAGAGTGTCGGGAGGAGGGGGGGCGTTGAGTCCCCCTGGGTACATTTTGTGGCTGACCGGGGGGGGGCAAACTCATGATGAACAGGGTACAGGTGGCATGCAGCTTCACTTAGGTGTTAGAGTCAAGCTGAGGAGTTCTACAGTCAAAGTGGATGGCTGGAAGGTCTCACCAAACACCGCACTCCTTCGTCTTTGGCTAAAGAATGTACCCATGGATAAATCCAATGCGGGTCAAAATTCACGAGCTCACCCATCACAAAGACAGTTTTCAGTAGACAGGATGCTGCTCATGGACAGGAAGACAGAAGAAAAAGACATCATGTAAGAGTCTAATTTTCTTCACACTAAATATTTCATCAGTGTGCTTTAAATCGGAACTCATTAATATCATGGCCAATAATTGTATTTGAATTACAAAACAAAACACAAATCCTGATTCATAATTCTAGGCCTGAATGAAAAATAAGAAAATATTCTCTCATAAAAATGTCCCACAATATACAGAAATCCCACAGCATGAAACAACCAATAAAAGTATAATAAAATATTATATAAATAAAATTTCACTGTAGTTTTCTTTAGATCACAGTTGAATCCAGTTTCATCCAGTCTTTTATAATTTCTGCTCTTGGAGCGTGAATTCACAGGGTAGCATATAGATATATAAACGCACATTCTGGACCTTCATCGTTATATTTTGACAACTCCATCAGCAAAATCTCAAGGTAGCTGCCAGCCAGGATGCATCATTTAATCCAGAGGCACTCCAAGGAATTGAGCTTTACCAAGCGCAAGCTGCACATCTCAGCCTCGTTCAAGGGTAAAAACCGTCAGTGACTGCAATGTGCTCGTAATTATAAAAGGTGAGGGTCGTTAAAACGAATATTGATATTATCGTAACACCACTGCTCCTCTATCAGTGGGCAGCTTTATTTGATTCAACGTTTCTTTTTTTTTTTGACCGGAGGACTTCATTTGCTCCTTTCTATAATTAGACTAACGACGAAGAAGCATGCAAAGACGACCCCCTTCACATTAACAGCATACAAATTAGGGCAAACACTTATTTCAATTCCAGGCAGAGAAAAGCTCGGCTGGGGATATTTAGCATAACTTTTATGGTGGCATGAGATGTTAATTGTTTGCCATTACCTCTAAACAAAGTGCTTGTTATATTAATTACTGCAATAATTGACGCAGTGGTAGAAAGTAGCCGGAGGCTAGAGAGCAAATACATTAAACCTGAAGACACTGAACAGAGTATTATCGTGGATAGTGCCCTTGGTTTAATATATCTTTCAGCTCAACTAAAATGGGACATTCTCCACTGATAAGTGTCATAAAACTACATTCTACATATTTGTGCTGCGTCTGAATATGCTACTTATGTACTTCACACAAAGGCAAACAAACACAATAGTACACTGATAAACCTTCAATAACTGATTATCCAGTACAGCATCATTTAGAATTTTAGAATTTAGTGATTAATTGTAATTGTTGACACACCACAGCACCACAGTGCACAACAACAAAATGTGTTCTCTGCATTTAACCCATATGTGCCAATGTGACATAGCAGGGGGCAGTTAATTCAGCGCCCCAGCATGGTGGTAGCTGTAATTACTGATAAAATATCCTTATTCAAAAGAACATTAATCTGTTGTAATGGACCAGCGTTCTATCCAGGGTATACTGTGGATCAGAAGTAGATCAGCCATTGTAGAAAATGAATAGATGGACACCCATCCACATTCCAAACAGTTATCTTGACCAGGGTCATGGGATCAGCCTGGAACCTATCCCGGAAGCCACGGCACAGCCGCGCCATGGATGGGATGCCAGGTCCCATGCACACATGCTACAGGCGATTTCAAAATGCCAGTTAGCCTGAAGTGTGGCATGTCTGTGGACTGCAGGAGGAAAATGGTATGCCTAGAGACAATTCATGGAAACTCCACACGCATGGGGATGAGCCAGAATTGAAATCCCAAATCAATATGGACAGAAAGACAATATTCAAGGCACTTGATGCCTTTATTATCAATAAAAACATCCAGATACATTTTTAATATATGACCGTTTTCGCTGTGCATTAATGCCTTTGTATCTGTTTATAAGGCTCTTATAAAGATCGCTGCCAAATCATGCACAAATGTATTAACTCCTTGAAATGAATGGGAATGCATATATGGCAGCTGTAAAACAGGACAAAAGAACAAAGCTAATTTCAGAATAAAACACAAATCATTTGCATGAATGTATCTGTGAATATAGGCATATATAATTAAATTGTTTGGCCCACTCTTTTTAATTGGCGCTACTCATTATGTTATTTCATTATATTCAGTACTGTTGAACTGTTCTGTAGAACATTAAAAGCTCACTTTATTTCATTTTATTATTTTTAGGTTAATATTTTTATTATTTTAATATTAAGATGCTTTGCAGCAGTCCAGATAGGGGTCTGCATACATTTAAAGCGATATCATGGGTTCCTAGAACTGTGTTTAGTGATGATTCTAAAATCAATAGGAGGGAAGGCATAGTATATCCCATTCTAAACTCAGTAAGGAAAAACACAACTAGTTTCAAGATCACTCATTTGAAGGTGTTTTGACATGGGGGGTTGGGAAGTGCCGATTTCTAATTTTTCAAGAGACTTCCGACTTTAGGTCATGTGTGGTCACAACCTTGGAAGTCCATTGTGAATCTGAAACCATGGGAAGATTAAATTCATACAGAGACACAGGAAATCCGACACTACACATAACATAAAATATATGCATAATGAATATTTAATATTTAGCTTAAAGTAACAAATATACTGCATAATTGTTTTACTAGCTTTAATAAAAACATGGCAAAAAGCATAATTAAAACAAAGAGGCCCAAGAGAGCTTAGTAATAATTAGTCTAGAAGGAGACATTTTAAATTGGAAAAAAATAAAGCATTGAAAGAAATGAATAGACATACTATATGAGGAAAATGAGAATGTAGTGTATGGCTTTGGATTCTTCAAAATGTTTTTACAGGTTATTAAATATGGACAGGAGTGCGTGGGGTGTTTGGCACATGCGGGCCAAACGCACAGAGGCAGGCAATGGCCCTGAACAGAGAGTTGAAAAGGGGAAAGTTTACTGTGAGTCGATATTTTGTTTAATTTACTTTAGATGGGTTCAAATGAGAAGACCTACCCTGCTGTGCAAGCCAGTTAAAACACAACAACAAATTGTTCACTTGACTATAATCCCTGAAACAAAAAGCAGCTCCAAAATGTTTAAAGGTTTTGTTTTTCCACGAAATATCAAATTTTACTGGAGGTTAACATGCTCCGATTCAGTTATTATTGCTGGCAAGATTTTTCATCTTTTGCACTCTTTCTGTTTTAGGTAATAACATAGTTCTGTATTGTGTCTGTTTCTGTATTAGATAAACATATGTAATAACACAGGGTTCTACCATGTCGGATTCTGCCTTAGAAAACTATCCATAATAACATAGGTTTCTACTTAATCTCTTTCTCTGTCTTAGAAAACTATTCATAATATCATAGGTTTATGCTGTTTCTGCTTTGACAAACCATTTTGCCTGTGTCTAATATTTCCCATCTTACAAACCTCGCACAATGTCTTCTCTTTCTAAACAAAAATCTTTCACAACAGGTGAAAGGTGAAGATCTGAATGCATCACCACTTAGAATAATTCCTATAACTTTACCAGTAGCAAATAGCAGGAAACACAAGAACTGCACTTCACCTTTGTCACAGTCAGAATGTCAGCAAGTAATGAAGCTCATTGCAACGAATCACGAAAGACACCTGTCCATCTCAGGGAGGATACCAATCCATCTCTCGGAGGACACTCGTCCATCTCAAGAAGGATACCCGTCCATCTCAGGGAGGACACTCGTCCATCTCAAGAAGGATACCCGTCCATCTCAGGGAGGACACCCGTCCATCTCAGGAAGAACATGCTTCCATCTGAAGGAGGATACCCATCCATCTCAGGGAGGATACCCTTCCATCTGAAGGAGGACACCCACCCATCTCAGTGAGGACACGCGTCTATCTCAGGGAGGATACCCGTCCATCTCAAGGAGGACACCCGTCCATCTCAGGGAGGACACCCGTCCATCTCAGGGAGGATACCCGTCAATCTCAAGGAGGACACCCGTCCATCTCAGGGAGGACACCCGTCCATCTCAGGGAGGATACCCGTCCATCTCAGGAAGAACATGCTTCCATCTGAAGGAGGATACCTGTCCATCTCAGGGAGGATACCCGTCCATCTCAAGGAGGACACCTGTCCAACTCAGGGAGGATACCCGTCCATTTCAGGGAGGACACCCGTCTATATCAGGGAGGACACCCGTCCATCTCAAGGAGGATACCCGTCCATCTGAGGGAGGGTTCTTTGAAATGCAATATTCTGAAGTTATAGACACAGGAGCTGTTGCACAAGTAGCCACAACACTTTTCATAAAGACGACAATTACAATTACACTTCAATAAATAAAACTTCAAAAAAACCTGAATCAAAATTCATTATTATATATTTAAATAACTACATAATACATAATGATCATGAGACAGCCGTCATTTGCATTAATTGCTATTTGGCACCATCAATATTTAACTATAATTGATTATTAACCTTTTTATATGAACTATTAAGGAAACAGGCATTTTCCTCTGTATTTTCACAAGATGCAGGCCAATTAAATGAAAGTATGTAATAAACATTTGTCCTCATTTAAACACAACTCCTCATGTGCTGTTCAGTGAGATTCACAGGGATCGTGAACAAACTACCGGATTTCACCTAGCATGGCGTCACATTCATCCGCTCCCTCCCTCTCTCCAGAAGGCTGCCTTGTGTGTATAATTTTGTGCATGAGGAAATGCCTCCCAGCGCGGGAATCACTTTGAACTAATTACAACTTCTGTCCCCTTGTTCCATTGACGGATCTACTCGTGAAATTTCTTCAGTTCTTCCACTTCATAAATCCATTTATAAAATTCTCCAGCCAAATTTCAAACGTAGGGCTATTGTTGTGTGCGACCCATCACCGGGTGGTGTGGACCGCCGTCAATGCACACCCGCTGAGGACCCGCGGGGGGGTCAGTGGTGCCACAAACCGAAGAAAGATCATCAGGCTCATAAAGCAGCTCCGACATGCACAAAGCAAACTGCAAAGCGTCGGCTTCAGCTACACAAACAAAGTACATCCACCCTACACAACAGGAGACAGGATATTGGCTACTGACAGTGGCTCCTCAGCAGAGCACACGAATAACAGGAAAACAGCCTCAAACACTCATGCTCTCCATGGCCACTTTGAAGTACACTATTTTTGCACTGTTCTGATACTTCAGGAGAAAATCTTTGAAGGCAGTTTATCCTTCATCCTGCCATGAATGAATTGTTCCTGCTTCCCCTTCGTTTTTATTTTCTCTTGAAAATGACACTGGAATTGTTCTGGTTACTGAGATGTGTCCTCTGAAAGGCATATGGTCACCAGTAGCAGTTCCTCTCTCATCAGACCCATGGCATGTGTAGACCAGATATCGACTCATTAGTACTCTATTAGTAGTGTTTCCTGAAAATGTAACCATTATTCAATATTTGTAAAATATCAATGGATATGTGTTCGTCCACAATGCTAACCAGGATTTTGAAATAACTCCTTACTTTTAAAAACATGTATTATTATCTTACCTCAGTTTCTTTGCCACCAGTCGCTACTGGTATCTGGTGCCAGAACATCACACATAGTAATGTGAATTTTGGTGGGAAAACAATCTACTTATATGGCACACAATGCTGTGCTTAGACAGAATCACTATGATGAATTGGATCAATAATATTGAACATAAGTGAGTAAAATGTACCAATCTACACTCCTTGGGCACTTTATTTGGTACATCTGCTTCTCCAACTGAATATATGTCTAAATAGCATGCAGACAGGAGAGAGAGGTTCAGTTGGCGTCCTGTTCAGCATCAGAATGACTAAGCAATATGATGTATGTGATTTAAGTGGGGTGTGATTATTGGCATCAGACGGCTGTAGTGATGGCTCTAGCGTCTCAGAAACAACCACCCACCTGGGATTTCCAAGTACTACAACATCTAGGCTTCACAGAACATAATGTGATACATGAGAAACAAAAAAGTCAGTAGCAGGTCCGTTGCTAAAAACAATCGGTCAATGAAAGATGAGAGGAAATTGGCCAGCAAACAGGAAGGTCTCAAAAAAAGGGCCCGGTACAATAGTGGTGGACAGAAAGATATCTCTGAACGTACCACTCCTCGATCCGTAAAGTGGTTCTGGAGAAACAAGGGAGTCCTATCCGGTATCACATGGGGCTACCTAATAAAGTGGCCACTGAGTGTCACTGAGATGGTACAATGGCAAAACTCAACATTCTATGTTATTTGGCATGTCATATGAGACAGAATATGTGATTGTGAAATGGATGATGGACGGATGGATGGATGGACGGACGGATGGGTGTCTTAAAGGGTGGTGTGGTGGCTCAGTGTACAGTATTCTGGCACAGAACTCCAAGATACTGGCTCTGCATTTCTGGGTATGAGGTGTATGTTCATTCTTCCAATGTTCATACGGGTTTCCTCCTGCATTTAGAGGAATGAGTGACTGTAAATTTCCTTAAGAATGCATATTGTGTATTGGACTGGCTTCCAATCTAGTAACCTTATACAGGAGTAAAAGTTATGGAAGGTCTCTTAATGGATGTCGATACATAAACTTATCAATCAAGAAATATTTTGAAAAACAAACTAGCCATATCGAGAAGTATTTCCAAAGCCTTTAAAAGTTCTACATACATTTCTCTTTAAAAGTGTATCACAAAAGGGAAAGTTGATGTTTTTACACTGGTGAACTTCTGAAGTTTTATGGTTTTTATTTACATATAATTACTTTTTAATAGGAGCGTGACAAGTGCAAAGCCTGCTATGTGGGAGACAGCGCAGGCTGTTCAGGACCCCCTGTGATACCAGATGACAAGACACAGCGCAAGGTTCATCTCTGCCTAATTAAATGAATCAATTAAGAGACTATTGTTGCAACTGTGGAAGTGATGTTTTATGGAGGCACTAACAGCCCCATAGGGAGGCTCTTCCACCACATTAAAATGCTGTCCTCTACAGCTCCATCTGATATTATTAGGTACACTTATTTGTGTCTTGCTGTCATGTCAGTAGAGGTAAGGGTTTATGAAAATGGGTTGACCAGGATGGTCCCGGTATGGTTTTGGGTTTCATAATACCACATTCCAAGGAGACCCACAACACGAGCCTCAAAGTTCCCCAAGTCCCATAATGAAGTTGATATTTATCAAAGTGCCAACCATTTACCCACTAGGTACAGTCCACATATTTGCATATTTCCCCACTATGCTAATATAGCTTAAACAGACAAATTATGACATTAAATGCCCTATCTTCTCTTAAAACTAAGCATGTTCAAAATCAAATCAGCTGGTTGTCATTAATCGTTATCGTATACTAAGTACTTTTCCTGTTAATGACCATGTACCGATTCATCAAAGGTCAAATTAGCAGCATGCTACCCTCACCCCTGTGTATTTTCTGTTTTTTGGACACTATGTTAATACACACTTTATAGAAACTAAATGAGCTAATACACAATTCATAACCTCCCCCAAGACATTTATTGGCATCTATGGTAATAACCAATGCAAAAATTACAATAAATTATTAAAATGAAGACTGAGGAAAACAACAAAATATTATTATAATCAGCTTTCATGTGACTGTAATTTAAAAATGGAAATAATATATATTTTACTTACAAGTTAGATCAGTGTGAAACGCAAAACAATTGACACACATAATAAATGGAACGGCAGTTATAAAAAAAAAGGCTTGGCGTAACTGTATTTTTCTCGGAAAAGTAAAACTGTTTATTCAACCTCTTACATTCTAAACAGACGTTCATGGACTAATTCAGCAGTGGGACCTTTATCCATCTGACTGTTGTCATGGGGTCAAGATTGACACAGAGGTTTGCTGGGGTCCATGTATGCAGACTAATGACTCACACTGTTGAGTACATTGATGGAGCTCCGTGAGCCAAATACAAGCCCTGAGGTCAAAGAGGAAATGAAACGAGCCGCTGAGGGACCATCACACCTGCTGACGGCACTGGGCAACGTCAAAAGGAATTACTGGAATTGTTGAAGGACGGAGCAAATAGTGCTTCTTCCACATATCACATATGGTTATACGTCAGATAATGTGTATAAGATCACAGAAAAATAATGAATGTCATGGGAATAAAGGTAAACAGATTTTACCGTGTATTTTCTGGGACTGTGCGCTCACCTGCCATCCTTACATTGCCTGTAGCACGACACTCCCTATACTTACTGTTGCAGAATGTCCGACTATCATTAGAATCATTAGACTCACAGTATGTTTCAGTTTTACTTTGTAAAATTTATTAAGAAAGTCTGATTCATTCCCAATGCTCCATACGCCCTCATACCCCATAGCACTGCCACTTGGATATAGAGACGCTCCTCTACTTACGAACCAGTTATATTCCGAATGGCCGTTCGTAACTTGAAATTTTCGTTAGTCGTTATTCAACATCATTTTAAGAGCCCTCAGATCTACATGCATAAGTATGATAAAAATGTTTTCTTATCCTAAAACACAATACTAGTGATACATAAAACAAAAATGGATAATGGATGCACAGAATA
The DNA here is from genome assembly GCA_026777985.1 of Mormyrops attenuatus. Lineage (NCBI taxonomy): Eukaryota > Metazoa > Chordata > Actinopteri > Osteoglossiformes > Mormyridae > Mormyrops > Mormyrops attenuatus. Next base: position 16,594,282 of record JAODKC010000038.1, read on the forward strand.
TTTCGCAATAAAAACGAAGTAAACTTTGATCTCAAGAGAGCACGTCTTACCAATACGCAAGTACAAAGAACTAGGATGCTGGGAGTACGCACGCTACGCTGCTGCGCGGCGGGAGTAGCAGCCAGAGTTCGTAGTAGGCGGAATTGGCGGCAGAACAAAATTTGATGTGGCGGAAAGGAAACGGGAGTCCAACGAACACAATTTGGACTTAAAGATCCTCTTCATTCATATGTCTGAAAGTTCGTAAATTGAAAGTTCGTAAGTAGAGGAGCGTCTGTACTCATATTTGTAATATCTTCTTTGAGTATAATGCTCAAATGGTAGGTTTGTATAATATTTATCAATGAAGATTATAATTATCATTATGTTTTTAAGCATTCAAGATCATAGGACTCATAGGAAAGGTCCGGCATCCCATCTGAAATATTAAAACAGGAAAAGATATTCAATTATTGCTTATTACACAGAGTATTTTTTTGGTTTTCTAATGGACATAATAGGTTACATTTTTTATTATGTACTCTTTACTCTGTGCCATAAGCTGCCTGACAAGCTCCAGAATGCTCTACGACCCTGACCAGGATTAGGAGCTAGAAGATAGATAGATAGATAGATAGATAGATAGATAGATAGATAGATAGATAGATGCATGCGTGGAAATTTACTCTGCAAATAGTGACATTGTTTCCTTCAGATGTATAGAGATTACATGTAACAAGAAAAAAAACACCAAAAATTAACAAAGGGAATGTAACAATGCATGTTAAGGAATGAAAGAGTTAAACGACTATTTGCATTTGCATTGAATAGATTCCTAGAAATAATGAGGTGACAGTTTTAAAGCAGTGTCAATCAGTTTAACCTTCAAAAACATATATTCTGGGTCTTCTCAAGGCTAAGGATTAAAGCACAACAAAGTAGTTCTTTTGGGAAATTTAAATAGACGCCTATATATAAATAATCCACAATAACAAGGATTCCGCTGAACTTCAGAGAGAAATGACTTGCATATCAACTTCCCAGACAACAAAAAGAAAGCATGAAAAAGGGGGGGCTGCCATTTGGAAGAGATTAGAAGTCAAAGCCATTGTGTTTCTTTCCTTAATTCCTGACAAAATATTGCACAACCATACTGTAGTGATACCCAAAGGGGCACATCAGACACAGGAGGATGAGGTACCTGCTTCAGATCCTGGCCTTCAGCTTCTACGGGACTGATTTTGTAGAAGCTGTTCCTGGTAAAAGGTAATAAAGTTAAAGCATGGCTCCCTTTATTGCTTTAATCTCAATGGTCACTTCTTTATCGGTGTTTGGGGTATCAGGCCATAAAAGGTGCCTCTCTCCCAACAATGACGCTGGTAAGTCAAGAGCAAGTGCAGGTCTTTTGTGGCTATGACATAAATCTTTGAATCCCCCAGGGTGCTCTGCGGCTGCCGGTGATATGAAAGCGGGGACGGAGGCAGCCGGCCGAGCGTGGGACCGGTTCAGGCAGTCAGCCACCTCCACCCTCACCTCCTCAGCGGCTTCTGAAGGACTCTACTGTGAGGAGAGCACAAGGGCCCGGCGAGCAGAGGGATGTCACAGCTTACCTGCATAAATATGCAGAAAATGAGTCCGCCTGCAGAGAGAAAGGCGAAGGAGCATCCATAGCTTCTCTCATTATTAAATAATCACACAGGCCTTATGCTGGTGCCAGTGTTCTCACCTCGGCTTCAGGGTTTATCCAAGTCCTCCAATTTATCAGATGGTGTGGTGGTGGGGGGGGGGGGGGTGGATTCAGAACAGTCTTGTTTCTGCCCTCAAACAGTAAAAAACCAACGATACCAGCAACAGCCTACTCACTACTGACTACACAACACCAGACTTCCTTATCCACATTAGTCAGTCCAACTTCCAGCACATGAATGAAGCTAAAAAGGAATATGTGATACACGTAAATATATATGACTATCTAGACATTGCTGGACACTGAAAACATCAAGGTCTGCACTCACTGGCCATTTAATTAGGTAACCCTACATGGTACAGAGTAGCAGCCCCTTCTGTCTCCAGGAACAGCCTTTCTCCACGCCATCTTTGCACCAAGCTGTTATTTATGCACTTGTGGCTCTCCCTTGAACTTTAACGAGTCCGGCTGTTCTCCTCTGACCTTTCTCATTAACAAGGTGTTTTCAGCAACAGAACTGCATCCAGAACTGGATGTTTTTTTTTTTTAATGTTATGTACCACGCCATTCTCTGTAAACTTGAGACATAGTAGTACCTGGAAATCCCAGGAGGGTGGCTCCTTCTGAGGTGCTGGTAGCTCCAGGTCTGGCAACAATAATCACACCAAAATTTAAAATCACTTAGCTCACGCATCTTAGCCATTCGATTGCTTAGCAACACAGTAACCGAACTTCTGAGCCCCGCCTGCATGGTATATATGTATTCAGGAGCAGCCAAATGATTGGCTATTTGGAGTTTCGGGCAGTTTCCCTTAACAAGCAGGTCTACATAACAATAACAAAGTGGTCATTGAGTGCATAGCAAGTTGATGCTAATTAAGAAAAGCCCTTACGAAACCTTGCTGTTTCCTGAGAATCCTTTGGCTAGAGCATGCTTCACTCAGTGTGCAGTATGGTACTTTGTCGTTATGTCCAGTCATTTGGTCATACCTGCTTTTAATGAATTTCATCATTGTGTCGCTATGCAAATTGAATATGTGTAACATTGTAATCGATCTAAGGAATCCCAGAAATACAAGCAAGATCCCAGATATATTTCTTAACATAATATTGATTGCAGTCTAATAATTTTTTATATATTATTGGCATAATTACATTATATTACAAAATTGCTTTATATTATATATCTATAGCATATATGATTTCCCACCTGCAGCATCAGTATATAATTCTTGTTAAAAACCTTAAACATTAAAAATGTCACATTAGTCAAAATGACACATCTAATTTTTAGCGAGTTTTAAGCAGGACCCATTCAAAATGCAAAAAAATGCATATAGCTCGTCGGTTTTACCTGAAAGATAATTTTTATTTCCCATTATGTAAAAAAAGAAAAACAATAATTATTGCATGAAGCTTAACCTGAAAAAAATATTCTGTCCTTTTTAAATTATAAATAACTAATAACCACACAGACCATTTTAACTATTATCATACATATGATAATTCTGGATCATTGACCAGTGTGTAGGAACTGGGGGGGCGGGAAGGTCATGTCCCTCCCAATATTTAATTTGGATCCATTCATCCTCTAATTAAACAGACCTTCGTATTTAAATTATTAAGTTGTCCCCCCCCCCCATATCACCCTATCTACTATGCTGTTATCGCTGTCCTTCCTTCGTAATATATAGCTGTGTTTAAAGCTGTAAACTGCTCGGTTTAAGTGTGACTCAGGGGAAGGAATGTGCCTCAGAAAACAGTGGTGATATTATCAATGGGACTTCATGCAGAGGAGAGGGTGTAAAATTATGTTAATGAGACACGCTGACCATAGCCCTATCCAGATTGAGACAGACATGGAACACATATCAAGCTCTCCGCTTTGTCACCATCCGGCATCCATTTTAAGCAGATGGCAGCCAGACAGTCTGTCATGTTTGGGGCTGCATTCCTAGTAGAAAAGCGTTCTGCAACATGGTCCCGTGAGCGACCCCCTGGGGCTGCAAGGGGACTAGCGATCAGAGACACTGGCGTCCCGCCTGCTTCTCTAAACTCCTCTACCTGTCCAGACATGCTACATTTACGGCGATTAAAATGAGCATGCTATTTGCATATGCAGTGACACTTTCACTGTGCAACCATGAGGCCCTAAATACATTCCAGTCCCCATGGAACTATGGGGAATTTTTAGTGCAACTGTAAATAAAGGCAAGTGATTTACAATCTCCATTATAATGAAACAACAAAGCTAAATTTGGTCTTGGTTGATTGACTTAAACTTGTATATACTCACGTATTGTATGTGGGTTGTAATGTCCCTTGTAATGGGATTGGTTGGCTTTGACCTCTTAGAAATTCAAGTTCCTTTGAGGCCTTTTTGAGATCTTGGGACTTCTTTCTTACTGTCTTTCTTATAGGAGAACTTAACATCAAAACTTGCCAGCTTTCCTTAAGTTTTGCTGAATTCCTCCGAATGGTGTCAAAACATAGAGTCCAGATGTCACTTTGTTACACCTGGTCTCTGGGAAGCTAAGAGTGCGGCTGGATGAGGGGTTTGATCTTTAACATGTGAGGGAAAAAAGAAAGGAAACAAAACAACCAAATGACACCCGGCTTCAGTGTTTTTTTGTGTTTAAGAGATTGCTCTCTGACACCAGAAGATTTTATTACTAATGAGGTCTGGCAGGTGACATGAGAGGCTTAAAACACTAAGCCAGTTGTGTAAATACGAGGCCGCGTTCTATCAGAGATGAGCTTGGTTTCCAAATAACAATACAAGAATGAAGCTTGCGAAACCTTTCGGGAGAAGTGTGTTTGAAGTGCCTTGTTTCTGGTTTTGGGTGAGTGAAACACAAGCCATCGGCAGGCCCACAGGACTCCCTGATTGAGACCATGTGCGGCTTCTTCCTTTCCCCACTGTACACTGCAGACACACAAAAGCGCGCTCACACACACACTCGCACACACATGTTGGTGTACCTATCTAAATGGGGACCTTCCATTCATTTCTATGGGAAAAACCCTAATCCCAATCACAACACCCTTAACCTCTCTACCCATCCCTAACCTTAACCATAAGTAACCAACCCAAATGCAAGACTTTTGGCATTTTTACTTTTTTGATTGCATTTACAGATTTGTATAAAACTCAGGTTATCCAAATGGGGACCTCAAAAGACGTCCCCAAAAGTAGGGAAATTTCAGGTTTTACTTCACTTTGGGGACAATTTGGTCCTCAAATGTGATCTATGCAAACCCCCCTGCCCCCCCTCCCCCCCCACACACACACAGAGTTTATATTCATATCATTGTGAGGACTCTTCAATTCATTTCTATGGGCATAACCCTAATCCCAACAATGAGAACCTGAACCTCTAACCAGCCCTAACCTTAACCATAAGGAACCAAGGTACAGGCCTTTTGGCGTTTATGGTTTGATTGCATTCACAGATCTCTATCAAATTGAATTTCCCCTTTTAACGAAAATGGTCCCCACAATGACAAAATAACAGGTTTTTATCACATTGTGGGGACATTTCCCACCCACTCACCCACCCACACACACACACACCACATCAATTGCCTGCATGTACAATATGTGTAACATCCTGGTGGTATTAGAAATAAAAAATTATCATCTTTAAGTTCAGGCCTCATGCTGTTGAAGACTCAGTCTTTGTAATAAACAAAAAGCGAACTCATCAATTGACAGGAGATTTTAACTGTGTCATATGACCAGGCAGCAGAAATGGACCACAGTCCAGGTGGCGATTCTTTCTTTCAGCAGAGATGTTCCCGCCGCTAGCCAGGGCAGTAGGGATACAAAGCGACGGCAGGAACCTGTAGGGAGCGAAAGAGGAGGAATCTGAGGGAGCAAAGAGGCTGGAGAGAGATGAGATGAGGATCAGACATGTGAATGTCCTCAGGTCAAGGCCATTGATTTTTAATGAGCTGGAAACAACAAAGGACGCGTGAGGGGGGGTGGGGGGGGGGTCAATGCGGAAAGAATGATGGGAGGAGCACAATGAGGC